>JADANM010006310.1:2954435-2991393 GCA_026213755.1 Eurema hecabe | reverse complement strand
CCATTAATTATATTGTAAATGATGATTCTTTCTTATGTTTCATGATCCAATTTGTTTAAATATCAAAAATATATATTATACAACACTGTATATTGCAGAATAATATTGTTACCAACAGTTAACTCGAGGATAAGCTCGAACAACACCTATATCTTTATTTCTTTGTCTCTCCACTTTGAGTCTCCTTTCATGCATAACAGCATTGGACAATGCACCTTCTATACAAGTAACAGGCCGATTGCTAAAAATAGTGTTACATATTTTATTATCTTATATCACTATCTTAAATAAAAACCCTACATTTATATGTTTCATAATACTATTACTATAAATGTGAAATATTGTGAGAATGTATGTATGTTTGTTATTCATTCAGAAAAATCGGCTGGACCGATTTAGTTGAAATTTTGTATGTATATAGGTGATAGCCTGGATTAACACATAGGATACTTTATATTCCAGTATTGCCCCAGGAACGGGAACTATATAAATATATAAAATCATATAAAAATACTCACTAAACTTTATGTACAATACTGTTTTCTGTAGTTACTCGAGAAGAGGTCGGTCGTACTTTTCCATCTTTCAAAGCTAAGTCTGTGAGGTACTTCTTAATGTATTGTTTCAGTTGAACATTTTCTTTAGCTAGCTTAGCTTTTTCACTCCGAAGACAGATAGTTTGAACTTTTGCTCTGTTAACTTTTAAGAGAAATTTGTCCATTTTGCTGTATTCCTTACATTCATTCTATAAGTGCAAGAGAATAGGAATATCTTATAAGTAGAAGTATAGTATATTAGATATTGAATTGAAATGTTATAAAGATAAAGAGTTATTAAGTGCTCTACATAAATAAATGAAGCTTTAGGTTTATTAAATTACAATGCAAAAATGGGAGAATCTCAGAGTACAAAAAGAAACAGGTTTTTCTATATTTTGCGGAGAGAATGTATGCCAATTGTTAGTATGGGTGGCTCATTTACCCAGAACTACTGATTTTTCATGCATATATAATAGACCTTAATAATATTCTCTTACAATCATTTCTGTGTTGAGATTTTCAAAGTCTACAATTCCTTCGTTATTTTCAGTCTCATTTTCTGATATTTTATCATTTTCATGTTCATATTTGCTACATATCTGAGCCAATTGATTTATTTTCTGTACCTTCAGAAGCATATCTTCAAGATTCTGAAATTTTTAAGAATAGAAATTATTTAGGAATTAGCCTGTTAGCCAGGAAATTATTAAAAAAATTAAAGACTAGAGAAATTATTAGAATAGATTTTTATTTACATTTCTAATTCTGCATCTAAATATTTTGTGGAAGTATCTGTAATATTAAAATTGATATATAAAAAAAGCCAATGTTATGTTACACATGCCCTAATTTTTAATCTAATTTCTGATCATGGAATAACATGGATCTGTATTATTATATTGTGTGTACTTTGTGTGTATGTGTGAGTGTGTGTGTGTGTGTGTGTGTGTTTGTGTGTATGTGTTTACATGAAAAAAACCATTAGGGTTTTCATTACACCATTGCACGAGTTTGAAATGCATGATACCATATACCTTCCTAGATCCCTGACTTGCATCAACCAAAATCGATAACATCTCTTCCTCCCGACGCCTGTCAGTTTTATTATTTCTTTTCATTTCGCGGTATCTCTTGGCTAGCTCGTCCTTATGTTTGTTCATTCGATTCACTTTAAAATTCATCATGTTTGTCATTTTTATCCATTCTTTTTGCAACGTTTCAAGCATCTCCTGTCGAGTAAAACTGGTTTCTCAACTCATGAAATACCATTTCTTCTGTATTAATAACTATTGAGTCAATTATAACCTATATAATGAATGAAATAAAAACCGGGACGGTTCTGTCCTCAAGTAGAGGCATAATAATAATGTAATTGTGTTTTGTCCGGCAATTGTTAGGAACTAGAGGCTTGGAAAATCTTTATTCTTTACGAACTTTCTTTATTCTTGAGTTTTGGACTTTTAATAGAATCAACAAGATTTCCAGGTTTTTGCACCTTATTTTTATAATTAATAATTAATAGGGCGCAAACGAGTAGGCGAGCCACCCGATAGAAAGTGGTCAACGCCACAGCTCTTGAATAGGTACCTCAAAATAATGTACCTATAACCTAATCATCTAATGCTCGTTTAAAAAAGAAACTGTCCCCGCCTTGATGGCATCTTCATTTTTAAAATATAAAAAAGGAATCATAACCTATTCAAAATTTGAAAAATAAAATTGCAAGATAATAAATATTATGTTAAAACTACAATTTTCTATAATAACTATAATACCGAGGCTTGTTCTATCTGGATTTCGTTCCTAGCGATGTCTTTCTGATAGAAGTCGTCCTTTTCTTGCAAAGACTGGTAGTGGCCCATGATAGGGTTGTGTCGTTCTATATAACTATTGTATACTTCTCGGAGTTTGCTCCAATACATATCTATTTCCAACTGCTTCGGTCGACATAGGTTGCGCATGTCTTCCTCGTGCTTAAAAAAGAATAATTGTTAAAAAGTTGTAGTTATGCCTAACGATCTCAACTGGGAATATTTTGCTAACGAGTAAAACTAACAATTATGTAAGCATAATGGTTTAATGGCTTTCAGACTTGGTTTAAATTGAGACCTGACATACATGATACACCTCTTCCTAATAATAATATCAGTTTAATGGTTCTTTGCTTAATTCCAAAATACCTATCGGAGATTCGTACGTTGATATTCTTAAATATACTTAGTAGTGGAAATTATATTGCATTTGTTTTGATACAAAAATAAAAAGTGCCTACCCTAGAAGGCTATTTTCAATTTGCTTCACTCGAATTTCCTGTAATTTACGCGTCAGGAGTTTCCGCCAATCAAAGTACATGACAGCAATGGTATCAACAAACGAATTAAATTCTAAGTACATATTTCACAATTTGTAATTCAAAAATCGTTTATAGTATTTTAGGCAATAAATCCTAAAATATGAATAGGGAACGAATATATGGATACTTAATAAAATTATCATTATTAACTTAAATAATTTTAAAGCTTCACAGCTGAAGTGAATAGACATAATATATTAATATTATTTTATATCTTTTTGATTTTTTAAATTGAGTGTCAAGGTATACCTACATGTAATCATATGAGTTTATTCTTTTAAGCTATTATAGTTTACTTTAAGTAATAAATATGGTAGCATGCGATTTTAGAAGCCTATGTCAGGGTATTGGACCGTGAACTCAATGCATGTGCCTACTCTATAAATAATACGATCTTAATTTTCCATATGCAGTATCACAACGTTGGCTCCGAAATTATGTGCTCCAAAATCGTTATTTTGATTTTCGCTTTAATAATCCTCAACTCTTATGTAAGTATATAGTACCTACTCAATAGACAAAAAATAGTATGTAGGTATACTATAAATATTTTTAATATTAAATTTTTCCGTGTAGGCACTAAACTGTCGGTCAGACGGCAGTTTGAAAAGTGAAGAACTAAAAAGAATATACAACGACTGTTTAAAACAACAAGAGAAAAATTCTAACAATTCCAATAGAAGTTCGGAGCAAAATTGGAGGGATCGTGATTCGGGGCAGGGTTATTCGAATCATGATTGGTCGGAATATGATGGGGATAGAAGGGGAGGTAAGAATAAAAGAGGAGAAGATAGAGGAAGGAATTGGATGGATGGAAAAATGGATTTTTCCTACAATAATCGCGGTCAAACGGATTGGAGAGACCAAAACGACGAAGGAAGAAATAACTACAATCAATTTGGTCAGACTTATGATCGAAATGAAAACAGATATGACAGAAATAATGGAATGAATAGGAATAACGGTAATAGCCATACAAACGATCGATCTGATGAACAAGATAGTTATTATCAAAATTCGGACTATGGCAATGTAAGTTACAATCAATAGAAGTAAAGCTTTGTTTAAAGATTCAAAGTTGTTACATATATCATTTTACTACATAATAGTTTATTTTTCATACATATTTAATAATAGTAATCGATCTTACACTAGCGTTAGTAGTAGTAAGTACTAGTATAGGGCTGGGTAATTTTATCACTAATAGGGATACATAACTGTCTATTTTTGTAAAGAAACACTCTAAAGAAATTAAAAGGTTGTGTTAAAAACATTTATTCGTCGCAGCGGAACATGTACTCGAATCAAAATCGACGGTTTAAAAGGGAGAAGAATTCTGAGAAGAATTCAGGACAGAGAAGTCAGTACAATCCCAACGTACAGCGATCTGATGATAACTACCGTGGAAACAGAAACTCTAGTGAAAATACGAAGAAAAATGGAAAAGCTTGCGCAATGCATTGCTTTTTAGATAACTTGCACATGGTAAGACTGCAATGAGGATTAAAAAAATAAGTCACAAAGTACGATATTAACAAAGGTTTCTATTCGATGGGAAATATTTTTACTGTCTAAATATCGTCATTTAGATTTTTTTTATAGCATAATTTGGAGTATCTGTTTGTATGAATGTGTTTGTTTTATAAAGACAGGAGACAATGGTATGCCAGATAGATACCTTGTAACCAATGCAATGACGAAGGATGTGAGAAACGAAGATTTAAGGGATTTCCTTCAGGAGTCCATCGAAGAATGCTTTCAAATTCTGGATAACGGTACGTCTTGGCAATTATTTGTCATTTTCATAACTTATAAAGGGTAATCATTTAAATACGATACAATCTAAAGGCGTCAACCGTAGTATATCGCTAGTAAGACGTTCATAATTTACTTCGAAAGCTGATCTGCCCATTGCATTGAGCAGTTACTCACTTTACCAATCAGAGAAGGCCTTATGACCATATCTTCAGTGATATGTCCTACTTTTCCATATCCGATTTTTTGCCTCAACTCAAAAACTTTATAATAATAATCATAAAAATATGTATTTTCAGAGAATACAGAAGACAAGTGCGAATTTTCCAAAAACCTCCTAACTTGCCTGTCGGAGAAGGGAAGATCCAACTGTGACGATTGGAAAGACGATATTCAATTTATTTAGCAAAGTGCTCTATATGGACTGTAATAATCATTTTTGTGTGATTTGTAATAAAGATCATTGTTGTCTACAGATATGAGAATTTTATTTGATATCTTGAAAAAATAGTTTGTCCACTGCTTACCATTAAGACTGAAGTAGACTGAAGAGGGCATTATCTAAATCTACTACACAAATTAAAATAGAATCCATATTTTTTTAAGTAAGTGATAAGGTTAAAAAAAGTATCTATTGCCCTTCCGAGTTGTTTTTGCCTTGTCGTGGTGGAAAAGGGGGGCTTCGTACCCATAGAGACTGTGGCCCTCTTAAACACTTTTTTGATCTTAAAAAATAATTAAATCGCGTTGACTAGGCAACCTACTAAAGAACTAAAACTACATAAGTGTTTTTTAAACGTACCTCAAGTCTTGCATCATTCTTAGCAGTAGCTCTTTCAATTTCCTTCTCATTCTTATATGATTTGAATTCCCTATCTTGTATGAAGGTAATTAACATTAGCTTAAACTCGGCTCTGTCCTGGCTATCTGTTATATCTAACTCTTCTTTATCCCAGTTCTCGAGAAAAGTGTTCTTTTGGTGTTCATACGATGATTGTAACTTATCCAGTCGCTGCGTTCCGATACCTTTGATTAAATGAATAAATTAATGTATATGTATTATGTATATGTAAAGAAGTAACCTTCGAGATAAGTGGTGTACATATTTTTTTCATAATAGTAGAAAGATTCATAGAGTTAATAATAATTAAAATTAGATTACCAAATGAAGTTTTGCATGGCATAACATCAGTTACTTTTTTAATGATTTATTCTTGTGCTAAGCACAATATTATAAACTGGTTATGTCCAACTATTTTACTCGCGTATCGTACTTTAGGTATCTGATCTTATGATCAGATTACCTAAATAACGTTATGTTATGTTATGAGACTACTCAAGAATATTCTATCATCCAAAATCTAGATTGTTGTTTTAAAGATTGGTAAAGTCTCACTAATCGTTAAAAGATTAAAGGTCTTACGCAAAAAATAGTTAAGTGTCTCAGTATGATCCTGGAAGGCGCGCCGGTGCTGATCGTCCGAGTCTTCGATAGCCCTGGTCAGAGATCCAATGAGACGATCTTTTCTTTCCACAAGAAAATTGAAACTTGCTATCATACCCTGAAAATGAACTATGTATTACCCAAAGACATATTATACCTATAGTTATAAATAGTCTGCAGTTTCAGTGGCGTAGTTTGCGTTCATGTCGCAATTCCGGGATACAAATTAACTGTGTTCTTATCTACCTATTAACAAAGGTTAGCTAATAATACCAGTACTTCGTGGAATACGCAACAGGACAGTCATATGTATCAATTCAGTAGCGTTTGTGTGACCAACATCCCGATATAAACATACAAGCTCACGCAGTAATATTAGTCAAAATAAATTATTACCATAAACTTTCGCACCTACCCGTATGTCTAGCTCCATTTGCTGACATTTTACCCTCCGCAGGATGTATCGCCATTCTTGGTTTATTTTCGCTGTATTTATTTTGCTGAAAACTTCTTCTTTGTCTAATTTATTCTGTAAATAAACAATTTAAAACGTTTTATAAGTATTTTATTTATTGCCTACATTTGAGTATGTATGTTTTGGTAAATGAATATTTGAGAGAATTAAAAGTTAATCCAGTCATAGAGAAATTATCTGATTCACTTTTTTATGACCTGACGTGGGGATGAAAGGAACTGATGGAATGTGCCATAAGCTCGCAATATCACGACCTTTGAAGAATAAGATAACTTCCTTGAAGAAGTCCACTTCATACTTACCTTAAGTATTGTACTTGCCTTTTAAAAACAAATCTCTACCTCCATCACGTCATCCTATTTCTAAAGACCCAAGAAGAATATGTAAAGTTCATACCTTAATGAACCTGGCCACTAGCTCCCGTTTCCTCCTCCTAGCTTCTTCTTCTACATCAGCTCGATGCTGTAGGTATCTCGCCCGTTCCTCATCAGACATACGAGCCAACTTATTTACTTTACTCTTTTTCGGCATTTTAACTATCTACTCAACTTTTTATAGAATTGACTTAACGGTTTCTTAAGTTAGGTATTAATAAATTCAAAATAACCGTCTCTACGATATCTTAAGTTTTGATGTGGTATGTCCGTTGTGTAAGAAAGAAAAATAGAAGCTTCTCTGATGTGTTATACTTTATAGAAATGATTCAGAAAGGTAACATTATTGATTAAACAATATTCACGCGGCATGGATACGATTGCATTAATTAGAGGTGTAGCACGTAGATAGTGAGAAAATCAATACATTATGCGTTTTAGTAAATGGTAAATGTATTATATATAAATGAAGATGATATAGATTGGTGGTAGTATTCTTAGGTGTGAAGACATATTAAGACACGTAAACAACTACGTGAAATAATGAGGAATTAATTATTATATATAGTATACAGGTTGTTAAAAAACTTATGTCCAAGTCTGAAGGGTAATTAATATTCTCTTCCTAATATAATTTTCGAATAAAATAAAAGAAAGAAATTAGTATAATATGCAAAAGCAAAAAAAGGACCTACTACCGATAATATATATCAACAGGTTGATGGAACGGGTATTAACACACTTGTTTATGAAATAATATATTATGTATGTGTAGGTAATACTTTTTGTTTAAAACTTCATTGATAAGTACATAGTAACTGGTTACCCTGACAACATAATTGTGTACAAATTATTCATAAAGGAGCGATTTTTATTTGGTGCACGATTATGGCAATGGATACGCAATCCTCAGGAACTTTGCAATCGTCGACGTTTTCTGAAAGCTCTAGGACTGGGAGCAGTCGATCTCGGGGCACTGCCGGAGAAGAGCCGGATTTTACTAAGGATAATGGTATCCATTACTTGTTTTATAACATAGGGGCAAACGAGCAGGCATGCCACCTGAGGGAAAGTGGTTATCACGGCCCATGAAAACTCGCGAAGGTTCACAGCTCTGACTCCAGAGGTTGCCACATCTATCAAGTTATCCAGAGCAGTCAAGCTCCACGAGTGTTCATGAGCGACGATGACCAATTTCCATCTGGTGGATTGCCTGTTATTTTCATATTTAATTTAAAGGCCTAATGGCTCTTCAAAAAAATCTGCATTGATTCATTGTATTAAAAATAGACACAGTTTTCATTTACGAGCAGAAATTATGTAGCTTAAAATACATTACCCACGTAAGACGTGATTGCAATTCGCAAACAATATTAATGATATAGGTATTTATATAAATTGAACTTTTACATGGTTGATATTTTGCCCAAGTTTATGACCCAAATTATTCTATAAATATAATAGTTTAGTGATAACTTAAACTTTTAAATACTTACTTACCAACAAACTAAAATATACACGTTTTTACATCAAATTGTTTCAATTTATTTCAGCTGCGTCCCCAATCGATTTGGAATGCCACATCCAGGCAGAAAGAATCACTAAGATTCTCGACGAAGCTATATACAAAACCAAACTGGCTATATGTCTACCAAACCTAGTTCAAGAGTACCGAACTATTAACTCTATATTATCGTCACAGCATATGGAGGACTTGGTTTTTATATTTGAGCAGTACGATAATCCATTGTTTTCTACCAGCTTACTTAATATGGCTGCTATGGAGGATATAAAAGCGGTGTGTTGAGATATGATTAGTTTTGAAGCCCTTACAATTAAGAATAACCCACTAATTTACTAGGTTATGAATGATACTACCAAAATTGGCTACATCAGCCACATGCCTGAATATCAATACAGCTCCGAGATGCCAGTGGACCGACCACAGTGGGTCGAAGTCTGGAGGATATAAAAGCAAACTTATATGCGTATAATATCTTATTAGAAAATCACTTTTTATACCTTAATGTATTATAAATTATACTTTGTTTAGTGTATGTATTTATTTCTTTGTAATATTTGCAGGGTGATTTGTCTTTGAAAAATCGATTAAACCCAGAATTAGGACATCTGATGTATATTTTGAATAGCTATCCACAACTTCGTCCGAAGGTTAATGAAATGGTGGCACAGGTTTGTGAATCTCATGGTAACCGCAATTCGTAAAGCTTAAGGATTAAATAATAGATTCAAGATATCATTCAATATCTTGAATCCATTTTTTTTGCTCATAAGTGTAATGTATTTTCAGATGAAGCAGGAGTATTCGGAATACGTAGAAGTATGTATCTTGTTAATCTAATCTTTAAGGCTATTATACTGAATTAATTTATTATTTCTTTATGTTATAGACAAGACGACGAGTGCCTGGCTTAGAATATTTGTTAACTTTCGAACAATTTCGAGATTTGATGGTCCAGCAAATGGAGACGACGGCTGCTGAAGAACTTGCTGATAAACTTAACACTAGGAAACTGGAAGGCTCAAATGAGAAGCTTACGCAGAAAATTAAGGGTATTTTTGTATTCTTTCAATATTATGTGTTTAATAGACCAATGCCTGCTAGGTGAGCCGTTCTCTTATCTTTATAAAAACATTAAATACAAAGCTTCCACTGCACTTGTATTACACATACACACACACACACAAATACATTCACTCAAATACACTCAATTTAAGCTGGTACAAAAAAGTTCTTCTTGTAGAATACACGCAGTCATTGAAAGAAGAAACTGAAAGATTTGAAGAGACCATGAAGGTTAAATCGGATATCATAGCCAAATTGGAATACGAGCTGGCTATTTTGAACCGTGATGCTGACTTGAAGTTGAAGAAGAAAATGTAAGTTACTATGATAGTCTAGTCAACAAGTTCAAAAACGTGTTAAATGGTTATAAAGCTCCTAAAAATATGTGCCATAGCTCATTCGATTCGGAATGACGTCTAGAAAAATGTTTTTAAGGGTACATTAGCACACATAAAATAATCGTGAACGTACTATAGAAAATTTTGATAGGGCATACATGTGACTTATAAAAGAACATAACTCTTAGTTTAACACCATTTTACTGCTTGGGTATCTTTGCATCTTTGCATAGATATAGAGATAAGAAAAGCCACTGGCTCCAGAAATACAGTTTTTGTTCTAATTCGGACTATAGATTTATAGGAATTTCCTTCAAAGAAGTAAAGACTATCTTCAGGTCTTTTTATTTTCGTTTGTTCGACAAAAGAAACTGTTTACATAATATTATTCTTTCAGCCTAGACTCGGATCGTCAGATGGTGTTAGCTACTCGCGCACATTTGGTGAAAAACGAAATGCTCAAGGAGGAGGAGACGGAATCAAGGGAATTGTACGAGAACGTGCTCCGCAAGAATCTTATTGATGAGAAGAATCAACGGGCTCGCCGGTAATGTCGGAAATAATTATAATTTGAACACTTCAAACATTAATTATTTTCTTGTTTGTTTTTACATGCTTTAAAAATATGCCTACTGTTGTTGGTCGCTTATGTACTTGTATATAAATAGGCATATTAGTATACTACATGTTATATTCTTACTGTTTCTGATTCTTACGATTCGTGACGTTGTAATACTTACTTATTACTAACACTTAAAAGAATATTGTTATTTTATACTTTTTTAATCTTTCGCAATCATACAGTTAAAACTAATGATTAAACAATCAATATTTAGAACATAAATTTAAAATTAGAGCGTACAAGAATTAAACAAATTTGATTCTAATAAAAATTACATAATGTATCTTTATTAGGATAGGTATAAGATCAAATGTTATTAACTCAGCTTATAATGCAGGTTTAAGGTGGAGACACAGCTTCTGTCGTGGCTACAGAAATACGACCTGGAGATGGGAGACAAGCAACTGGACTTGGACGATTATACACAGAAATATGAAGATGAGATGCAAAAGTGTGATGAGCTTGAGGTACCGACACACTTGATCTGCAAAACTAAATACATATTGTCACAGAGTGGCTCTGATTAGACGTGGTTAAGTAAGAAATAGAAAGTCTTTACCCACTGGTATTTAATGAGGTATATGAAGAAGTCTATGTTTGAAATAAGGCCAACACATTTTAGAACCTCTTTTGAGTTTATGTGATAAGGAATATTCTTTAATCCCTTTTGCGAGATTAACTGCTTTTTGATATATTTTGTCCCAATTTACACATCAAGCCTTTTCATTGGTTATTTAAGGAATTTTCTTTAATTAGCAATATATCCCCTTAAACTAATTTATTACTATTTTTATATGCATTTTAAATGGCAAGTTTTCAGATATTTCCCTGTCACGTATATAAGTTTAATAATATGTGGGGTCTAAACTATGATGTTAGCCAAATTTTAGAGTTGAAAGACAATGGGAAGTACCCTTACCTTAGGCTTCGGAAGACATTTCCGACGTCCAGTGACATTAATTGGTATTGCTCATCAGATAAAATTAGCGGAACAAGACAAGGAGTACATTCCGTTGATGGCGGAACGCGAGGAAGAGTACCACCAAGAGATGACGGAGAAGATGACCAAGTTCCTTTTGGAACACGCCGCGAGGGTCATCCAGGTCGCTTGGAGAGATGTGCTGGCCAATCGCGCCGAGAAGAAACGGGTGACATTTTTATTTCTTTTTTTTCTATTTCTATATAGCCAGTGGGAGTTTTGGCTGGCGACTGTTCGTTCTTTTTAGGAAAAAGTATCTTTTTTGAAGATAGTATCTAGTACCTACATTTTAAAATGAATATTAATTCTATCCAGTATCCAGTTATAGTAAAAGATTATATGATAAGGTAAAAAGTTTCGAATAATTACATTTTTAAATACATATAGGTATATCGAATTAAAAGTACC
Organism: Eurema hecabe; assembly: GCA_026213755.1. Lineage (NCBI taxonomy): Eukaryota > Metazoa > Arthropoda > Insecta > Lepidoptera > Pieridae > Terias > Terias hecabe. The sequence goes on along the minus strand of JADANM010006310.1, from coordinate 2,979,519 downwards.
TAGGATAGTTAGTATAGTATTAAACATGTACCTATTAAATTGTCATATTTGATTTATACAGATGAAAGGAAAAGGTAAAAAGGGAAAGAAAAAGTCCTAAACTCTCCTTTTCATACTCCTCACCTATACATATCTAATATCCTTTACATTTTTCCCAACTTCCATCCTCAAAAATATCCATTTTCAGCTGAAAAAATTGCAAAAGAAAATGCAAGCAGCCGCAGCCGCCGCCGAGAAGAAAGGCGGGAAAAAGTGACAACTTTATTTTTTTTACATTTTTTTACATGGCAATTTAAATATAAATATTATAATTTATTTCAATAAAATCTTTTTGGTTTTGATTTCGTTTTTTTATCTAAATAATATTTCCCTTCATGAAATATTTATTAAGCAGTTAGGAAATAATGTTGTAGTAAAACACAGAATATTATAATTTGCGTATATTTTATTTATCTGTTGTATATTTACATAATACATAAGTACAAATTTAAATACAAACGGCGTTATAAATTATACTAAAAAAGTAAGCCTACTCAGTTATAATTAATAAATAACCTTAAAATGGTATATAAAGGTAGCATAGTACAAATGTTTTTAATACACTAAACTCTAGAGCATGAATTATTAGAGAGAGACCATTTGTTAATATAATTATAGGACTATAAGGCCGTATATCTTTCATACAACATAGCGTACGTCAAATCTTATGCATACCGTAAAACTGAGAAATATGTGAAAGAGAAAACGTTCTCTAAAGCCAAATAAAGTCAACGGTCTCTTTCTAATGCTCAATGTGTAATACAAAAATACCTGGTAAAAGGTATATTTACGTTTTCAATTACATAAATTGAATTTTAAATTAAGTTGATTCGCTATAATGGCTCCATACACTTACACACTATTAATAATTTAATATTTATGGCACCTGTTTCGATTTGGAAATAAATATTAAATAGCCAAAACTGCCTTTACAAATTTCAGATATGCCAACAATGATACAAGTAACTTATCTATACTAGATACATTTATGTATTAAGTTATAGTTTGTGTGAACGCCCTAACCTCTGAAACGGGATGGCTTAAAGATCTATATGATATCTATAAATCCACGTGGCGCAGCCTATACAATTTTTAGTAGAATCAAAACTAAAATCATACCTATTATAATGTATATTTTAGAATATGTTTTAAAGCGAATAAGACCTCTATTTATTAAATTAAATTTCTTAATATATATAAATTACGTGTCACGTTGTTCTTCCACGGTTGACTCCTAACTCCTAAGCTACTGAACCGATTTTGAATTAAATTTGACCGTGTGCAGTTTGATCCAACATCGAAGTATAGAAGATATTTCTTATCCCGTTATTGCCCCGGGAACAGGAATGCGGGTAAAACCGCGGGACACAGCTACTTAAAGGTCACGTCACGTATCATTAGCGCCGAACGAAACCTGCGCAGAAGTCAAAAATACGGCGCGTGATCGTCGGGTGCGCGAGTGTTGATTTGTTGTCCCAGTCGTGTTGTCTTTCTCGCACCAATACGTCAATTACGAGCGCGATTCTACCGATGCGCAGCTATTCTCGTCCAGCGCTAAACATTCGTGACGCGACCTAAACATGTATATTCATATTTTACATATTTTCGTTGTCATCGAGAACCTTTAAATGGCGGATAGCGCGCACGTCTATGAGCGTGTCGGAGGAGCTCTTGGTGGTGGGCACGAAGGAGATGGCGCGCCGCGCTCGCTCGCCGCTGCGAAGAACTGGAGTGAGATCCTGGAAGAAGATAAGAGATAGAGAATGAGAAGATAAGAGATATTTTGATTTATTCATAGAGAGGCAGACAAAAAGCGTTAAAATATTTGAATGTTTTGTTAGAGATTAAGGTATTTAGTTATTAGTTAATTATTTAAAGGTTTATTAAGAGTACTAGCTATATACAAGGTTTATTAAGAAATAGAAATGTAAAGCTTACTAGCTTAACATTTCCATTTCTTATCCTTAGATTAAAAAAAAACTTAAAAATTAGGATAAATATCTCTAAATACAAATTGAATTTTAAAGGTAGAGGATAATATTTTGCATACTGTATGTACATACTTGTAAAATATCCATCTAAAGAGGTTTCAGATTTAGAAGATTTTAATTATTTCTTGGCTGTTGGTAAAACACATTGGAATGGGACGAATGATAATAAATAAGACCCTAAGAAAAAACTCACTCTCAGCTGCACGTGAAGGGCATTAGCATTGTATTCAGTCTTCTGTATCTTCTCCTGAGCGGCTCGCAGTTCCGCGTCTAACTTCTGTTTCTCCATCTCCAACTCTTCTAGACGACGTTCTGCTTCTATAAAAGAAGAATAATTATTTACCACTAGCTGTTGCTCGGAACTTCGTCCCCGTCGGATCTATTTCTATTATTATGGTATAGTGTGTCAATCTTAGAAGATAGACATATACTGTCGCGGACTTTTTTTTAGATCATCTAAAGAGGAATAATTCTTTCATACATAATTTTTTTGTATCTTGAACCGTTTTCGCAGCGCACGCAAAGGAAGCCCTTAAAGATGAATAATTTTCCCCGTTTTTTCCATATTTTCCATTATATCTTCGCTCCTATTAGTCGTAGCGTGATGTTATATAGCCTAAAGCCTTCCTCGATAAATGGTCAATTCAATAAAAAAAGAATTTTTCAATTCGAACCAGTAGATCCTGAGATTAGCGCGTTCAAACAAACAAACAAACAAACAAACAAACTCTTCCGCTTTATATATTAGTATAGATAGGTCATGCCCTGCGTCCTCTAGCAGTTAGGTAAAAACAGAATAAACCACTTATGAATTAAATTTGAACCATATAATTAAATAGAACTCATAAATGTATATGTCGAACAAACTATTTTTGAAATTGAATGTGTAGTTCCAGAAATTATCGCCTTCAGCGTCATAGTATTAGTAGAGAATAAATAAAGATAAAATGCTTATTTAAACTATACAAAAACTGGTGAAAGCCAGTTACGTATCTCACCTCTATATTGAGCTTCTTTTTCCGCTTGCAAAAGCTCGAACTGTTTCCTCTTTAGTCTTTCTTCTTCTAACATTCTATTCTGTTCTTCTTGTAGTCGTTCCAATTCCTCCCGTCTTTCCCATTCTTCTGCTAATACTCTAAAATAGTATTCTTTGTTATTCAATTATTTTTATACGTAAGAAAGTATTTAATATGCAAACCATACCTAGCTTGTAATGCTCTTACTATTTCTTCATCTCTTTTCGCTTGGGTCTCTTCTTGTAATAATTTCTCTAACTCAACCTGCGCGTGTTTTAATTCTTCTAATTTCTTATTATCTTGTTGGGCTAGTTCAGCTAATTCCTATAAAAATAAATTTTATAATTCATATACCTTATTTAAAGAAAAAATATATGAAAATAGGAATAGTTTTGCCTTATTTAGAATAAATTATTTTTGTAGATTGTTTATGTCCAATTATTTTGTTACGTGTTGTTAAGTGTAAACAACCATTGAAACATCCATTTTGGCAACCATATAACCCAAAACCTGCAACTTTATCGCGTAGATTTTGACTCTGTTCGACTTTTGTTTTACGCCTTCCCCTATTTTGGTGGTACCAACTAATACATCCTGACTTAGTGACGTCACACATGAAGAGTAATCCTCACCTGCGCCTGCGCCTCCGCTGCCAGTCTCGCGCGCACTTCGTGCTGCAGCCTGGCTCTAGTTTCCCTGGCCTCTTGTTCCCGCCTTGCCCCCGCGCCGCGGCGGCCGGCGCGGGCGCGCCGCTGGTAGCCCTCCGCGCCGCCCGACACCGCCGCCGCCTGCCGCAGCGCCGACACCCATTGGAGACGACTCCTGGGATCGCATTGTGAACTTATAATATTACTAGCTGTTGCTCGCGACTTCATCCCCCTCGGATCTATTTCTATTATTATGTTATAGTGAGTCAATCTTAGAAGATAGACATATACTGTCGCGGACTTTTTTTTAGATCATTCAAAAAGGAATAATTCTTCTCAGCGCACGCAAAGGAAGCCCTCAAAGATGAATAATTTTTCCCGTTTTTTCCATATTTTCCATTATATCTTCGCTCCTATTAGTCGCAGCGTAGCCTAAAGCCTTCCTCGATAAATGGTCAATTCAATAAAAAAATAATTTTTCAATTCGAACCAGTAGATTCTGAGATTAGCGCGTTCTAACAAACAAACAAACTCTTCAGCTTTATATATTAGTGACATATATAATAAATAAATTTTCAGGACATTTATACACAGTGCCATCTAGTTCCAAGCTAAGCCGAAGCTTGTGTTATGACAACTAGATAACGGAATAAATTACATATACATACTTTTCTTTTGTAAATACATACATACAATACATAGTTACACTTATTATGTATACTAATATTGTAAAGATGAAGAGTTTGTTTGCTTGTTTGTGTGTTCGAACGCGCTAATCACAGGTACTACAGGTTCGAATTGACAAATATATTTTTGAGTTGCATAGTCCATTAATCGAAAAAGGATTTAAGCTGCATAATATCACACTGTGACAAATAGAAGCGAAACTTCAATGAAGAATGTTACATTAATTGTTCCTCTTTTAAGTGATTAAAAAAAGTCCGGGACAGTATATTATTTTCTATTTTAAAAACAACTAGTATCTTTTAAAGAAGATTGTAGGGGAAGGAGATAATTTTTGTAAACGAATTATGTAAATGATTTATATTAATTATTTCTACCAACACCACGATAAGATGAAAATGTATTTTTTACAAAGTAAACTCATTTTTCATTTTTATTCCTACGACGTGAGAAATACTTAGCGTTCCTTTTTATTTAGTAAAACCAAATTTTACAAATTCCAAATTTAAAATATTTACGTTTAATCCTAAATTTAAATAATATTTTATTTTCAAAACGTACTTATGATCCTGAGTTCCGAATTCAAACGTCCTCTCCGGCGTGATTAACTGGAATTTCTGGATCTTTCCATCGCCGACAGCCGCCTCAACCGAGCAGTACTCGTCAATAGTGATCCTTCCACATTGCTCCTTTTGCGAGGAACTCTTGTAGTACGTCAGGGCACACGGCTGTAAGACGCACCAGTATTCACGCATCGTTGGAAGGAGATACCCTCGTTTGAAGAGGTAGCCCTGAAATATATTATTATCAAAAATGAGCGCATCTCGCCCTCAAACCTTAGTTTGGCGAGGTTTTTAGGTAAATTTATACTTGTATCTTTTGTTGACTAATAAATGAAAAAAAAAAATTGAACGATTGTTTATACTTAAAGTATGAAACTAAAATATGCGAGAAGTTTGAATCTACTATATAAGGATACTACCTGACCCGGCGAACTTTGTTCCGCCTTAATGGCAATAAATAAGCAGATTGTGTTTTTTTTTATCAGAATTAATATAACAAAATTACCTCCTACATCCTACCTAGAGGTCTACCTATCTACCTACCCTATCTACCTACCTAGTATCTTATGTCTATCTCTTGGCTCTAAGCTACCTCCCTACCAATTTACATTCATATCTGATCTGCCGTTCTCGAGTTATAAGTGGTGTAACTAACACGACTTTCTTTTATATTATATATAGATAATCGTGTCTGTGTAGAATTAGGGAATTGGCATGAATAACCGTCTTTTCGCGAAATATTGCTTGTGTGTCCTCTCGAACCCTTTCCCCACAAGGGTGCACGATGAAACACCGTTGGGTTTTAGTCAGAATGGCCCTTAAGAAGCGAGTCGAGTCTTTCTCTCCGAACGAGGTGGTGGAATCAGCAACAGGATTTCCCACCGTCAAAAAAAATTGAATAAAGGAATAACCGTCTTCAAGCTGATAGCAACTTTCCATTTCCTGATAAAGTGCAACGTAAAAGATTAAAAATATATTTTATAAGTTCTTTTACCAATAAAAATCTACAGCATTTGTAGGATATCGGTTACATAACGTATTTAGATGCATGTTATTGATAAGGAACATACTTGAATCATTGTGATCTATAGTCCAGTCAATATAGATATTCTAGTTAGTATTAATTCCCATTAACCTGAATTTTTTTGCAGGCCTTCAATACGTCATTACAAATGATATGTCAAAAGTCCTCATCGATCCCCCATGTGCGTTGTTTTTTATTCGAGGTCAAAGGTCACAAATTTGCGTTTTTTTGCGTATATCTCTGGAACAACGAGAGCTATCGAAAAATGGTTTAGCCAAAGTTTGTAGATCGTAAAATTGTCAACAATAAAGATCTCAACACTTTTTCTTATTCAAGACCTATACAAAAATTCAGATTGTTGGGAATTAATGCAAACTGGGAGTCATAATTTAATCTATTTTGACTGGACAGTTACTCTAACTAAGCAAACGTTATCCACGTAGCAGTCTGTGATTTGCCAATTACCTAGCGTAAAAATCGTGACTTCTTACTATGCACTTATCATGTTAAATCTAATTTCCTGGTTAAGAATTTTATTTATTCGCATAAAAATAATTCAAATCGCATTGGGAATATTGATAGTGATATCTTAAAAGTTTCTGTGCTTGAGAAATCTAACATTATATACTATGATTATGGTAAACATATAATACATAAGATTTCTTTATGTAGCGCTAACAAGTTACTAAGCAGAGCTTGCATGATAGTCAACTACTTAAATTAATATATCAAATGAACTGAGAACGGTCGTTAATTAATGAGTTATGATACCTTCTTAATAATGTCCTCTATGAAGACGTCGTATATCTCAGCGACAGCTTCTACCAGGGCCTCAGAATGTATTTGCTGATCGCAGCAGTACTTCGCTTCTAGAACGGCGAGGAAGGCTGCCCATTTGAAGTGGCCTATTGAGGAACCAAGGGCTTCCCAGTCTGCTGCGTCCCATCGTAGGCCCAGGCAGTGGACTAGCTGTTCTGCTATGATGCCAGCTTCTGAAGGTTGGAGGACAACCTGGGAATGTCAGTGTTGTGTGTAATACTATTTACTTACGGCTACACTCATACGCAAAACAAATTTAGGCCTCAAGTCTAGTAATTATGACAGATTTGTATGGCGAACTGTCAACCGATGGAATTGGACCGATATGAGTTGTACTTTATTTTGAATTTCTTCTTGAATGAGATTTGCAGATTTTGAGGGGAGTTTAAAGTTGCGGAGTTCCATAGATCTTCAAGTAAATCAAACTGTTTGCAGACTGTGTAATACCATGACGATTAAAAATTGTTACTATATGTAGCCTAATTGAATAAATATACTTTTGACTTTGACTTCCTGAAAAATACCTTCCCCTAATTTTAAATTTGGATAAAACTTAAAATTAAATAACTGATTTTTGTCATTGTCATAGGTTTCCTTTAAGATTTTACCTATCAAAATTATTCATTAATTCAGAGTCTATCTTTAATAATAAATTGTGGATGACTATTATCGCATCGTATATATTTGTATATTTGCTTCAAAACCGCAGATTTTGCTTTGGCGGTTATAAAATACCACAAGTGTAATCACACTTCTGAGTCAGTGCGATTTCAGTCTTTTAATAGCTAACCTTCTATTATTACATTTCTGTGGGAAATATGTCGTCTATTAATGACTTTATCTATGTTTTTGTAATAAAATTATATGACATATTAATTAGCTGATAAACTTTAACCTATTTATATTTTCGTTCTCGAAAATTCCTTTTGCCATCGAAAGGCATGGTTTTCGAATTTTAAAGTCGATACCTAAAGGTATAGGTCGCGTCATTTATGTTTAGCACTGGACGAGAATAGCTGCGCATCGGTAGAATCGCGCTCGTAATTGACGTATTGGTGCGAGAAAGACAACACAACTGGGACAACCAATCAACGCTCACGCACCCGACGATCATGCGCCCCGTGCGCCGTGCTGTCCCCTCGATACCTTATTTTTGACTTCTGCGCAGGTTTCGTTCAGCGTTAAAGATTCATGAAGCGACCTACTTATACTCGCTAGTAAGTTTCGTCGCACGCGAAGCCGCAGACTAAATTTAGTATTATTATAAAAATAAAATAAAACCATCCCTCGAACACAATTTGATTTTCATTATCGATATTTTTATTTTATTGACAAAATTAGCTGTTTCGTGTGCTATATAAAAAAATGCGCGTAGACTATTTTTTTCCACATTTTCGCTTTATTAATTAAGTAAGAAAAGAAAGCACAGATATTAATATCGATACACATATTGATTTGTCGTTTTAATGACAAATAATCAATTCGATAGTTTAAAGCCTACCATGTAAATGCGTTTCATTGAAAAAAGTGCGTTTAGAAGTTTACAAACCTTTGATATTTTACAGTATCACGATATGAGTGACAATTTATCGGAATATGCAATTTCGTGTTGACATACAGATTATATATAAAAATCAATCATTCATAGAGCAATAAAAAATCTATACTTCCATACTAATATTATAAAAGTAACTCTGTCTGTCTGTCAGTCTTTCCATCACGCAACTACTGAACCAATTAGAACGAAATTTGGTACAAAGATAGTCTAGAGCCTGGAGAAGGACATAGGCCACTTTTTCACCGGAAAAAGGGTAATAAGGGAGAAACGGGGAGGTCAAAATTTTATATGAAAGTCCACGCGGACGGCGTCGCGTGCAACAGCTAGTATATTATAATTTGTCCCTGTTGTTTAATAGCGTGATTTTATATCCATTAACCGACATTAGCAATAGAGCGATAAAATTTTTACGCAGTAGTGTGAATGACCTATAGATTTAAAACATGTGGCCAGCAAGTGCGAGGCGAGAGTCAATTAGATGTTATTATTTTACATTGTGACGTCTTTATGGCGTACATGACTGATACAAGTATCGCGAACAAAGCATGGTGGTAATTGGTAGCGATTGACTTGTTTGAATGACGAGCCAACTGACGTACACGTCTTTTTGAACGCAGATAATATATAAAGTATTGGTTCCATTTTCGAAGATTGTGATGATGATTTTTTTTTTAAATTTATATTATGGCATTAGCGTCTAGCTCTTTGCCAGTGTCAATGTAATAATAGGCAACGTGGTCAAGATAAAAGTCGATATGAGTCAAGTAAAATCGTCATCAAGTCGTCTTTAGTCGATTCAGTCAGTCGTTTCGTTCTGCCCTTCGTAAAGTGATAGTTAGCTTTACGAAGAACCTCGACCAATCTTGGAGCAATCGGAACGGCGCTACTATCTGCTCTCGAATGAATTCTTCATTTCCTGGACACTTATTAGCTAATTTACTGCATCAATCACTATCACAATCAAACATTAAATCACTATATACACCAAAAAATGAATATTCAATTGAGATTATAAATAAATAATTATTAAAACAGTGTGTATAATCTATGTTTTTTGTTAAATTAAAATTAAACATTAGTGTCGTCCAGAAACTAAATAGTCTATACATAAACTAAACTATGATTATTTTATAATTATTTACTAACGAATAATACTAAAATTATAACTGTTTCATGCAAAAACTAATTGACTTAGCAGAAATTTGCCGCCCAACTTGAATTAACACACATAATACTTTTTACCCCGTTCTTATCCTGAAAGCGAATACTACGAGGGTAACCCCGCGAGGAAAGTTTAGTATTTACACAATAAGACTTACTACATAACGATTAGTGTCGTCAGCGTCCTGAACGAGGTCGGCGAGCAGACAGAATATCCTGAAGAGTTTGAAGACGGAGTCGTCGTTGAAGACAGGCTTGTCTCTCGTAAGCAGGTTCTTGCGACATACGAACCAGCACACCTAGAAATTATTATGTCATGTGTATTATATATTAAACTAGCATTTAGAAAACTAATAATCTTTTTATCTACAAGCTCAATATAAAAAACACATTTTTTTATTAAATATGAATGTTTTAGTTTTAATTTATTTATTGTAGTTAATAAGAACAAATCTAGAAAGGTTTAGTAGTGTTTTTAATTTATAATTGACTCGGCATGACTTCGTTCACATTATGCCTATGCCATCTGTACCTAACCTTACTAGCGTTATCTATTTTTTCCGCTTGATAACCATATAATAAAATATTCTAAAAATAATTATCGAAATCAGTTTAGATGTTAACGAGTTATGCACTCATTAACCCATTTAGATTCGTTTTTATGTTAAAGAGGATTAAACAATTGTATTATAATTATCACATTGTTGTATTAGTTAGTAGGTATATGACATTGTCAAATAACGTTTATACATATAATTTATATTTTTCCAAGTAGTAAAAATTATTATGTCTTTCTATTAATTCAGTATTCCAATAAAAAACACAGAAAAATACTCCTGTAATACAATACAATATAATAAGATGTCCGGTGAAATTCAATACGGTGTATCTTTAATCAAAACACAATCTTAAACAAAGCAGTTAATAAAAAAATAGATACGAAAAAAAACAGGAAATAAAAATACCTCACTAATTTTCTTCTCGAACTCTCTGGCTATAGGCAGTGTGAGAGTTTTAGGCAAAGAGCTGAACACTTCATGCTGCAGGTAATATCGGAATTCGTCGAAGGTCAACTCCTGCGACGACCTGAAGTGGTCGAGCCCTTTCTCCACGCCGTACAGGTCAAGGAGAGTGCCTATGTTCGCTGTGAGGACCTGAAAGTATATTTCTTTTGAGTTATTTCATATAATTCGACTAAAGAAGCCCCTTCAGGTGGTTTTTTTAACTATGCAAGTATATACCTTCCTGTTGAATCACTCTAACTCATAAAAAATCACATGACAATCGGTTGCGTAGTTTTAAAGATGTATTACCATACAGAGTACAGTCTTACTGATATGACTTTATTTTATTGTAATCTATCTATACTAATATATAAAGCTGAAGAGTTTTTGTTTGTTTGTTGGTTTGTTTGTTTGAACGCGCTAATCTCAGGATCTACTGGTTCGAATTGAAAAATTCTTTTTTTATTTAATTGACCATTTATCGAGGAAGGCATAACATCACGCTTCGACTAAAAGGAGCGAAGATATAATGGAAAATGTAGAAAAAACGGGGAAAATTATTCATCTTTGAGGGCTTCCTTTGCGTGCGCTGCGAAAACGGTTCAAGATATCAAAAAATATGAATGAAAAAATTATTCCTCTTTAAATGATTTAAAAAAAAGTTCTCGATAGTATATGTGTATCTTCTAAGATTGATTCACTATAACATAATAATAGAAATAGATCCGACGGGGACGAAGTCGCGAGCAACAGCTAGTGAAGCATATTAGTATATTCAAAATAGCATTATTAAAGATTTTATAACAGTGTCGTGATAAAACGACAAAATAATCAAAACATTGTCAACTCACTGACACTCCACACACATAAATCCCGCACATTTAATATTTATGTAATAAATATTATAATAATAACACCATGTTTGTATAAAAACTATTTAATAACAGATTGTGAACGGAGCCTGTCTTCCACAACAAAAACACAAATGCAAATTTTGTACCGTTTCTCAGTAAATGTATTTTTATTTTTTTATTGTTTATTTTCGAAATATGAACGAGTAATGCCAATTCAACCAATGAAACATTTTGGCGACTTTACAAATGAGCTTTGGACAGATTTGCACAGTCGTATGCGACTATGCACTCTCAGGATATTCCTAGTATCTTTCGCTACCAGCCATTTTGATAATAGATAATAGAAAATCACTTGAAAGACTTACTTCATTTTGTAACAATTTAAGACGGAATCAGTACATAGTATAAAACAAAGTCGCTATTCACCATCTGTCTGCCCCTATGTATGCTTAGATCTTTAAAACTACACAGATTTTGATGTGGTTTTTCTGTATAGATAGAGTGATTCTTAAGAAAGGTTTATATGTATAATACAAGCATAATATATACGAGCGAAGCCGGGGTGGTAAATAATAAAGTAATGTTGCACACAGCTCGTTCCCCACCATGTTATAATAAGAAAACTATTTTTTTTTATTTCAACCTTCCTACGGATGAAACAGAGAAGTTTTAAGACACAACTAGTACTTAATTCAAAATATGTTTAGAAGTGTATTTTACATGAGATGTTTAAGGAACAAGCGAGAATCGAGTCAGTATATGTATGTCAAGGCTCCAAGGCCGGTTCTCGGTTAATGTACGACTTATCGATATAAATTACGATGACCATTTTATGTGCTAACATAGAAGGATATAAAGAATCATATTTTTGCTTGAGTCAGTATAAATCAGATACTTTATTATCGTTGTCATTTAAATTTACAATAGTATTAATGAAATTGTTAACATTATATAATGAGGCTGTTTTTTTATTTATTTACTAAGAAAAGGATACAGTGGGTACGATTACGTGTTTTAATTAATAATATGTAGTTTCTATATAAAAAATTAAGGTACCATTTTTACGTCTAGCACACTAATTTTAAAGCTACTTTACTTATTTTAATATTTTTATATATTAAAGTCATAGAAGAACAACGCATAGACTGATAGTCCCTTTATTATAGATCCGCTGGAAGTGAAGCCAAAACTGCATATAAGTAGTGTAAAATGTACGTCCTTAGACTCGATAACACGTACACAAGCCAACAGATAAAAAGCTATAAGAAATGTTCCCTATAAATGTAGAAAAATTTAAATGCACGAAAAACATACGAATTTTGATTCTATACACCGCAGCGACGAACTATGTAAGTAGACAAATTTATCTACTTGATATGGCCTCACTTTGCATGCTCATATTGCATATAGGACATAGGTTCTAGGTGTTTTAAATCTATGGACAAAAGTAAGGTATGATCAGCTTATAAGCACACTATAAAATTGCAAGAAATGTGCTTCTTTTTATATCTTACTACCTTTATACAAACCCGTTAGTATAGTGAAGCTAACGGTCAGTTCTCTGATGGCTAAGATTCATATAAAGTGTAAAAGGGACATTTATATGTATAAGGGGCTACATACAACACACTTATTTTTGTAGGAAAATTATAAGGCATATCTGTACCTAATCCGTATTAATATTATAAATGCGAAAATAACTCTGTCTGTCTGTCTTTCCATCACGCTAAAACAAATGAACCGATTAGAACGAAATTTGAAGCAACCCCCAAAAGGTTGCGCGAGGGGTTGAACTTTTTATAATTTTACGCTTTCACGGCCAAACCGCTGAACCGATTGTAATGAAATTTGGTACACAGATGGTCTAGAACCTGTTATAAAACATAGGCTACTTTTTAACGGGAAAAATGAGTTATACTGGGGGAAGGGCGGTCACAGTTTACATGAAAGTCCACGCGGAAGGAGTCGCGGGCAACAGCTAGTGATAAAATAAAACGAGAAAAAAATTGAATAAAGCCTCTAATTTTAGATACTTTTCCTAGAATTATAGAACAAGATCAAAACACACAATCAGTCATCTTTTAATCATGGGACATTGTCTGACGATTATTCATCGTTTGATAAGCGGTAATGGTCGGCCATTTTTGTTTTTCTTTACACAACAGTTGATGACTTTACCGTGTTTTGTTTTTGTATTAGTCTTGTCTCATCTTGTTAGACAACAATCATTTGTTATTTTAATGTTAGTTTAAAAGTTTTTTCTTGGCTTAAATTACACATGTAAGTTACAAACAAAATAATAGCATAATTATAATTTGAGATTAGAATTTGGACCTTAAAGCATATTGTTTAAAATCAGACAAGAAGTAAAAACGGCTTTATATGGCTTTATACATCTCCTTACATTAGGACCATTTATACAGTGTTTTTTTGCAATTTTATAATCTAGTACAGCTTCACCTAAAAAACACGCGTAGAAGAGTAGACTATTATCGCTTTTAATTATCTTGACCTGGTATTTAATTGAGTATTAATATGACAAAGAATAAATACCTACCCTAAGAAAGGTACCTATTGATACAAAACTTTTTAGACGTGAGATTTTATATCTATATCGTCCGTAAGATAAGTAGATACGTATAAATTATCAACATTAAAGCAAGCATAGTCGTGTTTAAAACATAGATAAAATAGCTATATACCGTTCTACAAATTTGCAAGCTTTTAAGGATAAAGCAATTTCATGAATGATTCCAAATTATTAAGCAAACAGCTGTATTCATGCGATTTGCATCGAAAAGCGGTTTACTACGCAATAGGACTCCACTCCGATGAATCATCGATTTCCGCTTGTAATGTTTAATTGCATTCGTTACATTCATTAATGATAGTGCGAGGTTGCTAAATTGTTAGCTAAAGTAGTCTTCTGTTTGGTTAAATGGTTAAACATTCTTTTTTTTCGATTTTGGTATAGCTTTCGTATTTAATAATATAATTAAATACTAACGCAGGAAATTAACTTTTTTATGTCCCCCTAAAATAATCCCAATCCAAATCCTCATAGAATGCACATAAATATATAGAATATATTTATACTTAAGTCGGTCTGTTCATTTGTATATTCTAATAGGTTATTTAATGTATTTACTTAAAAGCTATTAGCTATATGTATGAATGTGTGTATGGGTTTCTGTGTGTGTAAAGTGTAAACAACAGTGTATTAAATGTTGTTATAAATTACAATAAATACAAAAATCAAATCTCTAACATTAAATATAAATTACACTAAAATAATTTCCCTAAAAGTACTCTAAGAACCCTTACGTACCTTTAAGTACCTTTATTAAAATTTAACGTAAAATGTAAACCCCGCAAATATTTGCCCTGAAAGTGTTTTCGTGTTAAATAAAGGTAATTTTGTTCATTAGCAACATTACTGAGATCTTTCAAGAGAAAACGTTCAAGAACATGCATTTATTTCACTCGAGAATCGGAATGCCTTTCTTTCTCTTCAAATTAGCACTTTTTAAAGCTAACATTGTACCTTTTTTAATTGCTGTTAAAGCTCTATTGGTTTAAGGAATAAATATTAAATCATATATTTTTTATTAGGCATTATTTGACGTTTCTTCCGTAACTACACAATTATTAAAACATTACATATTGATAGTACAACTAACGCAATCTAGGTTACCTAATACCTAAAATTATTTACCTATACTACTCTAATTTATGTTCAATGGAACTTTTAGGGTCACTTTAGCATTTAAATTAATACCAGTAGACAGTAGAACAAAAATGGACAAGAATATAACCTACCTATTTTAAAACATTATAACATCCTTATATAGTTTTTAAATAAAGCCGTACACGTAAGGAGCTTTTAGTAGAAAAAGAATTCTTTATCTATACTACGTTTGTTTGTTTGAACGCGCCAATCTCAGGAACTACTGGTTCGAATTAAAAAAATATTTTTTTATTGAATAGACAATTTATCGAGGAAGGCTTTAGGCTAAATAACATCACGCTGCCACTAATAGGAGCGAAGAAATAATGGAAAAAGTAATCGACGGGGACGAAGTCGCGAGCAACGGCTAGTTCCATATAAACTTTATAGGACAACGATACCCGTATATGGGCTTAAGTCGACAAAAAGCCTAGCGAACACTAATCATCATCATTCCGAAAAACAAACTCTTGCGCACATACAACGGAAAGGTTATGTGATGCAAATAAGGCAGTATAATTAAGAATGCATCTTTTATTCTCTAATAAGCTTCATATCATATATCTACTATGTTAATCAAAATTAAGAAGGTATTTAATTTATAGTATGTTATGTTAGTAATTACGTAGTGGTAAATATGTTTTTACAATATTGTTTTGGTATTAAGATTTTTTTTTGACGGGGGGAAACCCACTTACGGATACCGCGTCCTCCTCGGGGGAGAAGGAGGCGGTTATGTCGGACTCGCCAGAAGGGCCCTACCGACTAAAAACCACCGGTGTTCCGTCGCACACCCTTTATTTCATTCAATTAAAGACGAATTAGATAAAGATATAATGACAGTAGGTTATCTTTATTAGGGGTTCATAAACATAATTATATGAAAATTGATTTTCATAATATAATTATATAATAATTCAATATTTTTTTATCTATTAATGTGTAATTATCCATAAAATTATAAAAAAAATTGTGTCCCTTCCTTCATTTAATTAAAATTGGAAGGAATCTCTTTATGTATAACATCCTAATGGTAATGCCTATAATCAGACACGTACAATTTTGTGCCTAGTTCTCTTTACCCTTGAACGAAAAAAAAAAATTACATCTACTAAAAAGGTTATTAATCAAAGAGGATTGTTTCAGCAAGGAGTGTTGTCTTTTGTTAGCATTCGCGAATGAGGGTGCAACCGGGTCAATGGGTGGTGTATGACGTAATCCTTGCGAGACAGCTTTTGTGATAAAAATAACGAAGGCAGTCAGCATACAATGTTAGTTTCAGTGTTTCAAGTAGGTTGGGAAGTATCCAAAATATAGCAATTACTTTTATAGCATACTAGCTGTTGCCCGCGACTCCGTCCGCGTGGACTTTCATATAAACTATAACTTCCTCTTTCTCCCCCTTATAACCGTTTTTTTGGTTAAAAAGTAGCCTATGTTTTATCTCAGGCTCTAGACCATCTGTGTACCAAATTTCATTACAATCGGTTCAGTAGTTTTGGCGTGAAAGCGTAACAGACAGACAGACAGACAGACAGACAGACAGACAGAGTTACTTACGCATTTATAATATTAGTATTAGTATGGATCTGCTGAAACTCATGTATTATATTAATATACGACTAGCATCTTCGCATATAAACCTTAATGCATGCAAAACCGTTGCCTAGATTTAAAGATCTAAGCATACATAGGGGCAGAGAAATATTTTTAATACTATGTTGTGAATATTTAAACTTATTAAAATATTAAAAAACAGTAAGTAACTTTATAGAATAACCATAGTACCTATCTATAGTCTATACTCTATAATCAACCTTTTTTGAATACACAAGTTTATTTTAATTTGTTAAATAATCCAAAGCCGCTGTCAGACTGAAAGTCAATGACATTATATTAAATACTTAGATATGTTATAAGCGCAAAAAATTGAAGACGCAAAAACAACCTAATTAGGACGTCTTACCTTAAGGTGATTGGTTGCCGGTGCATTCACGCGCAACTGACAATACTATCTCTTTTTTTTCTTGTTGGTTTTATCATTTATCTCTTTTTTTTCGTTTTGAATTTTCGGTTGATTTGTCCAATACAAATATCTATAATATATCTATAATATAATATCATTGCTGATAGTTGATTGACTTGTTATATTTTTTTATGTGATGAATTATGTCTTTCTATCTCAATTTGAGGGAGGTTTACTTTAACAAATAGAACCAATAGATACAGAATACGATCAATCATTCTTATTTCTTGTGCTATCTTGAGCTGGTCGCCCGTCTGTCCGGCGCCAAGGGGTGACACCCCGCTTCAATGCTGCGTCAGATCGTAAAATTGGCGGGAAATCTTGACATTTCGTGACATTTTTTTGACATTTGCCCGTCAAAGTTTTTCGACGAGAATATAAAATTTTGATTTGTTTTCATTAATATCGGTTCAGCGTTGTAAGCATAAAATAACTGACAGATGGATAGAGTAATTATAATAAGAGATTTCTAGCACTGCCATTTCACCAAGAATAGAATAGAGATTTCTATGTTATGTATAGTTATGGTTTATTTTAAACAAACAAATAAGCTATACATATTTGATCTTCGATTGTTTTCTAATCAAAGGGAGGTAACGAAAAAACAATACATTATTTTGCATAGTTATTGAAAATATATAAGGCTGGTACAATGACTGTTGAACAATAACAATTAAGTGTGTCAGTCTACGATCGTGAATCATGGATCATTTACTGGGTGTACCTACATTTACTGAGGAAAATAGTTCATTAGCTGACAAAAACTGGCAACTTTTTAAAAGCAAGGCGTGTTAATGACTCCTACTCAATGATATACTAGATATGTTATACACCAACAAATCAACAGAAAAAAGTGTTCCGCACAGCAACTGTAGCACACATACATACAAGTCAAAACGATACAGAAGAGACAAATGATAAAACATACGTTATTTTTATGATGATAATGATAAGGAGTTTAAGGTTGGGAATTGTAATTTTGGTATAATCGTGGGTCATATCACATAGGTCATTATATAATATGCAGGTAATTATATTAAGATTAAGCGGTATCTTCTTATCCGATTATATTATCCCACGAAAAACATTAATGTAAAAAATGCCAAGTCTCTCGATGCAGTCTTTCCATCGCAAAAAGTTTTGAGATCTCATAGAACCCAAGTCCTATACAAATTATTTCGTAGTTATAAATCAATATTTAGTAATTGTACCAATAGTTTTCTTTATATTATAATTATAGTGACTTGGAAATGATTAATTTTTTTTATACAGCGAGCTATCCTTATATATATCTACTAAACCTTCGTTAAGTAATACCTACTAAACTAAATACTAAACCTACCTTAAATATTTGCCTGTCATTTTTATATATTTCTTTGGTTGGCCCCAAAACAGATTTTTTAATTAAATACCCAATTCGTTATTTTCAAATCTCTGATTTTTGGACCTACATTTTAAACACCTAGTACATTTTATCGGAATAATACATCGATCGAAAATTAAATCCGTTTTTATAGATATTCGTAAATAAAGGAATTGTTTTGAAATGAAGTCACAAGAAAAATAATTACTTGAATGTAGTAGCGATCACTTATTACTTAAGGTCAACGTGCATTTAAAAGGAAGTAAAGTTACTGACATTCGCCGTGCCAGTTATCGTCTTTAATTATTATCTCTTTACATTTTTTGAACACTTTTTTGTATAAGTAAACAATATTTTAGGAACACTCAATAATATATTATTATTTTATTAATATAGATATTATCCTACTTTTTAAATAAAAAAAAAATAAAAAATATAAAATACCTTTAACTTCGATTTATGCACGACCTCACTATTCTGTAGAGACTCAAAAGCATGCCATATACAGTTTGTGACATTTTTCAACAAAGCTGACATTTCGATCACTGGCCACTAACACAAAAAACTAAAACATGGACGCGACCTGAGCGCGCGCGTTCGATTTTCAAACTGACGTCTGACGTGATATCAAAGGAAGTAGGCGAAACGGAACGCGAGATAAAGGCATCTACAACACATTTGTTCGAAATTCGAATTAAAGCCGAGAAAGTTTTTTTGCAATAAAAATTTTATGCCTGTACCCATTGTGTAACTTTCATGATTATACAAATCTTTGTACGTAAATAAAAATTTCACTCTGGGCGGTCGAATTCTTCACAATATCAAAAAGGTTTATATAATAAATAATATATTTTTTATCAAACACGACTTTTTACGCTATCAAATCCTCTAGCGCATTAAACCTTAAGATAACTTACCTACTTACAACTTAAAAATAACTATACAATAAAAAGGTCTGCCTTCACCATCATAATAACATTACTCATCAAAACATCGAGACGTCCTCTGTATTAACCATATCCGTTCGCTGACTCACCAAGTTATTCGTTGCTACGTCCAAGATTCAATAAAATATTTATAAAAGTTATTAAAGTGCGAGACGAACTGATATTATGAGACTACAATACAACTTTTTAACCGACTTCAAAAAGGCGTAGGTTTCTCAATTCGACCGTTTATTATTCTTATTTTTTTGTGGATGTTTTAAATATAATATCTGAAATTATTAAACCACATTACATGTATTGTATTATGAGGTTTTTTTTATAGAAGTTTTAACTTTGAAATTTGACGACTTCGTATTCTATTCTTCAAGTTTTAAAACTTTTTACATCTTAATTTATGCTCCAAATAATAATAAAATTGGGTAGTCAATATGCTGCTAAGTAGTCCGTAACAATCTAATAATTGTCTATCTGCTAATAAGATTAACAATGTCACAATATATCGGTTACAAATGTGTGGGATTCACACCTACAAACAACTTTCTAGAGTCCTTTTAAGCTAATAGAAACTATTTATTTTCAAAATCTAATGCAAGATCAAATTTGTCAAAGGTTTTCGTAGTTTTAACATAATCTGTCTGTTATTCTTATTACAAAATTGAGTCGAATAAGCTTATTTTTCTCTGTTTGTATGAATATATCATTTAACATGACTAACATAAAGAAAAATATGAATATCGACGTGATTTGGTATAGTACGCGTCACGAATCTTTAGCGCTGAACGAAACCTGCGCAGAAGTCAAAAATAAGGTATCAAGGTAACGGCGCGACGCGCGGGGCGCGTGATCGTCGGGTGCGCGTAGGTTTCGTTCAGCGCTAAAGATTCTTGACGCTACTTATACCTACCGCCGTGTGAGCGCAAACCCTCTTTTTTAACCGACTTCAAAAAAGGAGGAGGTTCTCAATTCTTATGCATGCATTTTTTTAACGACGCACGAGGCAGGGTGTTTCTCTACACCTGACAATTTTTTAACCCTTTGTTGTTGGAAATCAAACTTGAAAGAATTGTTTTATTTTTTATATTTCAGATACACCAACAGCTTTACACACCAGACATTCAAACAATTCAAAATAAAAAAGAAACACTGGTATGCAAAGCCAGTTAAATGTTCTACAAATTTAAAATTCCTAACTTATAAAACAAAAAGATAATATGTAATAATAATAAAATTTACAAAAGCAAGAGAACGTCATAACTTAAAAGCAGAGAAACTTGGCCATCGTCTCGTTTTTTAGACTAGGAGACGTATCGGAAAAAATGTCGATGCTGTCAATAAAAAAAAAATCCTCATTTTTTGAGGTTGAAACCCAATCTTAAAAGCCTACAATGTATAAAGAAGTGTAAAATACGTTGGAACGCGGCAGACAAGGCGAGGTCAATCGACGAATCGCGGATCAATCTCGGAACTCCCTTATAAGTGCAGGTCATGCAAATGACTTCTATCGGAAGTGGACGAAGGTCCTGCCTTATATAGGTGCAGTTTCAAACGAGCCTTACTACGTACTAAAAGCCTCCATAGGCTTTTAGTAATATCGCTCATACTATCCTACTGATTCTACTATAAATGTGACAGTTTTTGAGAATGTATGTTTGTTATTCTTTTCTCGCAGAAATGGCTGTACCGATTTAATTAAAATTTGGTATGTAGATAGGTGATGTCCTGGATTAACATAGTATAGGCTTCTTTTGGAATGTATCGGTTTCGCTGGAGTTTGGTATACACATAGATTAGGACATTTTAATCCCGTAGTGGACAGGAAACGAAAACAAAACTAGTAAAACAGCGGACTACACTAGCACTAGTTATCTATAGTATTACTGTGAAGGGCTAAGATTTAAGATTGCAAACGTATTAGGTACTCTTTGGATTTACTGAATTGATTTTGGATTTTTTATACGACGAAAATAGAAAAAAAACAAATCGATTAACGCTGGAAATGCCGCTGGACAGCTAGCTTTACATAAAAGAAACTCTTTCTTATTATTTACACTAACGAACTATTGTAGTTAGTACATCGTATGTATTTGCTACAATACTTCAGTTTAATAAGCCTTGGTAATAAGGCGTTTTGTTTTAAAAAAATAGGCAAGTTTTTAAATGCATAGCCATGGTCCGTCCAACTTTAAGATTTTTAAGGATTGCTTGATTTTTTTCAATGAGACTGTTATTTAAGGAAGAAAGCATTTTCATTAAACGATAAGCATAAAGAAATGAAAAGGAAACTGCATGAATTTATAAATAGTTGTAGTCGTATCCCTAAATTAAGACTCAATGGTGCCCTAAAATACACCCACATTTGGGCAAAAAGGCGTGCCGCACCCTTCGCGGTACAAATATCTACGTACATAGGTATTGATCGTGGTCTGTCTAGACCCCACGTAACCTTCCATCTATTAAGCAATACGCGGGCTAGATACTAACATTATGAACTTGAACTTGGAGGTATTCCCGTTAATAGTTCAATTCCCTTGAAAGATGGACGTTGGATTCTGACGGTTATGTTATGTTTTAAAGGTGTTTTTGTGCTAAAAATAATTTATACTAAAGATCTGATGTAAAATAATTCATGTTACAAATTAATTATCTAAAAATGTTTCCGGTCTTAAGGGAATTATATCATTTTGCAATATGCTCACCCCTTTCGTTCGATCGAGATGCTTTGATTTAAATTTTACGTGTTTCACTCTAAGGATTTTATCTATTACCAATGTTCAGTATTTAGATTTTCTCTATAATTTGTGGTGGTTAACGATAACGATAACTACATATTTTAGTGTTCTAGCTAAAAATTTAAATTTGAACTAGGTACATACATTACATGCGTTACTGAAAGAAAAGTCTCCACATATATATAAACCGTTTTTTTCGTTTTTGGCACAAGACCCAAAAATGCATATTCATTTAGTATGCGATATTTACTTTGACATGCTGATCCAATTTTGGTATGAAGATAGGCGATATCTTCGTACCCGACGATATCTTTTTCCATTATTTCTTCACTCCTATTACTCGCAGCGTGATGTTATGTAGCCTAAAGCCTTCCTCGATAAATTGTCTATTCAAAAAAAAATCAATTCGAACCAGTAGTTCCTGAGATTAGCGCGTTCAAACAAACAAACGCTTCAGCTTTATTATATTAGTTAGTATAGATTGGCACTTTATATCCCGGTATTGCCCCAGCAACGGGAACTACGCGGGCAAAATTACGGAGCACGGCTAGTATAATATAATATAAGAATTGTTTAATAATCCGACCTATTCCTATTCAGTATATTGATTGATTTTTGATAAAAAACATCGCTAACCCCATGTAAGAGTACTATGTCTATTGGCAGATTGGACGGTCATTTTGGCAACAGAGTATAACACTTTTATAGGTTATTATTATAATAATTTTTATATTATTTCAGTTGTAATTAAAAACTAAATCTAACCCTAGTAGGTGGGAGTGCCAGTCATATTTTCCTTTCCGCCTCCCTATTATAGTATAATAAATAAAATATAAATAGTGAAATGACCATAAAACTATACATTTTACACACATTTTACGCACAAACCTTATCTTCATTTAAGTATAAGGTTATAAATCACTACATTTCTACTGTTCATTAATATCACATCATGTATATTGTATATGTATGTGTATGTATACAACGTGTAACAGAAATGTGTGTTAATATTATTGCGTGATGTTCAGATGCTCATAGATAGTCTATATACAAGTCCCCGCATTAAAATAAACATATTTGAGATTTGTTATTTCATTAATTCACCAATAAAATCGATAATATGAAAATCAAAACAAAAGTGTTACATCACTTTTCGAATTCTAATGACAGAGACAGCAGTAACTTTTTCAATGAAATGCATTGTCATGCGGTCATTGACACGAAACAGCTGATAGCTCTAAAGTGATGTCGTAGCGTCGATAAATTTAAATATCGATATGCTAGTCAATAGAAAAAAAAGATCAATATCTTGATAACAAATAGTTCAAATATAATGAATTTTTAATACATTCATTTAAAATTAGGTATTCTTTGCGATCCTTAAATATTACCACGCATTTCTGTTACACGTTGTATATGTATCTATATTATTGTGTACTGTTTATTTGTAATAATATTTTTTTACAATATTATGTATTTATTATATATTGTATAACTTGTATAATATACTCGCAAATTAAAATTATGTTTAAGTTTATTATTTATCCTTTCTGTATGGTTGCTTGGAAGAAATGGCTTACAGCCATAGGGCCGCCATTTACATGTGTTTGTATTTGTCAATTTTCCTTTTATTGTATACTGTTTTGTAAATACGTGTAATAAAGACTGAATATAAATAATACACCATTATCTTTGGTTCATTTATTACGCATATCTAATACATTAAGATAACATTACGAAACTGACAATTACCGAATACACGTTGTTGTACGACATTACTTTATTAAATAGGAATTAAATTTATTATTAACATACTGCCACGTTCCAGCATTTATCGTAAATATACATATGAAATATATATGTATAATAATTGATAATACATAATATAATGTTACTATGTATCTACTTGAACGCATGAATTAATTTAAATATTTAATCTCTGGCAACAATTTAGATATAAAAAAAACATAATATGATTAGAATTAACTGATATATTAACAAAAATAACGGTTTTCCAAAATCAAATTTAAATCATTCTAGGTTGATTTATTTTGAGTTTGCTGAAATATCTAGACCTGTACGATACGTTCTTAAAATACATTTAAAGTACTTTATAATAATTGTTTTTGAGTATACAGGCAGTAAAATTAAGGGCACAAATTGTCTATTACTATAGACAACTGCTTAAGACTCTTATGGCGGAATATTGAAACGCAACTTAAATTTAAGTACAACTTAAACCGGTCCTATCTGACCATAGTTCACCATACAATTCTGTCAAAATTACGAGACTTAAGGCGTGCTTAAATTTAATTTGCGTATGAGTATTTTATACATATTAAAAATAAAATCGCTTGTTTTGGTAATAAATTTTGAGGTTATAACTCAAGCGCCCAAGTAGTGCAAAGCCGAAAATAGTACAATTACTAGCTAATAACAGCAAAGGCTGAGATTCAAATTACAATAATTACACAAACATTAATTACCTTAAGTACCTTTCCATCCCTATATTCCCGCGTGTTTTTAATACAGATAATTTTAAATCTTGTCTTTTAGAAGAAATTCCAAAATCATTTAAAATTTTTACCATGAACGTTTAAATAAAACGCAATAAATATTTAATTTGAAACGCAAACGAATAGAAATTAATTTTTGACAGATAACCTTAAATACAGATTAAAGATAAATGTTACTAGGTTATAGATTAATTTTTGTAATGGCAATTTAATATTTACTGAACACTTACTAAGTTACTTTGTAATATGACCAATATTATAGATATTCAAATTTTCTTAAACAGTTATCTTGGAATGCGTTTAACCTGAAAAGCTAGTAAAAAAAACTTTAAATTATATCTACAATAAATAATAAGTACAAAATACAAAACAGTCTTAAATAACAACTATATGTACAAAATCAAAATTTTACATAC
>JADANM010006310.1:2920206-2933714 GCA_026213755.1 Eurema hecabe | reverse complement strand
TTTCGAAGGTATTTGCAGATTCATCTTCAAAATTATAACGGTAAATGGTTTATTATTACTTACACTGTTATATTTTACATTACCTTCTGTGAAGCATCCAGAATTTGCGGATATTTGTGGCTTAATAAACCAAGGTACATGTGTCATATCTTTTCGATCTATGACTATGACAAATGTTGCCAGAGCAAAGGGGATTCCCCACGCGAACAGGCAATACCTTATAAATACAGTTCTGTCTCTTTTGTTTGTTCGCTTTATTTTTTTGAGGCTGTGACTGAAATTTGGAGGATATAGTTATAATATGTTAGAAGAATGTATAGAGGTTTTCATACGAAGGATTCCGTACCGTGACGTATGAAAGCTCCAAAAACGTGTTCGAAATTCCATAAACATATCAAAAGTTTGTTGCATGGCCTTAATATTAAATAGTGATAATTTTAACTGTCAGTTTGTGAAGAAAAAGAAGAAGAAAAAAGAAGTATGAAATGAAATGAAAATGTTTTATTGCTGAATAAATTTGAAACAAATATTTTCAGAAAGTCTACATAGTCTACATATGAAACACTATATTTTAATCTTAGTTCAGAAAAAAATGGTTAAACTTACCGAAAACTCCGCCATAGTTGAAAAGCTAACGCCGTCATCCAAGAAGAGCTTGATACTAAGAAGAAATATGTGATGATGCCTGAAAATAATGATTAGGTATTTTAATTTTTTATTATAACATTGAAAAGAGAATTATAGTTAATTGGTAGTTCGCTTAAAAAAGGCTCAGAAACCCATGGGTCTATATAATAAAATCCATCACTTTGCAAAATACCATAGACAGTAGACACCTTAGTTTTAAAAACCGGGTCACTATATTTAATATTTATGCTATACATAATAGTAACACCATGTTTGTATAAAAACTATTTAATAACAGATTAATATGTTAACGGAGCCAGTCTTCCACAACACAGGGAAACCTTCTGTGGAAGCTGAGCAAATGCAAATTTTGTACCGTTTCTCAATAAATGTTTTTGTTTTTTAGTGGGGAAATCCTCATATGACACGACCCATGGACCTCGGAGAAAGGACCGTGAGTTCTCGAACTTCTACCGACTAAAGGCCCACTGGGTCTCGTTTTAACCCAGCGAGTAAGGATCACAGACACCATCCGACCATCCCCGAGAACATCTCCGAATGAAAAGTAATCTTTACGCTGTAGTTCTAAGAAAGTACGATCGCACGATCAGGCTTTTAATATTAAGTGACTATGACTTAGAATACTTACTAAAGCTCAAGCACAGCTCGGCTTTTGGCGCATCGTCAAAGATTACAACAATCCTAAGAGTTGCCAAAGAAAGGAACGCTCCGATTAAACTTAGGACACATGCCATCACCATTTTTCCAAAAATATTACGTAGCTCAGGTATCAATGCGTAGACAATAATTACTAGGGATAGAAATACACATGACACTAGCAAAGCTGAAAACAAAAGAAGATTATTGAAACATCAGACAATAGAAGTGAAATTTGGAAGTTAAGAGGGGAACGTAATCGTCTTTTAAGCCAAAGTGAAGTTAAGGAAAAGCGGTTCGAGTGGTAGTAGATCTTACATTAGTCAGCAATGGTATATCGTCAACTAAGGATTAATATCATAAGCATCTTGAAACGTTGTAAGCGGTCAAATCAAAATCTGAATCTAAATTGACAAATTATGATAGTTTCTCGCTACTTTTGATAAAAGCTTTTTTTAAGATCTAAACATTTTAAAACACAAATCGCTGGGGATTTTGAATGGTATTTTTAAGCTATTCGTCGAAATCTAAAGTTACTTACCTGAAATCATGTAATAATTGTTTTTTGACGATTCTACATTTTCAGCATCAAATGACAATAACCAAAAATTTGGAAGTATTTCTGTTGAATTTTCAATTTCTACATGATCCAAACAGAAAGAGGTGTTTTTAAAAATGCTTAATTTTGGAAAAGAATTAACCAACTCGTACTTCCAGTGTAAAGTACCATCCTGTAATATTGTTAAACATTTATTTTTTTTACATTTTTCCTTCTAAAAACATACAACCTAAATCTATTGTCTAATCAAAATTACAATTTACAATTAAAATAAATACTATGTATATTATATAGGATTTTTGTCTCCATAAACCATGCGTAACTATTAATTTAACTGTAATATAACCTATAACTATTTATTGTGCTGCAATTTGTATACACAAGTAATTAATCTTTATTACAAATCAATCTTTTACCACCGAGGAGAACCGGCAAGAAACTCTGATAGTCAGATAGAAACGAACTTAGGATACGATATTGTGTTATATATTTTATAATTTAAAAATGAACTAATAATATGAATCATTCGAAATTCTGAACAGCTTGCAAATAATTATCTTTTATTATATGAAAAATAAACTATGAAAAAAAAAGACTTACATCAACCAAATACACTGAATCAAATTGAGACATATCAAATAAAGGGGTCACATCATCCGATGTCAATTTGAATAGATCTTGAAACACGTCATTGGTTTTCACGAGATTTTCATTATAAACGGTGAAGTCCGAAAAATTTATTCGTTCAACCGTTTGGACACATTCATTATTGTAAACATGTTCGTCGATAGGACAGCATTTGATTAAGTTTTTTAATTTTTGATATGACCCAGGGATATAGAATAATAAAAATAAATAAGTCAGCCGTAACCATGCCATTACGTGTGCGTTTTGGAGGCTACTGAAATGATTAATAAGGATAAATTGCTAATTTATGATTTAATACATAAATGGGAAAGCTGTAGTGCAATATTTGTAGTTATATATATCACATAATATATTTGGACTAATTAGTTCCTGTTTCGTCACTATTAAAAATTCAAATATCGCCTTCTCAGTCTATTTGAACGTGACAGCTTTTTATTTTTAACTAGCGATCAGCCCTGGATTCGCACTTTTTGAATCACTGTGTAACCGCTTAAAATCCGATTGCGCAGTTTTAAAACTTTAAGATACAGAGAGAAGAAAGCGACGTAGATGAGTAGGTAGAAAAAGCTTAGAGCAAAAAAAAAAATTTTTTTACACGATGAAGTGGGGAGACGAGCTGAATGCACTCCTGGAGAAAGGACAATAATATTTTTAATAACTATAAACTATACAGTATACACATACGGCTATGTTTATGTTACAAGAGTTACAATTTCTAATCAGAAACTGAAAGTTAAAACTTTGTGGTACCTACTGCCTACATTAGGATATCTCGTGTACCTAGATAAGTCTCTTCCCTAATGAAATGTCGGTACAGTTCAAAGGGCTTTTGCTTATAATAAACAACTCGTTTCTACAGTTGATAATTTTGTCATGCCGTATGAGGATATTACTAAGATGCAAGATCAAGAACACGCAACAATTTTCCTGTTCGAAACCTCTGTTTAATAATCGCCTGCGTCTTGCGAACGCCACTCGCGTCTTGAAACCTGTTCGTATACATCGATTCTTTAAATAATGCACGAGGAAAAACGTTACAAAATCATTTAAAAATGGAGAAATTAGTGATTATTTTGATGTCCATTCTTAACTTACCGTGTGTTCTATCAGCTGTTAATGATAACAATGTGGATAAGTTAAAATATAAATGTTCGGGAAAAGATAGTGAATGTTATACAGAAAAAAGTGTAGATTTAGAACTGTGTGGATCAAAGAAGTGTATTTACAAATGTTGTCCGAAAGGCGAAGTTATCGGCCTGGACTCGTGCGTTCCCGCGGAAACGAATGGCTTTGCAAACATAACTGTCTATGACTATTATTTGAATCCCATAGACAAGAACTTCTATGACATATTCTCTGTGGTTTCAAATAAATTTGCCGATGAAGGGTTTAAAACAGCTGCGTATGCGGCTCATAATATAGGACAGAGTCTTTATTTGGAAGAGGTAAGTAAGATGATTAAAAGAAATATATCTAGTTTGTCAATTACAGAGCATAGTGCGACATTCTAAACAATGTCAAAATAAAAAAAAAGTATTGGATAATATTCTGGCACTGCACATATAATTGCACGCATCCAGCGAACGGTCTACTTAGTACTTTTGAGTGTTCTCGCTATAATATGAATGAAGAAAAATGTAGTTAAAATATTCAACGTTAAGTATTATTATGCATAATGCGGACTAATGCTATAATTGAAAAAACTAGGACAATGAATTAGTTAAAAATAGCTTTCTCTGTCGTTGAGCCTGTTAAAACTGTTTTGAAAATTCTTCCTCTTCTTCGTGACTGAGGGACGTGACTATGGTGCGTAACCCTGGCCACCATTTTCTTCCAGTCACTTCGGTCTTGAGCCATCTGGATGGATGTTTGTAGTGAAGCTCCCGTAGCGTCCTGTGTTGCATGAGTCCATCTTTGATCGTTTTGAAAATGTATTTAACAAATCAAGAACGGTTTTTATTATAAGATATATAAAAATACAAAAACAGCAATGTATGGTTTTATATGTAACTTAAAACATGAAACACTTATTTCTCATTGATCGTAAACGTGTTCTTTCTTTTAGGATATAGCACTAAGCTCATAGCTATAGCACTCATAGTAAAAACACAAAAGAAAGAATATAATAAGAAGGTGCTAAGCTACTTATTCGCTATCAGCTGATTCATAACTCTTTCTCTCTCGCACCTCAAAGACTTAGATTTTTTTTCTTTTTAAATCTTATTTTTTTAGGACTTTTAAAGCCATATCAGCCTCATTATCAAAAAAATACAATTATAGCAACTTATTTACATATAATGTCAATTAAAACCTAAATAAAACCATACTAGTACTGTAAAGAATATTCTAAAACACGAATCATCGAAATCGGCTTAACTATTAACAAGTAATACACTAATACACCAACACATTTTTCAATTCACTTTCATAGTATAGACTAACGGTCCGACTTCGTTCACTGTACCTATTCGATCCGAAACCAATTCAGGAACTTAAAAAAAATTACATGTAAATCGGTTGAGTTAGAGAGTCAGAGTTGTTGACGGGGCTGCGGAAGAGGCCGCCAGAGCACCCGTGACTCCGTCTAAACGCGGGACATTGGAACACCGTGGGGTTTTAGTCGGTTTGAGTCCGACATAACCGACTTTCTCACCCCCGGGAGATAGGCATGCGTGAGCATTTCCCCTCCGGAAAAAAAGAGAGTCAGTTAATTGCACCTATCAACACATGTTACCGTTTAACCAGTAAAAACCATTTTTAATATAAAATTAAATTATCTAATATATAAATCTAATAAATATAGTATAAATACCTGCCTTAAAAAAAGAACGCTCTTTATCAGACCTAATTCTTTTCATTTAGCACTCAATCTGAGTGTAGGTTGTAGGTAGATATTGCAAATTAAGATAAGTATCATACGGTAACAAGCAATGATATTATATAATAGGTATGTTATGCTCATACAAATCAACCGAAAAAAGTGTTCCGCACGGCAGCGGCAGCACACATCTATACTAATATTATAAAGTTGAATTTGTGTGTGTCCATTTATCGAGGAAGGCTTAAGGCTACATAACATCACGCTGTGACTAATTTGAGCGAAGATATAATGCAAAATGTGGAAAAAAACAGGGAAAAATATTCATCTTTGAGGGCTTCCTTTGCCTGCGCTGCGAAAACGGTTCAAGATACCAATAAATATGTATGAAAGAATTATTCCTCTTTAAATGATCTAAAAAAAAGTCCGCGACAGTATATGTGTATCTTCTAAGATTGACTCACTATAACATAATAATAGAAATAGATCCGACGGGGACGAAGTCGCGAGCCACAGCTAGTAAGTACATACAAGTAGAAAGAGAATAAAACCCACCAAGTAAAAAAGTTAGTTTTGTCAGTTGTGCCTGAATGCACCGGCAACCAATCACCAAAAGGCAAGACGTCCTAATTAGGATGTTTTTGCGTGTATAACGTATGTATTTAATATAATGTCGTTGGTTACAAGCATTTGATTCATACCGCGGTGATAATAAGATATAGTTTTGCGTTATCCTTTCTTAGCGGATATTAAAGCAAAAACCTGCTTTATAAATTGTTCAATACTAATTTTATATAATAAAGTTTTATGGTTTGTTTGTTTGTATACTTGTATAGGATTTACTAGTCTGATTTGTAAATAAGAAAAACGCGGGTGAAGCCGCGGAGCGTGGCTAGTATTAAGTAGGTATTTTGCGTCTTAACAATTAATAAGATTTTTTCATGAATTTTGAAGAAAACTTTTGGAGTTTAGTAATACGGAAAAATAGCTTTAAACATATTGCTATAATGAACTTTAATAATAACAACGTACATATATTATTATATATATTAGAAACTGCATTGTACTATGGCAATAGGAATCTCGGAGGTTTTTCCATTTAAAGAATAATATGTTACTACTCGTATTAGTCAACGTCGTGGGTTTTCTAAGCGTCTAGATCGCGTCATTTGAATTTACTATCATCGAGTAAAACAATCCATACTAATATTATTTTAAAAGGAAAGTGTGTCTGTTTACATGTTTGTCTTTTCTTTCACGGCAAAAAGGCAGGACCGATTTAGTTGAAATTTGGTATATAGATAGATGATACCCTGGATCAAAACGTAGGATACTTTTTATTCCCGGTATTGCCCCGGGAACGGGAACCACGCGGGTATAAACGTGGGACACAGCTAGTATTGTATAAATGACATAGTGCAGAATTTATCTAAGTACTAAAGTTTTAAACATGTAGTTTATAATGTTTAATGTGTTTTTTTTAATAGAGTGATCAAGAGGAATCTTTATTTGTATGAAACATGCATTATAATGCGAAGCCCAGCCCCGGGCCCGGTCACTAGTTGTGTAAATGATAGAAACCTAAATATTGTTACAGAACGGTGTCATATATGTTGAGATGCCTAACCAGCTAGATAGATGGATTGAAATATCTGATCTTTGTATAGATTACGAAGTTGACGAAAATAACACACTATCATCAGAACCATATTACTATGTTAACTATAGTATCCCAGAGACCCGAGAGAAACCAACCGATATCCTTGTCATAGGTAAGACTTTCATTGTTTACCTTATTATTAAATTAATACAAAACTTATAGCCAATATATTAATGAATCATGTATAGTCTTTGGTCTAATGGTGATTGTATTTCTAACATCTATTGGGACAATGGGCTTCTTTCTATAAAATTAACTCCTCTTCTTCTAAACGTTTTTACTTGTCTATTATTTCTAAATTATGTGAACAAATAAATTATGAAAATTTGTATATTTAAGACAGTACGGACATAGCATTTGAATTTTGTTAACACATCTTTAAATACACTTAGACTTTTTCTATACTTAATCCTCTGTAGATAAATCATTTCACCAAACTTTTTACAGTTCTTGAATAAATTATTTAATGAAATTAATTATAGTTTTATTTAGATACATTATAAGTTAACCTGATGTATTTGCTTTTAATATTCTCAAGCTAATATTTACTGCAATAAAATACAGATTACCTTCTAACCAAGAAGTTCCAAAATTTACTTACTTTCAATCTGCTTTTATTAACTATAACTTTTTTCATTTCAATATGACCAGTACTAACATCATTAACAATTCAAAACAGTCCAATCAAATTGATTTTTAAATTGCAACACCTACATATTTTTCTTCTGTTTCAGCATTATCCGTTTCATCGTTCTTCATGTTCCTAATAATTTTGATATACGCTCTATATCCTACGAGGCTGAGCCTGCTAGTCAAAATCCGAATGGGTCTCGTCTCCAGTTATATTTGCCATTTCATCTTCTTGGCTATCATTATTAGCAAAAGACATTCGGGTACAACGTGCGTGGTTTTATGTAAGTCATTTATACATACAAGCAATAACAGCGAGCCTAAAAGTGGTCCTTGTACAAGCCAGAACGAATTATTATAAAGGACAGCTTTATATGGCTTTGTATCATGAAGATATAAATAAATCTTAAGTACCGTAATCTGAAGGATAAGAACAGTTTAGTGTTAAATAATACTAATTTAACATTTAAAGAGTCTTTACTGAATGCTAGAGTATCGCAAGCGAGAATCGATTCGTTTAAAAGGAAAATTTAATTTTGTGCTAGCATAAAAGCATGATAAGTTTAAGCTTTATTTCTTTTGCATTTATATTTTTAAATTAATACTATGTGTTTTTATTTACTTTTGTGTGTAAACGATATCTTATGTGATAGGAAATATTGATATTTATACCAATTATCAAAATATAATAGGATCCCTAGCATTTTCAACTCTAATATGTTGTTATTTTTCAGCATTCATCGCATATTTTTCTATATTGTCCACGTGTTGCTGGTTAAACGTTATGTCCTACGACACCTGGCTAACCTTTAGGTAAGTACATACGTCATTCTTAACAAAATATTTAATTTTACATTTTCTTGTTCAAATCTTTTTTTCCTTAAAAAGAGGTACAATTTTATTAGGCCATTACTAAATTATACATAAATCTATTTCATATTATGTGTTATTTTCCTCCTCATTTTGTTAGATATTGCTATTAATATGCGTGTTACTCATCGTAATAATAATGTAAAATATGCAGAACTTGACACAAACGATAATTTTCGTTCCTTGTATATTTATTAACATATTTTCCTGTAGGTAGTTTAAATATCCCTTATGCCTGAGCCTACAAAGTATAATAAAGACACAATGATATATTTCGATGGTTATTAACAACGTAGCTCACATTAAATCGTTTTTTTGTAAATATTACATTCAAAGTCACTTTTTTGGGGTACCTTAAGTATATTTTTTACAACTGACATTTTTTCCAACGAACCGAAACTTTAATTCTACCAAAATGTGTATTTAAATTTTCTGCATATAATATAATGGCATAGTTCGGGAACTAATATGTTAATATATTTTATATACGCAGTTTTGCCTTCCAAGACATTTAGCGTAACATTAAATAGCCTCCAGATCTTACTAGTTATTGTTGCAAATGTAAGCACGTTACAAAATACTTGTAGACATAAGTTTAAATAAAAGCTTCGCCTTTCAGTGACTTGACGTCAAGAAATTATTCGCAGTCTGAACGAAAAAGGTTAGAAGGATCAAAATTCAGGCGCTACATAGCTTACGGCTGGGGTTTGCCTCTCTGTATGTCCATCGCGTTGATAACAATCAACTCCATCGACATGTCAGGAGTGCCCTGGTTCGTGACCCCGCAGATACCGAACTTGGGATGCTTTTTGAGAGGTAAGTTATATTGTTTTAAGTTTTTTAGAGAAAGATGTGAAGTACCTTTATAAAAAAAAGGGATGAGAAGAGAAATATTGAAAAGACCCCGCAGGCGTACCCTTTGTAAAGACGTTCGAAAGATAACTCATTTGTTCTCATTCAGGTTGCTTTAGAAATGTACACACCTCGAAAATGTTCAATTTGTTAAGTCAAAATTGTTATCGCTCGAGGATAGCGATGGTTTGGCAAAAAATATTTTTATCACAATGATTACATTCCTCTGAGTAGGTATGTGATTTCAAATACAAGATTTAAATTGTTTTTTACCTAATATATATTTCCTATATTTCCATTAGGGATCTTGTAGGTGGTGGTAATACCTACCTCTACCATAAACAAAATATCATGTGATTTCAATTTGCCAACATTACTGTTATGAATGAAACAGGTATACGCACGTTAATGCGTACTTATTTTAATCTGAATATTTTTTTTCTGTAATCTGAATGAAATATTTGTTTTTAACTAGCCTTTTCCCTCGAGTTTACCCTCGTAGTTTCTTTTCCAGTGATTATACCGTGTTAATCCAGGTTCTTATTTACCTGCATGCCAAATCTCAAATCTATTTATTTATTTATTACACTTCGTTAAAACATTAGGTACAGATATTTAATACAGTAAGAAAATAATGTTAACTGGCGGCCTTATACTCAGTGATCTCTTCCAGGCAACCACTGAAAAAAAACAAAAAAGAAGAAAAGAAAGAGATTAAAATACTTATTTTCGGTGAAATGCAACAAATTCCATAGTTATATAATACATACACACGTACAAACTATACACATATACTATAATATGATACTATTTAGTAGTTTTGACAGAGTAACATATATTCATATCTTTAAATAGTTTTACGTCGCGCGTCGGTTGAATGAATTCATGACGTAGGCATCTGCAATTAAAAATTATAAAAATGGGAATGACATCAGACTTTATTCTGACCATTCGACTTGACGTAGACCCGTGCGACCAACTTCACCTTTGACGTCAATATAACTTGTTTTTAATAAAGTGAATTTTATCATAATCTTTTAACTGGTTTTATGGGTATCTGTGTGACGTTTTTCAGAACAGTTATCCTCAATCGATTGAGTCTGAGTTGGCATATTAGGTGTATCTGGATTGTCATTATTTGCTAATCTGGCGCAAATTGTATATGACGATATAATAAGCATGATTCAGATTTTTTTTCATTTTTTTTTATTTTATATGAGGAAAACCACATCATTCACTAAGCCACTTATACACATGGTCTTTGATGGTATAAAAAGTTAGGTACTATAAATTTTTACATCAGCAAGTCCATAGGTTTTTTTAAAATGGTTCTTTCTAATTTTATGCAAGTATTTCTTCATAGGATATCCCCATGGCAAAGAACTATTGGTTAAGCCGTTAAGTCTTAATTATACTGTGTCGTTAATTAATAAAAACCCACTGTTTCGTCTCATCGCACGCAGTGTCTTAAAGGAGTCACATTAATTGTAGACTTTTCACAGCTATGATAATTAATTAATTATTAATGCATATTA
This sequence comes from Eurema hecabe, assembly GCA_026213755.1. Classification (NCBI taxonomy): domain Eukaryota; kingdom Metazoa; phylum Arthropoda; class Insecta; order Lepidoptera; family Pieridae; genus Terias; species Terias hecabe. Next base: position 2,922,858 of record JADANM010006310.1, on the reverse strand, counting down.
TGAATGAAAAACAATGTTAATTAAACAAAAAGTAACTACATACGTAAATGCTATATTAATATAATAAAGAGAAAAGATTTAAGAGTTCGTAAGCTTAGGTTAGGTTAGGTAAGTTAATAGGCTTAGAAATTTCTTGACCGATTTGAAGTTATTTCAACGTTGTTAAGCTGTTATAAGAGCTGTTACACCTCATCTAAGTCATGTTTCCTAATTAATCCAAGAATATATAATTTACTTTGAAAGATCCGTAAACTATTAGTGAAGGTTTATTTTTAAATCATCCACAAGAACGAGAATACTTCGTTTGAATTTCAAAAAAACAAAACTTTTTTGTTCTAGAAAAAAATACTTTTTTTTAAATTTGTAGAAGATCAAATTTTACATCAAAATGATATTCATAAATATTTGGCTTAAATCGAAATTTACCGAGATAGGGTGGGTAGAAGCTAACGGATTATAATGGTAACTTTAACAAATCATAAGTTGATGAACGTTAGCTTCTAGCCTCTCTCGGTTAATTTTGATTGTATCTCAAATTCGTATTTAAACCTCTAATTTATTGAACTTACTTTCCTAAACAATTCCGTGAATGAGGCTAGGACAGTTGTATAAAAACTGACATGACATTACACGCATTAAATTTGCTTTCAGATGGCCAACAACTAGTGTACCAGTACATCCCAATGATGATTTTGGTGTTTGTGAACTGTGTATTCTTCGTCTTAACAGCGCTTAACATTGCGTTTACTGTTCGACAAACTGGCGCTTTGGGACCCAATAATAAACAGAGGCAGAAGGCGAGGTAAATTATATTTATTTAAAAAAAAAATCCTTTAACAAAAATTCACTGTACCTTGTAAAATATGACATAATTGACAAATTTAGTTAAATGATTTTTTTTTTTAAAGGATATAGCATGCGTTCAACATAATAGTTGTTCAGACATTACATTAAAAATTACTAAGTTGAATACAGAAAAAAATTTATAAACTATACAGACTATAGATTATTGATTAGATTTTCTGCCCTTTATGTTGTAAAGAGCACTTGTGCTTCCCCGTGGACATTCTTTTTTTAATTGATTTCCGAATATATATTTTTTTACTTCTTTATAGTCACGATTTGCGATTTTGACTCTTATTATGCTTTTTAAGATTATGTTTTCTAGTTTATTGTATTTAACATCTTTTTTTTACTTGTTAGTAACCTTTGTGATTCTTCTATATAAAATTAATGCTTAGTTATTTGTTAGTGTAAGGAATTTTACACTTTTTCTACATTGCTCATATCTTTATCATCGTCATTTTAATTTAGTTTTGTTTTTTATTCTTGTTATTGTTTCTTTAGGCTCAAAATCTGTCTGCGGTTATCAGTTACTATGGGAATCAGTTGGGTGTGGGAGATTATCAGTTTTCTAGTACCAGCTGCTGACAAATTTGCACTATATTTGGACTTGTACAACGGTTTGATCGGATTACTCATATTCTTGATATTCGTTTGCAATAAGAAGACTGTCTCTAATCTTAAATTGAGGTACGTTTTGATTTTATAATCATGTTTTAAGTATTATTTTGGAGGAAAAATTAACTTCTTTACCTACTACTATGTAAATTTGTGAAGTACTCTATACTTTCACGAGAGAACTATTATTTAAATTATCGGGTCGGTTCTTATTCCGGTTTTCTGTACGTATTTAGACTTCTCAAAAATAATGAAACTCTTAACTCACTAAGATTAGCCATTAAAGTCCCAAATCAACAGACACAGATAAATTCGTAAATCGTAATATTGCCATAAATCAATTTATTAACTTAAAAATAATTTTGCCGATTAAACATATATTTTTTGTGGAATTATCAGACTTCAAAAGCTTCTTAATTTTTATTTTTGTTATTATTTAAAATGAATGTAATATTAATTATTTATATTTTAGATACGAGATGATCCGAGGTCGTCACGTGGCGAACGGAAACGGTACTTCGCAATTCCAAATGAACAGAATGAAGTCGAACAAACAAATTAATGCTGACATTTAAAATAATAAAAATAAATTAAAAAAATATAAACTCGCTCAGAAATGATCTTATACTGTTATAGATAATATAATTAGGTTAATTTTTTGGCGCGCTTTTTACTATGATAGATTTTTTATAGCATGTGTCAAAATGTGACAGCTGTCTACAGCAGTGACAGATATGAATAAATTATAGTTTAAAAAAACTAAAAAACCACGCTTTTATAGCTAATCGAACTAAAAAGTAGAAAATTTGATATTGGGAAACTGTTATTAAATTATTGCATTGTCATCGGCCCTTAATACGTGTGCAAAGTTTCAAATTAATCGAACTTCTGGAAATCGGTCAAATTTATGCTCAAAGATTCCATTACATAGATACAACCCAAGCTAATATAAAGCGTGGTAAAAAGACCACAGACAATATACATAATTCAGACCACGCGCGAACTGCTTACATGACTCTTGGCATGTCGTCGTTTAGTAAAATAGGTTTTCAAATAGTTTCCTTTGAAATATTCCTCTTCTTTCATGAACCTATCTATCACAGATGTTGATTTTGTAAAATGTCAAAATATATTTTAACTCGCGTTTTTACAAGCTTTTATTTAACTTGCAATGTATGTATGTATGTATGT
>JADANM010006310.1:2870112-2909384 GCA_026213755.1 Eurema hecabe | reverse complement strand
TGATTACATTCCTCTGAGTAGGTATGTGATTTCAAATACAAGATTTAAATTGTTTTTTACCTAATATATATTTCCTATATTTCCATTAGGGATCTTGTAGGTGGTGGTAATGCCTACCACTACCATAAACAAAATATCATGTGATTTCAATTTGCCAACATTACTGTTATGAATAAAACAGGTTTACGCACGTCAATACGTACTTATTTGATTGATTAATCTGAATAATTTTTTTCTGTAATCTGAATGAAATATTTGTTTTTAACTTGCCTTTCCCCTCGATTTTACCCTCGTAGTTTCTTTTCCAGTGATAAAACTGTGTTTATCCAGGTTCTTATTTACCTGCATGCCAAATCTCAAATCTATTTATTTATTTATTACACTTCGTTAAAACATTAGGTACAGATATTTAATACAGTAAGAAAATAATGTTAACTGGCGGCCTTATCACTACTCAGTGATCTCTTCCAGGCAACCACTGAAACAAAACAAAAAAGAAGAAAAGAAAGAGATTAAAATACTTATTTTCGGTGAAATGCAACAAATTCCATAGTTATATAATACATACACACGTACAAACTATACACATATACTATAATATGATACTATTTAGTAGTTTTGACAGAATAAGTAACATATATTCATGTCTTTAAATAGTTTTACGTCGGTTGAATGAATTCATGACGTAGGCATCTGCAATTAAAAATTATAAAAATGTGAATGACATCAGACTCTATTCTGACCACTCGATTTGACGTAGACCCGTGCGACCAACTTCACCCTTGACGTCAATATAACTTGTTTTTAATATAGTGAATTTTATCATAATCTTTTAACTGGTTTTATGGGTATCTGTGTGACGTTTTACAGAACAGTTATCCTCAATCGATTGAGTCTGACTTGGCATATTAGGTGTATCTGGATTGTCATTATTTGCTAATCTGGCGCAAAATTGTATATGACGATATAATAAGCATGACTCAGATTTTTTTTTCATTTTTTTTTATTTTATATGAGGAAAACGACATCATTCATGAAGCCACATATAATAATATGGTCTTTGATGGTATAAAAAGTTAGGTACATACTATAAATTTTTACATCAGCAAGTCCATAGGTTTTTTTTTTAATAGTTCTCTCTAATTTTATGCAAGTATTGCTTCATAGGATATCCCCATGGCAAAGGAACATTGGTTAAACCGTTAAGTCTTAATTATACTGTGTCTTTAATTAATAAAAACCCACTGTTTCGTCTCATCGCACTTTGTGTGTTAAAGGAGTCACATTAATTGTAGACTTGAGCTATGATAATTAATTATTAATGCATATTATGAATGAAAAACAATGCTAATTAAGCAAAAAGTAACTACACACGTAAATGCTATATAAATATAATAAAGAGAAAAGATTTAAGAGTTCGTTAGCTCTAGGCTTAGAAATTTCTTGACCGATTTGAAGTTATTTCAACGTTGTTAAGCTGTTATAAGAGCTGTTACACCTCATCTAAGTCATGTTTCTTAATTAATCCAAGAAAATATAAATTACTTTGAGAGATCCGTAAACGATTAGTGAAGGTTTATTTTTAAATCATCCACAAGCACAAGAATACTTCGTTTGAAATTCAAAAAAACAAAACTTTTTTTGTTCTAGAAAAAATACTTTTATAAAATTTGTAGAACATCAAATTTTACATCAAAATTATATTCATCAATATTTATTTGGCTTATATCAAAATTTACCGAGATAGACTAGCTAGAAGCTAACGGATTATAATGGTAACTTTAACAAATCATAAGTTGATGAACGTTAGCTTCTAGCCTCTCTCGGTTAATTTTGATTGTATCTCAAATTCGTATTTAAACCTCTAATTTATTGAACTTAATTTCCTAAACAATTCCGTGACTGAGGCAAGAACAGTTGTATAAAAACTGACATGGGTTAAAACATTAAACATTTGCTTTCAGATGGCCAACAACTAGTGTACCAGTATATCCCAATGATGATTTTGGTGTTCGTGAACTGTGTATTCTTCGTCTTAACAGCACTCAACATTGCGTTTACTGTTCGACAAACTGGCGCTTTGGGACCCAATAATAAACAGAGGCAGAAGGCGAGGTAAATTATATTTATTTATTTATTTAAAAAAATTCTTTAACAAAAATTCACTGTACATAGTAAAATATGACATAGTTGACAAATTTAGTTACATGAATTTTTTTTTTATAAAAGGATATAGCATGCGTTCAACATAATATTTGTTCAGACATTACATTAAAAATTACTAAGTTGAATACAGAAAAAAAATTATAAACAATAGGCACAGACCATAGATTATAGATTAGATTTTCTGCCCTTTATGTTGTAAAGAGCACTTATGCTTCCCCGTGGACATTCTTTTTTAAGCGACTTCATAAAAAGAACGAGGGGGTTTCTCATTTCGACTGAATATTTCTTCTTTATTATCACGATTTGCGATTTTGACTGTGTCAATATACTTTTTAAGATTAATTTTTCTAGTTTATTGTATTTAACATCTTTTTTTACTTGTTAATAACCTTTGTGATTCTACTATATTAAATTAATGCTTAGTTATTTGTAAGTTTCAGGATTTTTCACTTTTTCTACATTGCTCATATCTTTATCATCGTCATTTTAATTTAGTTTTGTCTTTTATTCTTTATTTTTTGTTTCTATAGGCTCAAAATCTGTCTGCGGTTATCAGTTACTATGGGAATCAGTTGGGTGTGGGAGATTATCAGTTTTCTAGTACCAGCTGCTGACAAATTTGCACTTTATTTGGACTTGTACAACGGTTTGATCGGATTGCTGATATTCTTGATATTCGTTTGCAACAAGAAGACTGTCTCTAATCTTAAATTGAGGTATGTTTTACTTTTATAAACCTTCAGTAGTATTTTAAAGGAAAATATTAACTTCTTTACCTACTACTAAATAAAGTACACTATACTTTCACGTAAGAACTATTATTTCAATTATCGGGTCGGTTCTTATTCTGGTTTTCTGAACGTATTTAGACTTCTCATAAACAATGAAACTCACTAACATTAGCCATTAAAGTCCCAAATGAACAGACATACAGATAAATTCGTAATATTGCCATAAATCAATTTATTAACTTAAATTATTTTGCCGATTAAACATATATTTTTTGTGGAATTATCAGACTTCAAACGCTTCTTAATTTTTTATTTTTGTTATTAATTAAAATGAATGTAATATTAATTATTTATATTTTAGATACGAAATGATCCGAGGTCGTCACGTGGCGAACGGGAACGGTACTTCGCAATTCCAAATGAACAGAATGAAGTCGAACAAACAAATTAATGCTGACATTTAAAACAATAAAAATAAATTAAAAAATATAAACTCGCTCAGAAATGATCTTATACTGCTATAGATAATATAATTAGGTTAATTTTTTGCCGCGCTTTTTACTATGATAGATATAAGTTTTTTTAAAGCATGTGTCAAAATGTGACAGCTGTCTACAGCAATGACAGATATGAAAAAGACCACAGACAATATACATAATTCAGACCACGCGCGAACTGCAATTGAGAATTTACATGACTCTTGGCATGTCGTCGTTTAGTAAAATTGGTTTTCAGATAATTTCCTTACAAATATTCCTCTTCTTCAATGAACCTATCTATTACTCAAACTATCACAGATGTTGATTTTGTAAAATGACAAAATATATTTTAACTCGCATTTTTTACTTTGCAAGAGGTGTAGTTCTGATTTGTCTATGTAAATAAAAATGAATCAACCAAATGTATATACAGTCGACAAAAGATATAATAATATATACAACGTTACGAAATCTTAACATTAAACATAATTTTATCGGTTGACTTGGCTTTTCCTGTATATTATACAATTTAAATTATACAATTGTTTTGACCTGATAGGACATTTATTTATAGAAAATTTTAGTGTTTTGATGTTTTTCGAATGTTATTAATATTTTGTAGACTGTTATAGATTGTGTTGACAAGAATGTCTGCTAAAGAAGTGAACAAATGAAATACTAGTCGTTTTGTGAATTAATTAAAAGCTTTATCTATTAGCATTTTTTTGGTCTAAGCCAAAGTTCTTGTCCTTATGTTTTTTTTTTAATTTTGTACTTTGTATATTATAGAAATAAGCAGTTAACTTTAAGAAATTAGTTAATAAGGTTTTTTGTATAACAGTTCAGTTAAAAGCTGATTTTTTTTATTGTCTTTTAAAAATGTAAAAAAAAATGCTTTTCTGAACCTAGGCTGTTAGGGATAAAATAAATTAAGTCAGAATGAAATCTCGTTTTTGTTTAAACTGTTATACAGGGTATTAAGGGTTACCTACTTACTTCAGAAATTTTGGAGGTTGCATTTAGACAATGATTCTGACATTTACAAAATTGGGCTTCAATTGAGTTCGAATTTTTTTACTCTTTCAGATCTGGGAAATGTAATATATCATTGTAGTGCAGTACTTAATTATTTATTTATCTTAATAAAGCTATGAAACCATTAAATTAATAATACAGCATTGTATTTTAAACAACTCGCCCTTTCCGGTACAAGCAACCCGCGCTTGCGCGATTATCTTGGCACATAGACATCCATTACTGGTAGGGAAATAAGAAGAATTAGAAAGAACCCAATTACAAGATAATAAAACACCGTTTGACGTTTTTTGTTATTTTAATAATCTTAATACAATACTTATTCTAGCTTATTTAATATCCTTAAACGTATTAAATTACAAATAAGTAAATGCACAAGTCTAGGTGTCAAATATTTTGTATTCTATGTTTTGTCAAATTCAAACCACATACTAATCTTTTTTACGAACACATTCAAAATTAAAAGTAATAATAACACTAATTATTTTAGTACACTATAGTAGTTTTTTTCTATGTATAATAAATCACGACGAGCGAACAACATTGGTAATATAAAAAAGCATGCATACATCACAAGCGCGATTCAAAACCCGACGCATTAGTAGCGGTTGCTACAAGCCTTTTAAAAATTCATTCTGTGCTTTTTAATTAACTGAAGGAGACGACTTAAGTTAAAAATTAAATTCCATTAAAGCTATCTTTACTATTTACTTACTAAGACTTCTTGCGAGAGTCTAATCTAATTTTTTGGTTCTAAGGAATACTGAGCAGCTTATTTTTTAAAATAAAATACCGTCCTGATACTTGATCATAATTGCCAATAACTTGCAAGGTCTTGCGGGCTTAAAGTGTCTGTCTTCAAAATTTTTATAGCCTAAATAGAAAATCTTTGGGATCGATCCAGACCGGCAATTTTTGGCAATTTTCCAACGCATTTTGAAAACTTAAATTTCAAACGTAGGCTTTTGTCCAGTAGATCTCTTTCGTTCGTTCCTCTGATCCCCTTTAGGGTCTACGCATATATTTGGAGGCGCTTCTTGACTTAAATTCGTCTCCAGAGTAAAACTTGATGTTAGAGTTCTCTTGGGAAGCTGATACTTCCTAATTGTTCTGAACCTGAAACATTGTATCATACAATATGTAATGATGATAAGGAGAAAAGCTTTCTATAGATTTTTTAAATTAAATAATGTTGCAAATCCAAATCCAATTAGTTAGATTTCAAATTCTCTAATACCGCTGTGGTGTAACATTGATAACGTGAATATTTAACATATTAATAAAGTTGTTAATCAATAGATTATAGTCTTATGATAGTCCGATAGAATTACAATCTCTCAAAATATAATTAAAAGTGACGTAAAACCAGAAATTTGTCAAAATTCCTTACCTGATCATGAGTTTATTGTAAATCGACTTCTTACAGATGAAGATGAGGAAAATTGTGAATCCTATAAACACGTTATAAATGTCGGAGACCACCCAAATTTTCAGGCCAGGCTCAAAGAAGCTGACAACCTCCAAAATCCAGTTTATTCCCATAATTACTGATAGTTTTAAATATATCATCAATCTGGAAAGTAAAAGTTTTCATTTTATTAAGGGTTGTGCCTCTTACACACTTACAAATGCGTATTCTTCAACGTGGGATGTAGACAAATTTAACCAAGCATCATCCAGATGAATATAATCATTGGGTACTAGTTAGTTTGACTTATAACTATTCTCCAAATATACGTCAAAAAGATCGAATTAGATCCCGACTATTCTTTTCTAAAACCGGGAGCTGATTTCATAGAGACTTTTTGATTAAGGTTAAGTATATTGTTTAAATTTTCATCACATTTAAAAATTCATCAATAGAAAAATATAAATCTAACATCACCTATAATAAATCTAAGATCACTCAAGAAAATATCTACAAGTAATTAAAAATAATTTTGGTATTCGACAGGCTGGTATAGAGTTATGCACACATTTTGAAATTCATTTTTATATAATAAATATGTAGTCTAATAATTATGATCTTAATCGTTGAAGAAAAGTTCGCACAGTTTACCTCTGTTTTTGCCTCTGATGAGCGACGGGGTTGCCAGCCGCTTCAGGGTTGAAGGCTCGCGCGGTGCCACGACTTAACCGCCAGATATTAAACGCAGTCATCAGATAAAACATCCAATTGCACAGAATCAATATCAACATGGGAATGTACATGTAAACTAGTTGTTGACCACCTTGAAGGAAGTTATACATATTTAGTAAGTACATCTTTACACTAATATGATGATAATATTTCAGGACGTTTTTACAAAGCGTCATCTATAGTAAAATTTAAGCGCATTTCTTTTGCTAACAAATATATAAATAATTAACTTAAAAAAACCGAATTCATGCTAATACTTATTCAACAAAAAAAGAATCGTTCAAATTGGTTCATAATCGGCGGAGATATTGCGTATTAAAAAGTTCATCCCCAATTTTCCACCCTCGGGGGTAATTTTTTTATTATTAAATTCAAATGGAAATCGGTTCATAATTGGAGGAGTTATCGCATTACAAACAGAAAAAAAACATACGGGTCGAATTGAGAACCTCCTCGTTTCTTTGAAGTCGGTTGAAAACAAACGAGACGCCCACTTGTCTATAAAACTTGTACATACGAGTATAATACTGTAACATCTAGGCCGTAAAAAATGTAAATTTAAATTGCAAATGTATTTTTCAAATTTGAGCATTGATTGCAACCTTTGTGCAAAAGTTTAGTAGTGGCTCTTCACTGTATTGAACAGTTTAAATAAAAACTGACTAGATTAAAAGTGAAAAAGTGACAAGGATTAATGAGTTATATGATGTCAATTTTCATGATAGGCCTATAGCCTAAAATAATAATACCACTGCATTGGCTATGGGCTCGCGTTACTCTTACCATCAGGAGTGCGTCCAGCTCGTCTCCCCTCTTCATATTATAAAAAAAAAACATATTTTTCTTGGAATCTTATAATATTATGTCGTATTAAAAACATTTTATAAAAATCTCCAAACTAAGTCTCTTACCGTTAATAAAACATCCAAGAGAAGGTATCTGCGGTGTTATAAACCACGGGTAATCGCTCATATCAGCCTTATTTATTTCCACTAAACCAATGCTCATTAGCATCGGAACACCCCACGCGTATAGGCCGTACATGCAAAACTTGAATTTTTCACCTCGCCTGTGAATTGGACGGGCTTTGGCGTAACCCCTGGAAAACAACACTTGTGTTCTTACAATCTAGCAGTATATTTGTATTTATAACAAACAAATGAAGTATTTGTCTTTAATCTCCAAGAAGCTGCTATTGATAATTTATTGTTTTTTCTCCTGTTCTTAAAAGAAGTTCTAAGTTATAAATAAACAGTAGAATACATTCATTAACTTAGGAAATGTTTTAAATATATAAAATAGCAATTTAAACATAAAATTTGATTTGTAACGTACCGAAAGGTCCACCAAATATCCACGGACATGACATTCATCCAGGAAAAAGCAGACAGGAAGAAAAAATAAATAGTTGTAGCTGAAAAAAGCAGGAATACTTTAATAAAATTTGGAATACCTTTTGCCGAATTAGCTGTTAGAACCATTTAACCCACCTAAACCCAGTATTTTTAAGATTTCAAAATAAAGAAATTTTCCTTAAATAAAAACGGTTAATATTAAGCTTCCTATCGGCGAATATTTTTTTTTATTGGTAGAATGAAAACTATATTATAATATTATGATGTTGATATTCAAGATCTTACATATTATGTGACAATATCAGATAAATTTAACGTAATGCCCTAGTCACACACATGTGCACTATAACTAGCCCTGGCATTAAAACAATTTGTACAAAGCAGTTATTCCTTCAAGCTTTTAAGGTGAAAAATATTTACTTAAAATAATGCAGTCTTCGGGATACAGGGACTCCAATTGCATAACAGTAAGTGAGATGAAGGCGCCCAACAAACTAACAACATAAGCCATAAGAACCATCCCTCCTATGTTCCTTAACTCTGGTAGCACCGCGTACACTACGAAAACCAGTATTAGAAACACCGACGATATTATAAGACCTGAAAACAAGCATAGCTCATGATAATTTGGCATCCTTAAAAAGCTACAATGAAACTCAAAATGTTAATCTAAATTAGTGTTATAAATGAAAATGTTCCTCTATCTACGTATTCTCTGATAGTTGAAACGGGGTGGGTGGGGGCAAATAGGAGAAATAGCAGTAGGTGAATCTGAGGTTCATCTGCTGTTATTGGATTTTGGTTATTAAAGCGACGGGGTGCACTGTGCATTGGAACCCATCCTCAGAAGGTTTGCAAATTTGTCATCCCACTCATTTTATCATTTGGAAACTTTAATAATAATTATTGGCATTTTATAATTTCATTTGTAATAATTGTCGTAGTTATTTATTTGTCATTAATTTTATACTATTATATGAAATTATTTATTAGACTAGAAGTTAATATATATGTGGAAAATGATCCCAGATGACAGTGATCCGGGACAGGCATTTAAAAAAAAGTTGAAACGGGGTTGATCAAAATTGAAATTCTACAAGAAGACATAAGTGACCACCACCCATGAAAAGTCAGATGAAATTCCATTACTTGAGGCCGGTTCTGTACGTGAAAATGTAATCACAAACTTATAGGTATACTACAGATCCGCCCGGCTAGGCTCGCATTTATTATGATGTAAGCTAATCTTTTAAGTTAGATCAAACTGCACACGGTGCGGAAATGTGATTTAAAAACGGTTCAGTAGTTTAGGAGTCAATCACGGACAAACCACGCGACAGTAAATTTATATATTATAATTATACTAGCGACCCGCCCCTGCTTCGCACGGGTGCAACTACAGAATGTCCTCATACACAACGTTCACAGCTTTTTTGTCGACCCGCGGTCGGTACCGCAAAAAATGCAGGGAGCATTTTAAATTTGTAATACTTATCTTCGGAAATATTCACTTAAATTACATGCTGTAAAAAGCATATTGATCTATATTAAATGCACAATTTATTTACTTAGTTGGATAAGGATTAATGTTGTATAGTTACAAATCACTTCGTAAATAACCATTTATTAGTAAAGGATTAAAAATGATTATGGTGGGTTATCCCTAAGAGATAGATATATGCCATCGCGGACTTTTTTGTAGAACTTTTTAAGGTGGACGATACTGTAGTACCATATTTTGTTGTATCTCGTAGGGTTTACCCAGCGTTTGCAACAAACGCAAAAAACGTTCTTATTTACGACATCACATTAGAAAACTCTAAATTTATCAGTCTTTCTCTACTATATTATGCATGCATTATACATATAAACTATCTCTCTGTCTATTAAAAAAACTGCATCAAAATCCATTGCGTAGTTTCAAAGATCTAAGCATACATAGGGACAGACAGATAGCGATAGCGACTTTGTTTTATACTATGTAATGATAATGATAAATAGTGATGAGAGAAGAATTTCAACATACCGATGTAAAAATAGTTGCTACCAGTTTCTGGTTCGGGAGGTATAACAGCCCAATAGTACAGTTCTGGGTCCTCTTCACCATTCCATCCGTAATCAATGCAGAAGTCGTTTTCTATGGGAGTCCACCGGTAGTAGGCGTTTGGATATTCCAGATACAATATTCCACTCTGCAAGTTTTAGTTAATAAATTTAAAAATAATAATTTGTAAAGCTTAGTTAGGAAATATATCACATTCACGAACAGTTAGTTTCTCAATAATAGCATTTTTACGCATTATGCGGAATAATCCTTAACGATGAATGTTTTAACTACATCTTTCTTCATTCATTATATGTCAAGAACTTTCAAAAATACTAAATAGTGCTTTGGCTGGATGGGTTTAATTAAATGTGCAGTGCCAGAAAATAGACAAAATATGTTTTTCTCTAATTTAACATTGATCGAAATGTCGCACTATGCTCTGTAATTGAAAAACGAGGATAGTCTTCAACTATGACCTTATTTATTTATTATATAAATTACTATAATTTATATATTAACAAAATTGTTAATATAAAAATAATAGTTTATACTTTATCTATATATTGATGCAATAACTTCTGCTTAGTGTGGCGCTGTTGTATATAATAAGATCCTGGAGATTTATTACGATTATTATACATATATTAATTAAATTCATATTTTTTTATATATTACTTCCAAATTCCTATATGTAGTTACGTGTATTTGTACTCAGTGAATATATACATCGTCCTAGATCTGAAATTCTAAGTTTTCCTCAATACTAATAGTTAACTTATGTTCAAGTTTCCTTCATTTCGTAACTTAAATCCATATTATATACATTGTGACTAAGAAATAATAAAACAGAGTCCGCCTAAGTTTAAAAGCATGTCATATTTAAATAGTAGGTATACACAAAAGAGGATGAATCTGCAAAGGTATTAGTGAAAAATAACCGATGTGGTTAACCGGAACGGTGGAATTTTAGTAGGTAAAATTCAGATATAGCCCATGGTCCTTTCACCGAGGCCCATGGGTATTCTGAGGATTTCCCCACTGATAATACTAACAATATTCCAGGAAAACATTATAAGCACGTACACATCTTTTATCTATTTAGTAGTGAGGTGCTTATTTAAGTGTAATGCATAATGCATAATGAAATAAAAAACACTTCATTGACTAAAAACATACAGAAAAGGACTACATTAAAAAAAAACACAATTCAGCCAATTTGCGGCCTTATCGCTAGGAAGCAATATCTTCCATAATGTTTTTATAGCATAATAAATATATTTTGAATCTGTTATTCTGTTTGTTACCACGTTATTTAACTATTCTATTATAGTACGAGAGCCCACGACCAAAATTTTTGTCTCATGGTAATACGGTCAAAACCGCATCAAATCGATAGATACGATTATCCTGAACTCGAAAATACCAATACAGACATTTTTAAAAAAAAATATCCGTATAGATATGATACTGGTCGGCTATATGCTACGCGCAAAATGTCTGAAAACAAACTTTTTCGTAATACAAATTATTATAAAATGTATGTACATTTTCACTATCACACGTATTACTATATTAACGAATGTCTTTTTTTGACACAGCAGAATACATCTATATATCCCGACTCCCATACATCCATCCATTCCATACCACCATATGACCATACAAGCAAACAACCATTCAACCATCTACATATCTAGGAATCCATACATCAAAAATACTTACACCCAACATCCATATTATTAGTAAGGATTCGAGAATAACGATGACACCTGTAGACAATTACTAAGATCCGTGCTAAAGACGCCAACGCCAATTAGCTATTTTAATTAAATGACACCATTACTGTTCTAAGTTTAATGGAAACGTTTCAGACTAACCACAATATTCCCAGTAATCAGTGGTCAATACATAGTGTATTTACAACTAAAGAGACATTATTCATACAAATTTGTAATACAAAATTGCTATCCTCACTCATTTGGTTTCGAAATAAAATATAGTCTATGAAAATAAATAGTTATGGCATTATTTGTTAGTGACCCTTATCTAGTTAAGCCCTTTGAGTTTATTCCTACTTCTAGTGTAAAATTAATATAATCTATATAACAGGAAAACTCGTGTCACGTCTTCATTTCTTAATTAAAGGATAAATTTATATGAAATTTGGTACTAGGATATAGGTCGCGTCACGAATCTTAAGTGCCGTGTTGTCTTTCTCGCACCGATACGTAAATTACGAGCGCGATTCTACCGATGCGCAGCTATTTTCGTCCAGCGCTAAACATAAATGACGCGTACTATACCTTACTGTGATAGGAGCACCCGTGACTGGTTCTAGTCAATTTGAGTCTGACATAACCTAATGTATCATTCCTATATATTTTTTTTTTATTCTATCAAGTGGTGAGACGAGCTGGATGCCCTCCTGATGGTAAGAGAAACGCCAGCCCATAACCAATGTAGTGCTACCCATAACGTTGCTCCGGTCAGGGGTGAGGATTAACGCTCCCCACTTTGAGTCATAAGATGTTATGTCATTAGCCCAGTAATCACGCAATCAGTTTTAGGTATGCGCAAGCATCCCAAAGGAAAATAAAACCAGGATACAAATACTCAAAGAATTGAAATATAGAATAGTTAAACAAGCTAAGAGGAAGGACTTTAGTAAAAACAAATTATTATTAACATTCCTAAGTAGCTGAGCCTACGGCGTTTCAAGATACATTTTGCAGGAAAACGGAGAATTAGTAGAACAATTTGTGTTGTTTTAATAATTCAGTATTGACTGAACTTTTTTGGTTATCTGTTTTTTTTAAAATTATATTTTGAAATGTTTAATGAAGTAAAAACTATATAACATCTATAGGATTCTTTCTAAATGGACAGAAAGTCACTGGATTATATATTTTTAATTAAAAAATATCAATTAAAACACTACAAATCGTGTTTGCGGTTGAAGCAAGACACAAACAACAATATAATCATTATATGGTTTGTCCAAACTTCGAGAGTTCTAATCTAAAAATTGCGAAATATAATTTTATATTATGTACTAAAAGTACCTCCTTTATATTTCCTTGTATTATCATCATTTGAGGTCGCTTTAACTAGTTGTTTGACTGATTATTGTTTTGAGACACCACAGAGCAAGTAAACAGAGTAATTCTAAGAATCATTAAATTAAATTAAATCATTTGTAACAGACGTTACTAAGTTATATACCGTTTACAATTATTATTAATTTGACGTTTATTACATATACCAAAATCGAAATAATTAAAAGTAAAAAACAAAGAAATATTCAGAATTACGTATTTGTAAATGGCGGGCTAAGCAGTAGTCAGTGATTTCTGACAGACAACCAGAACTTGCATGAACACAAAAAAGGAATGTACAGGCATAGAAACTTAGTACAAATATTTAAATATAAAAAACGTTAAATATGATAGAAAGCTCTATATTTTAGATATAAATATTATTTATATATCTTTAGCTAATATATCTTAGACATAAACAATTTAAGGCTAGAATTAATCAAATTCAAAATCGTAGTCGCACTTCAAACAAAAATTACACCAAGAAAATGTTAGCTACATACCTCACTTAAGTAGTTATTCATATCATTTGTCAGGAAAGAGTCAGCGGCAAAAGATTCATTTGCATACATATTTTGCTTTAACAGGAACAAATAATCCAGGAATTTATCCACCGGCTTCGAATGATCAACATTGTCATACACTTGGATGTTTAGAAAATTCATCAACGAAGCCACTTGACTTGTAATATTCTCTTTATCTACACAAAATGTCGCGTAGGGATCGGTGGTGTTCATGTATTGGTTTTCGGGACAGCATTTGTTAAGACACTTTTTAAATTTGCACAATGACTGGTCTCCTTCCCTCAAAATGATGTTTTCGGCGAAGCAATATGGGATGATTAAAATAATAACCAGGAAATACATGGCGATGTATATTAAACGCCCGTCGGGTATGACGACTTGATTCTACTAACCTATGTTGGTGGTACGAGGCATTGTGGGCTTATCACCCTTGAGGATAAGCTCATACTCGGGATCATATTAATAACTGTATACAATAGTTTAAAGTTTACATCGGTTTGTAAAGGTATTGGAAGCGATTGTTGGAGTCTGACACCACAATTAGCTACGTCTGGGTCTGTTATTTTTATTAGAGGTAAATCTCATAAGAACTATGGTCTGGCAACTTCAATGGATTCTCCCATAGCTTCTTTCTTTATGTTTCGTTATGAATCATCATACAAATAAATTTAACTAAAAAAACAATCATGATACATTTCCTTATCGCTACAAAGTGATCTCTTCCAGGCAACATTTATGGTTGACGAGAAAAAAATATTTTGTCTTTTTATTTATTCAGATGATGGTTCTTTCTAACTGGGGTAATTTGGTGTAGATATCGATTAATGCAATTTGACAAGAGTGATCATCTTGTTGATCCAGATAAATATATCTGTTGATCTGTGATATATGCAATATAGTCAACAATTTAATATATTTGAATTTTGAATTATTTTGTCGATCAAATTTAGACGGACAAGAAGGTTAATGAATAAAAGTAAGATATTACTCAGCTATGTAAAAACTTTTTTTACTGAAATAGTGTTTTTCGATTTCTTTTTGCGAAAGTTAAATAAAAGAAAAAAATTATATGTATAACATTTATTTGGAATGACCAGCTGTCAATTACATAGAAAATGCAAAATGCTTACAAATAAATTGTACATAAAAAATTAAAAAGTACACATTTTATAACATGTTTTTATAAAAAGTGAAAAAAATATATACCTAATAAAGGACTAGAATTAAGCTTAAAATATTTGTCTATATATCATTATTATTATGTACTAAAAACTTAAGATACAGAGTTTGTATGAATAACATATTTTTATAAGTACTTAAAAATATATGTAGATTCTGAATCGTATTTCGTTCTTATTAATAACAGAGGTAGGCGATGTCTTAAAGTAAAGGAAAAGTTTTGTCCTATCCTTATAAGGATGCAACGTGAGTTTTAAAATAAAAAGTGGTGTTTGAGCTATGCTATAGATTCTTTTATTTCGATATAGCAACATATCAAATACAACTGGGTCAAAAAATGTTACATACATTTTTTTCCATTGCTAAATAAAAAAAAATCATATATTTTTATTATTTAGGGATATTAAATGCAATTCTGTAGTACACAGAATTACTGAATTGAGGAGATGTCTATTTTTCGGTAATACCCGTTTGGATAAAGATTTTTTTTATTTACTACGCTAAGGAGGTGTCATTTTTTCCTAAAAGCCCGGTTGTATAATGATTCTTGTTATTGTAGAATTTATAAAATATAAAGGCTTCAGAAAGATCTAGGATTATTGCCTGCTTATAATATTTAAGTTAAAAAATAAAGTATTCTAAATTATGATCATTATTTAATAATTGGTAGACTAACAGATTGTTAGCTTCTCTAACCCCTTTTTCTCTCCAAGAATGCGACTTGTTGCTATGGAATTAAGTTTTTTCTGATTTTAATCAAACAATTTAAGCGAGAAACGGAAAAAATTGTACAAGAGATTTCGTCAATCAAGATCATCATTTTACCCGTCAACCCTTATCGTGGTGTGACGCATTGAGTAGATCCAATTCAACACCTTTCTGCACCTCGACGATACCCAAACTGAAAAAATCATATCTGGTTTTATTCGTCTTTAATATATTTTTACTTAAAAAATCACGTTCATAAAAAATAAATTAAAAGAAAAATAAGACACGTGCATTAAGCCCCTGAAACTTCGTCCCTTGAAAAAAATGTAATCTTAACTTAAAATCTACAGCATAACTCACATCACCACTTTAATTATATAGATAACATATTAAATAATATACATATAAAACAATAATTATATTATGTACTTATAATTTACAATCTTTACTACACAGATCTCGATAAATTAAAATGCATGACAGCTTTAATGAAAAAAAATATGCCGAATTGTTACAAAAGGCACAAGCCACTAACAGTATTTACGAAAAAAAACAAAACATCAAACGACTAACGTGTAAAAAGTTTATATGACTATACGTAAAGTTGCCTAAATAGTGCCAAGAGTGCAAAGCTGCTAAGTGTTAATAAATTTTTTATATAAAAAAGAGGGCAAACGAGCAGGCGAGCCACCTGATGGTAAGTGGTCATCACCGCCCATCAACACTCGCAGAGCTTGACAACTCTGGAGTGGGTAGCCGACCCTTTGAGAAAATTATATAATATATGTAATTTTAACGAGATTCCTTATTCCTCAGAGACGTTAAAGCTATGTCGTCTTTTGTCGAACACGTGCGAGAGCTCATCGTTTGACTTCTAGACATCGACTGGCCCCGAAGGTGTCTATATCTATGCAAAACAAAACAATTTTATTACACACGATCATCCATTTATCAACAAACTAAACCTCTAAAATCAAAAAATCTACATGCTAAGTTGTCATGCGATATAAACTATAAATAATAGTCCCATTTTAAATAAACCGTTAAAATATATCTATTTGTTGTAAATCATGCTGTTTGTCAAGCTTGTTTTTAAGAATTTAGATCATATTATGATAATTAAAGCAGTCACCGTACTACAACGAATCGTCTAAATTATTCTTAATGAGATTCAATTAAAATTTTTTCTACTGTTGTATAAAAATATGATGACTACTGTATTTAATAAAAGCATGCAATACCACAACAGTCTCAAACGAGGAATTGAATTATTGTAGTATACTTATTCGTATTATATTCAAAATATAAAGAATTATACATTTGATGCTTATAAGTATTCAAGTTTTGCTAAGCTATCTTAAGCTAGATTATGTACTAAAAAGAAAAACCCATATCCAAGGCAAGTATAGACTTAGAAACCAGAAATATCCAGAAAAGAAAAGTGCCGATCCAGCTAAAGGTTGAATAAGAATGAAATAATGATTTTTTTATGGAAAAACTTCAAAGGAAGCCATTAAAAAGTGGAAAGTACGAAATTTGAACAATCTTAATTTTAATAAGTGTCCTTAAAAATCCTTTGATGTCCTTCTAATTAAGCATTGAACCAATACCAGAAAAAAATATCAAGATATTCTTCAAATCTGATGGATCTATACCCAATGCACGTCTTTGGAGCAAAACTGGCAACATTGATTATTGCTTTCCAGTCATACGATAGCCGATAACCGATGAAAATGTCTGTGTTAGTTATATTTTAGTATATTTGTAAAACGAGTTAAATCTGATAAAACCAGAAAACCAAATCCCCATAAACTTTTTTTGTCATACCTGACTTGGTTTTTATCAATCTTTTCCGCATAACTTTCAGCGGATAAAAAATCCAAAATTGTCTTTGACATCTTCTATTGACGTTGTGTTATATTCTTTTCTAATGTTTTTTCGTTTCAATATTTAATCTATATCAAATGTCAAAGTCCCTTAACTTCCCGCTAATTTTAATGTCACCGTTCTTGTCACTATAATTCTAACAAATTTATAAATATTAAATTCTAATTCGATAGTCGTGTTTATTTATTGCTAGATGAGTATAATATCAGTCTTAAACGTTGGTTGTGTGAACAACTTTATTAGAATCACTGTCTGCTCCTGTAGTGCGAATAGATTCGGTACTCGATCTTTGACCGTAGTTTCTAAAGTGACTTCTTGATCCACTTATTTGAGTCGTGTTTCTTAACTCTGTATTACTTCGCTGAAACCTTTCTTTGATCCTAGATAAACCATTAAAAATTTATCAACCAACGGATCTTTTATATTACATTTTGTACGAAAATACTGGACAAATAAGGCTAAATTATATGTGTAGGATAGCTACGAACCTTTTTTTCATCAGTCTGAAGATTTTTCTCTTGCAAACGAAGATGATAAAAATGATAAGACCAATGAGAACGTTGTAGGCGTCGGTGAATTTCCAAATGGTGTCAGCTTTGGGGTAGATCGCGCTTATGACTTCCAGTAGCCAGTTGATGCCCATAACGACAAACAGCTTGGCGTATAACAAGAGCCTGGAAATTTAGATAAAACAGATTATTAAAACGACACAAAAAGACTATTTAATTTTAATGTCGTAAGAATATTTAATATATAAAGTTGGCCTTGGTTGAGTTTTAGGTACCAATGACAACGAAGCGTTAAAAAGATATAGTGAATTCGAAAAGAGTCGTACTGAAGTAGAAACTTCTTGTTTCTAATAATAAAAGTCCTTGGAAAAAGTTCTTGAAAAAAGAACCAACCATAATATTAGTATTTTATTGGGAAGTTATAATTTTTCAATACATTAGTTTCACAACGATTACCTACAAATAAAGAGTTTTTGTTTCTTTTATAAAAAAATTATTTCAAAAGTATTTTATTTCAAAAATAAATTCAATTGTCCTACCGTTGCTTATCATGGTTGTGTGGATCATGAGTCGCACTCTCCTTAGACTTCAGCACCGATGTTTGTTGCTTTATGCGAGTTATCTTAAGGGCAGTCAGAATGAAGAACACCATATTGGCTATGCAGAGAATCACGATGGGACCGTACAGGTAGAGCAGACGACTTTTGCCTGAAAATTTAATAATCTTACGTAAGAATGTGTATTCGATTTTCTTATAAAAAAATTTATGACTTATGTACAGCGCCATCTAGTGCCACGCTTAGCAGAGCTTGTATTGTGGCAACTTTTATTTTAGACTAGATAACGGATAAATTACATATGTAACATAGTTTTTACACATACAATAAATGGCGACATTTTTCTGGGACCCCAGAAAAATACAAATGTAAATTACAAATATATCTTTAGGGGTGCTACCACTGCGCCAAGAGGTCGTCCGTAAGACTAGATTTTCTTTTACTATGAGATATTTTAAGTGTGAAGAAAAAAATCTTTGTCAATATAAAAAAAAAACTGTAATTCTCATCCTATTAATTGTTTGCTGTAAAATTGTTTATTCATTATAATTGTTCTAAAGAAATGTAAATCATCGACCATTATAAGTAATCAGATATAGTGAAGATCATTCGTATCACCAAAACAAACCCAAAGAACGGACTATTTAAACAAATTGAGGTTTTAAAGACATACCATATAAGAAGCAGCCTTGTTGTCTGATCAAAGGCAGTAGAGGATGTGGTGACAAGTTGGAGAATTCCAGGCAAGCCAGTAGGATTGTCAGAGCTGTGGGAACTCCAAACGCGTATAAGGCGTATGCACAAAATCGCGCTTGTAGCGACATTTTCTCTATAGTCATCCCTCTTTTGCCACTGAAACATATTATTAATGCATTTAAATAAATAATAAAATTCAGGATACTAAAATTAGCACAGCGCCATCTTTCTCCTCTTTGGTGAAATTTTCACTGGTGTTGCATTACCACAATTTTGCGAATGTCTAGTTGTTAGTAGGTAAAATAAGTTACGAGGTCGATGCGTGGTTGTGGCAACACGTGCTTCAAATACCACAGACAAACATCGACCATCTAGTCTCACTTTATGCAGATATAATATTAATAATAGTAATTTATTTATAGTTCACAATAATTTTTCATTACATTTTTGTTTTACTAAAAATAACAATACCAATAGAGTACGAGTTACAATTGTTGTGTTTGGTCGATAACATAATATGTTCAATATATTATATCCTTTTTTATTAATAATTTCGTATATTATGACCCCCACAATAACCCAGATCCCAGAAAAATACAAATTGTAAATTATTAATATATTTTATGATAATTGCTATTTTTCTTCACTAAAGTTATTAAAGAAAGTATATAAACAAGGACCCAATTTCTGTTGTCTTATAAATATTTATTACTGGATTACCAACGATCCTTTTTTAATCATAAACAATATAAGACATAATTTTTACCTGAAAGTCCACCAAATGTCGAAACACATGACGTTCAACCAGAAAAAGGCAGCCAGCAGCGAGAAGTAGATGATGAACGCTGAAAAGGAATTAAATATATTTTAAATTTCTATGGGTTATTTAAAACAAGCAGACAAAATCGCGATACGCTCTATGTATATGTACATACTACATAGTATTATTCATCACCATTTTATACATACATAGGACAATACAAAATCGTTGTCTCGACGGAGAAATATACTATGTATTCCTATATCCCTATGTATCGTTATATCTTTAAAAGTACGCTACGGTTTTTGATGTGGTTTTCGTAATAGATAGTGATTGAAAAGAAAGGTTTATATGTATAATACTTGCATAATAATATATAACTACGTGCGAGCCGGGGCTGGTAGCTAGTTTTTAATTAGATAATATTATCGTAGGTACATAAAACGTATGTGTCAGACACGCAGTGCTAACAATATACAATTATATTACGAGCTATCACATTTAAAATATAATTATTAGTTATAAAATACTAGCTGTTGCCCGCGACTCCGTCCGCGTGGACTTACATATAAACTTTGGCAACCGCCTTCTAACCCTTTATCCAGTTAAAAAGTAACCTATGTTTTATCTCAGGCTCTAGACCATCTGTGTACCAAATTTCATTACAATCCGTTCAGCGGTCGGGCCGTGAAATCGTAAAATTATAAAACGTTTCAACCCCTCGCGCAAACTTTTGGGGGTTGGTTTAAAAAAAAAATAGCCTATGTTCTTCCCCAGGCTCTAGACCAACTGTATACTAAATTTCGTTCTAATCGGTTCAGTAATTTTAGCGTGATGGAAAGATAAACAGACAGACAGACAGAGTTACTTTCGCATATGTAATATTAGCATGAATAATGTTTTCTTTCACTCAAACAATTGAATTTCGTTTCAAATAATGGCACTAAAAATTTAGTACTGTATAATAATATGATGTCGCTTTCTATTGTTTAAAAATAAAATCGGTTCAGTAAACATAGAGAAAAAACATAGAGAAACTAGCGCTAAACAAATCACAAATCAATTCGGATCGTTTGGGTATGGTACCACATATACACAGAAAACCTAAACTACAGTCACAGCTAAAATTGCGAAGCATTTAGTAGAAAATTTACAAAAAAAAACTGTCATCATAAATCATCATTATTTATGCGCCATTATGATTTTCGAAGTCTTTCAAGTTATGCTAAATTAAAACACGTTAAAAACTAATGTAATTTTCGTTCAAAAATTCTTTTAAATCATAATTCAAAGAATAGATGTTGTTTTGTTTACGAAATTATGTTTGTTCTCGACAGAAGCCATTAAAATCACATTGTGGGTCAACGTCATTTATCTATAATTTTAGTATTTTTAACTTTACATAGCATAGAACATTTAGACGAGAAACGACGCGACGGCATCTATATAAAAATGTTTGAATGTTGGAAAAGAGTTTGTTTATATTTTGATATATCATATAAACAAACTCTTCTATATATCAAAAATAATCCAACGTTTTTATTTAAAATTCTTTTGTATGTGTAACCAACAAAAAAGGCCTAAAGTTTCAATGGATCGCATATCTTTACGCATACGAGTATATGTCTATAAACATAAAAAGGGAATTTTTTCTTTGCATCAATTTGCTTAGACACTACTAGACAGATTTTAATAGCGTTTGGTATAGAGATAGATATAAAGCCTTTAGAATCAATCCTCACGGGGTATAGGTAAAATGTAGGTTTTAACACTTTTTTTTTATTCTATGAAGTGGTGAGACGAGCTGGATGCCCTCCTGATGGTAAGAGAAACGCCAGCCCATAACCAATCTAGTGTTACCCAAAACTTTGCTCCGGGCAGGGGTGCACTACATCGACGCTCCCCACTTCGAGTCATAAGATGTTAAGACTCATTAGCCCAGTAATCACGCTGGCTACAGTGCCCTTCAGACCGGAGCACAGTGACATTTGCATATCACTGTTCAGGCGGTTGAATGTCTGGCACGTACGAAACAGCAAGACACAGATAGTTTCTCATAAATCGCTATGAAATAATTCACATCCAGTAATTAGGACGTTTTAAATGACTTGTTTGTGTTGGGTTTTTGTTTGAGACTTACTCTAATGAATGCTGTATATTGTTCAAACTTACAAGATGACGTAATTTGTAAATTCCCATGATCTTTGGTGCCATTTTTATAAAACAATACACAGTTTATAAAAACGATCTTATTATTTCAATGTAAAGTCAAGGATACTGATATTTTTATACAAACAACAAGCTTAGAATTTTTGTATATAATATACTTACTCGTACATAGAATAAACAAATGTCTGTATTACTTTATCGACATGTGAACAAAATCAATATAAAACAAAAATATCTTTAAATAAATATAACATTATATATTTTTTATTTTAATCAAAGACGCTATCGGCATTTACGACGAAACAGTTAGTGAAATTTGGTACAAATATAGTCTAGTAATTGACAATCACTACTTAAGGTCACAAAGAATTAAAACTTTATATGCCTTCTTCGAAAGTAAAATCGCAAGACACAGTCAGGGTAGCTACTCTGAATGCAATCGTCGTCGATATCGTAAATTTTTGATACTGCTTACCGAGCTATGAGACTTAATATACTCTAATAAAGAATCGGACCGCACATCAGTTTATCGGAATGTTATCGAAACAGAAACAAAAAAGTTTTTATATTAATTCGAAGTTGCTCAAAAACTGTAACGAAAATAATAAAAATCGACATCGATTGTGTTCGGAGTAGCGCTTCAGTATCGTATAAGTCCAAGTAATACTTTAATTAGTAATTACTATGCATGGTTGGACTATTAGTCATCGCTTAATGCATCTTATGCGAATTGAATGTTCAGTGTAGCCGGTAACAATCTCTTATATCTTATATCACATTTATTAGAACAATAAAACAATTAAATACTAAGTGTCTATTATACTCGTTTTTTGATAGAAGTCTCTTAGATGTATCTACCGTATATGTAAAGTTTTATTAATATAGGCGCCACTTATTTAAAAAATTAAAAGCCACGTTGGGTCTGTCTGTCTTGGCGTTGTCTAGTGATTCATGGAGGTTGTGTAACTAATAATTAAATTGTAAGAGGTAATCTCGGAATCTACTGAACCGATTTGAAAAATTCTTTCACCGATAGAAAGCCACATTATTGCTGAGTACCATATGCTATTTAAAAAAGGATTGTTAACATTATGCCGCTAGTTTTATAAACAATACAAGCACGTACACGAATTGTAATCTAAAAATAAAAGGAGAAACTGACTGATTGACTGACATATCAACGCACAGCCTAAACGGCTAAACGTAGGCACTTTGAATTTGGAAGGGACGTAGCTTAGGTACCGTAGACGTGCACTAAGAAAGGAAACGGAAACTACGGCTAGTAAATAATCAATAAATATTTCACCAAAAATACACAGCGCCATCTAGTCCCACGTTAAATTATTGCAACTAGATAACGGATAAAGAAAAATAAAGAATAAAAAGGTATGTATACCTATGTAAGGTATACATACCTTTTTATTCTAAATACATACGTACAATACAAAGAAACACGTAGACCCCAGAAAAATACAAATGTAAATTATAAATATATTTTTTGTGTGGGGATCGAACCCACGACCCTTCGCGCAGAAAGTAGTGAAACACTGCGCCATGCGGTTTTTTTTAATAGTCTTTAGTTGTTTCGGTTTGCGGTACTAGCGGTTACTACAGACAAGAATTGGCGACTTCGTTAGTTGCTCTTTTAAAGCATAAAAGGTACAAACATACTAACGTTTAAAATTACAACTAAAAATTGTTTATATTAGACTCTTTATATACCTATGTAGGTTTCTTTTACTTTAATAATGTATAAACACTAATTGAGCCGTCTAAATATTAACGTCTAACAACGGTATTGCGTGATATATTTGCAATATTCGCAACGATATTACATTTCGCACGAGCGAGTACCTAAGATCAATTTACTGTTCAGAAATTTCTAGAAATAGTCACCTCGTATATGGAAATTAAAGACCGCTTGGTGCAGTGGTATAATAATTGCCTTCTTTCGCTTTTGAGGTTCGAATCGTTTAAAAAAACTATTCAAAATAAGTTTTTAATATTCATATAAGAGGTCTTTGACCTCGTTGACCATGAGACAGCATAGTACTAACCATTTCGGAAACCATTCACATCATTTAATCGAAAGTTAATTTAAAGGTCAGACAAGGCAAACAAAATAAAATAAAAGAAGGCATTGTTCTTTCCAGGAAGTCAATTAGTACTATAATTACGTCATGAAGCAATTTTTGGAAAATATTGCTTAAAGTCCTAGATTTTTTAAAAACGTAAAAGTTATCTAATTCAGAAAAATTGGAGGGTCGTTATTAAGCTGTTACCGAACACAATCGACGTCGGATTTGACTAGTTAAAATACAGTTTTTGAACGACTTCGAAGAAAAATAAAAACTTATTCGGACGGAAAGAATAAGCAACCTTAGATAATGATTCTGATAAAACCTTTAAATTTTGATTTTAATTTTGTTCATTCAGTAAATATCTGGTTTGTTCTGGAGCCTCGTGATTTAAGATACTTAAATACATTATAAATCCGTTAAATAACAAATAAATAAAATCGAAAAGTCAAACGCAATTCTTTAAAAAAAAAGTTCTTTTGTGTAATCATTATATGATAATATTACTTATTTAAGGTAAATTGTGAGCAGCGCGTGTAAGATGAGAATAAACAATTACGCGAAAGGAAATACTTAGATGACACTGCAATTATTGTCACTTTTTATAATTGAACTATAGTATTATATTGACCTTCACAGTTTACTTAATATTAGGTATACATCTAGCGTCGCGTCTAGCTTTTTGCCAATGTCAATGTGATAAGAGGCAACGTGGTCAAGATAAAAGTCGATATGAGTCAAGTAAAATCGTCATCAATGATCAAATCGTCTTTAGTCGAGTCAGTCAGTCGTTTCGATCTGCCCTTCGTAGTGATAGTGAGCTTTACGAAGAACCTAGGCGAATCTTGGGGCAATCCGGACGGCGCTACTATGCGCTCTCGAATAAATTCTTCATTTCCTGGACACTTATTAGCTAATTTACTGCATGAATCACTATCACAATAAAACATTAAATCACTTTATGCACCAAAAAACGAATATTCAATCGAGATTACAAATAGACGTCGACAGATTCCCGCCAAAACTCGGGGGAGGAGTTCAAAGTCCTAAAATTCGTGTGACGTACTTAATGGATGGCCCCTTGTGAATTTAGCTGCTCTGTACAACATTAATTTAACAACACTTGTTTAACAGATTGTAGCCTTCAAACAGCAAATAACGAATTTATGATATACTATAACAACCTAATCTTGTTTCAGTGCCTACAGCAGAAAATAAAAACACGGTCGTTATAAAATTATGATACATAAACATGAGTGGGTATCATAAAATTTAAGAAGGCTGGAAAAATATTGTTTTTAAAAAAAATGAAAACAGATGAAGAAACCATTATTTTTTATAGGCTGTCTTGAAATAACTACTTGACGCTTTAAATAACTACTTAATCCATCGTTAAATTTTATATATAATATTAATATCAATATAAATATACCCAATAGATTTAAAATAAAGAAAATGTGTTCACCTTTTTTCTCTAATAATAGAATAGAATTAAAAATAAACAAAAAATCCCTTAAAATTGTATAACGGTTTCTCTCCCTAAAACTTTATAAACTCCTATAATCTCCTATAATCTTCCATCTCCAAAACACCATTATAATAAACCTTTTATACCTGAATAAGTATTAAGCTCAAAAAAACTTACTAAATGTCAAACAGCTGGTAACAGAGATGTTGTTGATGACTAGAAGTATCTGCATTGTCGAGAGGAAGACGAATCCTACGAACAAGCACAGCAGGTAAGCAACAAGGACTCTTCCATGAAGGTTGCGAAGTTCGGGTAGCCAGCAGTAGACAGCCACTGTGGCCAGGATGAACACGCAGGAGATGAGCATACCTGGAAGGTAGAACATTGCATAGGTAAAGCATACATGCCTTCTGAAGCGATGGTAAATGTTTTGTAATAACATGCCGATTCAAAAGTGTTACTACATGTAGCCTAGTTGAATAAGGATATGTTTAAGAAATTATGGTACTATAGTTGCCTATTTGAGATTACAATCAAAGTATGTGCATAGCAGTAATAATAGCAGTATCTGTCTGTTAAGTATGGAAAAGACTATTTGCAAGTCGGTCTATTGCTTTTTCGTGATTGACTTCAGGATTGCACTAGAAGAGTTAAGGTTTTTGTAATTGTAGCGACCGTTACTAATGCGCCGAGTATTGAATTGCGCTTACGATATTTGTTCGAGACTTAGCATATATATAACTTCTCGACATTGAACCATCAGGCCCTTAAGGCCAGGGCTAGGAGGATGCTCCTTCCTACCTTCATAATAAAGGCAATTTTATAAAACCATCCCCAATTCACATGAAAAATAGCATAACAGCAAATCCATTAAGAAGATTTTGCGTAATAGAGCGACAAACATACTTTCCATAGTATTATTACCCGTTTATAAAATAAGTAAGATGTTTGTGATCTGAGCTCTCAGTACTTTTGCTGGTTCCCGCAAAATGTCGGACCTTTTGGCAAAGCGGGGTTTGGTGTTAGAACGGGTCCCATTTTCTTCTGCGACCGGGTATAATATAAATGGTTTTTGGTACATCTCGCCAGATTCGGTCAGGCGTAATCTGAACACAGTTATAGAGTCAAATTCAAATCCACTGATTAACAAATTAGTGTCATGTTGACTTACGGATCTAAACATAAGCATGTAGCAACTCATTAGCCTTATCAAAGTATAAAGAAAATATTTAGTCGTTAACACTGATGGTTTAATGACGCATCTTGTGCACGAGGAAGCAAATTTGGGCATTTTAAATATTTCGAAATTAAATAAAATTATTTCTAGCCAAACGTATTTCTTTACATCATAGACACATTCCAATTTTAAAATCACGTTAACACTGAAATGGTATAAAAAAGTATATTATGTACAGTCGAATTGAGAAACATCCTTTTTTAAGATAGTTAAATGAACTGATAAATAAGTGTCGTAATAAGAGGAGAAATCCATCATTTAATTAGTAGGTAATTTCAAGACACACGAATTCAACTAATGAATAATTTAGTATTAAGATGTTTTGCAGGTAATGGTGAGCGGTAAATACTTAAAGTAAAACATACTGTCGACTAGCGACAGTATGTTTTACTTGATACTTCACCTATAAAACAGTTATACTCACAAACAATACTAAGAAGATAGTGGGTTTCAGCCACTTCCCCAGCAAAGCAGACCAGCGCGTCCAACTTTGTAACGGTATTTCCTTCAGCATCTTTGGATACGAAAGTATCAATGCAGTATTTGTCTGGTCTCGCGACCGTCCATGGCGGAATGTTGTTCGGTGTCTCGATGTACAGTTGACCATCCTGAGAAAAATATAACTATTACTAAAAGCATCGAATATAATAAAACAAGTATTCTATTCAGTAATAGTTGAGTTTTTGTTTATATTTAAAATTGTATCTTCTAATTTTTAAAAGAGTAACTATCAGAGTTTCTTGCCGGTTCTTCTCTGTAGAAACTGCCTTCCGAACCGGTGGTAAATGTTTTGAACAATGACGATTCAAAAGTGTTACTATATGTAGCCTAGTTGAATAAATATACTTTTACTACAGGAAAATAGTGGTTCCCACTAATTGGGGTTTCAATGATAACCACGACCCGTAGTCAAAACAATACGACAGTGAAGAAGACAATAAAACAAGAAGCTCTACTCCAAATGCAATCGTTATCGATATCGAAAAGTTTTGATAAAGCTTACCGAGTTGTGGAACTTAAGCTACTCTAACAAACAATCGGATCGAACATCAGTTCATCGAATCGTTTTCGAATATACAAAAAATAATTATATTATTCGAATTGGCTCAAAAACTGCATAGAAATTAGTCAAAATCAACGTAACAAATAATTAAAAATAAGCTACAAATTACGCAAAAGATATTGATGCAGATTTTTAATAGGCAATTGAAGTCAATTTCCTTATAAAGACTAGTGTATTATTTTTTGAAAAGCAATTTACATTTAAATAACTTTTCCTATACTTAACTATCGTTATGGTTGCCTGCTCCATTTATTTATATATTATAAATAACAATTGCATACATTTTGCTTTATTTCTATGGACGTCGGATAAGATAAAATTGATGAAGCTAAATATAAATAATATTTTCAATAGGATTCTCCATTTCTTATTGAGATTAATAAACTATATCGAAATTGTGACATTGATTTAACGAGACCACTTCTAATTTGTTTATAATAACTTATACAATTAAATAATGTAGCATTATATTTGAGTTAATCATTATTAAATATCTGTATAAGAATACCTAATAAATATATTTTTGTATATTTATCATTATAATGGCACCATGTGTCATGCATGTTTTTTTAATAATTTTAATAAATAATATATAACGATTTTTTGAGCTACACTTTTGTTTTATAGCAATACTGAAATTGATACATGTCTATTTCATATTTTCCTTGTATAGAAAATTTAATATTTAAGACCTTCTGAGTATGCAACTGCTAAGGTATAACATATAATTAAAGTGAATTATGGCGACACAGTAATGGCATTGTTAATTCCATTTGACAGGTTAACTCTAAGGTGCAATAAAATAGGTAGATTACTGCAATTGTTAGTGATATATTTGCCATACGTGTTTGAGGATAAATAGAGTTAAAACATTAGCTATAGGTATAATAATCGTCACGAATGTTTAGCGATTGACGAGAATAGCTGCGCATCGGTAGAATCGCGCTCGTTGGTGCGAGAAAGACAACACGACTGGGACAACCAATTAACGCTCGCGCACCCGACGATCACGCGCCCCGCGCGCCGCGACGCTACCTAGATACCTTATTTTTGACTTCTGCGCAGGTTTCGTTCAGCGCTAAAGGTAATTGACGGTTACTATATAGTAGCAAAGGACTATAAGTGCATTTTTATTAAAAACAGGCTAAATGCGAGTAGCCCCTATAAAATATAAGAACCAATGCTCAATATAAAAAAAATTGAAACAGTAAACTATAAAAGATGCGTTTATGTTAATGAAACAAAATCAACTAAGTCAATATCCGTCATATTGCATAATTTCCATTTACACATATGCTTATGTACTTACGTCTTGACACCTAGACTTATATAAAAATGCATTAATATTAAAAAATAACTATGGATGTTGACATAAGGTAGTAGATATTATTATCAATGCATCAAATAGTTGTCGTATAAGTATTTATATATTAGTATCATTTCGAAGTAAAGCAAGATTTTAATACTGAAGGTCACTTGAAGTCAAAAATGCGAATACGAACCTGTTTCTGTTTTGTTTTGTCTCGATATTTCCGAAAGAAACATTTTAAAAAGGAATCTTCCATTACTGAGAATAACACTTGCATGAGATTGAAAATTTACATAAGTGTTGGGTAAGCAAATTAATAATGTATATTAGTGGTTTTATGTTCGTTAAAAATCATGGTGCTTTCCACAAATTTTTGCAATGACATTACTACGTCAATTCGACTCGCTATCAGTCTAGTTTAAATAAACAAGAATAACAATATTATATTAGAACGAAACTCCAAAAGGTGTTTTATTAATATGATATAACAATAAAATTGTCGAACCCATTTATTATAAAAAATATAATTTACGGTAGTAAGGTCAAAAATTTTTTCCTTGTTTTATTTTTCCTAATTCTTGGTGATACACGAGACTAGATTCTTAGATCGATAGTACATGAACATACTTTATATCAAAACAAAGAAAAACAGATTCATTTGAATTAAGCAGCGCGAGAACCATTAATGTCAACATAAAACATTCTCGTTAAGTAATAGATTAATTACAATCGTATAATAAATCTAAATCCTAATTAATTAATAGATCTCTAGAAATAATTTACGTGTTAAATTAAATTTGGATATCCTGGATTTTTAGTAACCTACCTACCTAATAAAAAAAAAGATTAAATACTAAAAAGGAAGTTCGGCACATGTAATGTTATAGAACTTTCGTCTTTTGTTTATCATGTGTAGTACCTATAACTAGCATAGGTCGTGTCACGAATGTTTAGCGCTGGACGAGAAAAGCTGCGCATCGGTAGAATCGCGCTCGTAATTGACGTATAGTAGTGCGAGAAAGACAACACGACTGGGGAACCAATCAACGCTCGCGCACCCAACGATCACGCGCCCCGCGCGCCGTGCCCTGCCTTATTTTTGACTTCTACGCAGGTTTCGTTCAGCGCTATAGTTTCGTGACGCTACTTATACACTCATTTATAAGTTGCAGTTCTGGCAGGCAACTGAACAAGAGCGAGCTGGTGGTGTGCCCATCTTTGTTCAAGAACTGTAGCACACCTAAGTAGGTATAAGTAACCACTGACTAGTATGAAATAAACATTTATCCATATTATAATAATAATTTCGTTTCATCTATCTGTCAAATTTACCTATAATAATGATTCCATAGGAAAGTTTAAAAATATGTATTATATTTTCTTTAGTCAGTCAATTGAGATTATATATGACTATATTTAATTATAATTATATTATTTTTCAAATTTATAAAATAAGTACGCCAATACCTTATTATTTATTATTCTTATTATTATAATAGTAAATAGTAAATCCCTATGCACTTTACGGATATATTTATATTTATTTATATCTTATGATCAAGTAAAATGTAAATTTGGGTCCAATGACGTAAAAATGCCTTTAAACCTATAAATATTGATTAAAAAGTGACGCATGAACTATAAATATGATAAATTAAAACAGTAAACAATTATAGACGATTATAGATCGCCATAATGTTATTGTTCTAGAAATTTCTAGATCACTTTTGTTTATTTTCTTTTTTTCCAAGAATGTGGGCTATAAAGTTTCTATATTAATAAGATATAACCTCTTTCGTCCTTAAACATTGTCTAGAGTTCTCATGAATGTGCTGCAGACTTCTTTTAAAGAAGGAATAGATTTTTTTTTGAAAGGTTTCAAGTACAACGATAAATTGAAAGGTGGATTTAAAAACAGACTTTAGTTACATGAAGTGTAGAATATTGGTTGTAATGGTTATCAAAATTATATAGGAGATAAGGAATGAAGATATTGATGCGGCATTTTTGATTTTTAAAGAAAATACTTTTATCAGAGCAACATAATATTTTTCAAGACGAAAAAGCGTATCGAAGTGATAAAATCTAAGAAGATCCAGTAACAACTTAAATCTATATATCACCAATAATAAAGAAAAAGGTAAATTTTGTGTCAAAAATAGTACAGTTTTGTTTGTAAATTTTTCGTTTGATTTGCGTCAGTTAAATTTCTTCAAACCGACTCATTTTGCTATGAGATAAAATACAGGTGGCAGAAAAACCCGTTTAATGTAAACATTTTCTTTATTTTAAACCGGTAATGGAATAGTCATACTGAATAATGAATAACTATAATTTTCCTCAATCCAAAGTGAAGCCCTTCAAAGTAGACAATTTCGTTACCGTCGCCGCCGCAAAATCAAATTCATATGTTTTTCGTATATTTTAATTTTTCCATATAGTTATATTATAGAGTAAATTTCTTATAACAACAGCAATGTCAGGACTTGGATTTCGGAGTGTTGAGATTATTAAGGAACTATCTATGCGTTATACGTCTACGTTGAAATGTATTTCAAGCATGTTAGCCAAATTTAGCTACTGACGAGCGCTATCTAATCAGGCATTATCAGTAAAGTGCATGTAAGTAACGGCTTCAGTATCTAATCAACGGGAACATGAATCAATATATGAGTTGTTAGATCGTAATTGAATTTTAGGAACATACAGTGATTACGGAAAACTTTGGGAAGCCTCTATAAATCTAATTGGTTGTTTGTGTGTTATCTGACGATAGTCAGAATTGTACATTGCTCTTTTTGGTAAATTTTTAATATAACGTAAACAGAAGTGCATACTAAATTAAGTTAGTTAAAAGACCAGACCTATTAAAAAACCATTCAAAGAACTGTATGGACTTGTCAATGTATAAACATGTAATCCCCGATATCTACTGGGCTACATTTCAGTTTAACGATTAATTATTAAAATGAGGACAAATTATTCACCGAAACCGAACAAATTCCCAAATATTTCATTACTCTGAACAATTTTCCGGTAATAGTCAAACTCATTTCGTTAGGATAATACACGTAATGAATTGAAAATATAACTGACTACAAACAAATTATCATTGTAACGTTCTGGTTACTTCATACTCGTATTATTGACTAATATTTTTCAAATATTGCTTCACGTTAACTTACCGTATTTATGTTATACACCTCAAAAGGATCAGAAACCGTGACACGCACTTCATTAGATCTGCACGTCGGTTTTCCGTGTTTAAAGTGAAACAAATCTATAGCACTCTCATCCTGTACCCTCCTGTAATTATCGTACACCACTGGCTTGAATTCATCTGTTACATTGACGCATTGCTTCTCATTCTTATTGTAGCCTTGGCCATCAGGACAGCATTTCAGCAAACACGTTCTTTTAATACAAATACAGCCTCTATCAGTACCAGTTAGGGCATCGAAGAAATACTCAGAGCTATCGTACGTGACACCTTTATATATGATCGCGTCGTTTACTTTAGATCCACTGGTAATGTCTATAGTTGAGTTGAAATCACACACTTTACTCAGAGTCTTAGCTATTAGCATCAAGAATATTGTCACTGTATTCATTTTGTATAACACTACTGCTGAGGTAACATTCTTAAACGACGAATGAACGTGAACTAAAAAGTATGCTGTGAGAATTTTTAATTAGTCAACAAGGGATTTCCTCGTTTATTAGTATGTTAAATACCTTTAATGACCACAATAAGTGTTTATTACGCGGCTAATAAAAACGATCTACTAATGTTTTTAAATTGGTTCAATCAGGACTCTTTACTATTTATTAGAATTATAATTATATTAGTATTTTAAACGAAGTGTTCGTATGCTTGTTTAAATACACTATGGAGATCGTGGATTCTGATTTTAAAAGCTCTCTCTATAGGCGGAGAGTGAAGACGCTTAGTGCTACTTTTAAGCAGTTAATTATGTATCTAAATGAAATGTTGCAACGGTATATTATGGGTTTTTACGAACGCGACGTTCTTAGCAGTTGAGCTTTCACCAATTTCAAAAGAGGCACCTGTTAATGCCTTTTCAGAAAACTTATTTAACACTAGCCGTTGCCCGCGACTTCGTCCCTGTCGATTTCTTTTTCCATTATTTTTTCGCCCCTATTAATCGCAGCGTGATGTTATGTAGCCTAAAGCCTTCCTCAATAAATTGTCTATTCAATAAAAAAAGATTTTTTCAATTCGAACCAGTAGTTCCTGAGATTAGCGCGTTCAAACATACAAACAAACTCTTCAGCTTTATATATTAGTATAGATTCCCAAGAAAATCACACCTTTATGTGCTTTACAGAAGTTAAACTCAACATGTAATTGTACATATCTTTAAAGAAATCTTTGTCTTGTACAGAATCATTACATTTAAACTGTAATTTAAACCATCTTTGGCGATTGGTTACTCTTTTTCAAATTTAGAGCCTTTATATTAAAAACGTGTTATACTTGCTAACGATCAATAATTACGTATTGTGATTATTTGATCGTTCACAGTGCAATGTAGGCTAAGAGACAACAACAGGTTTGATCGGGGTTTACCTGTTTTTTATTAGCATAATCAGATTCCGCTTGTGATAATGTTTTTGTATTTATACAAAACTTGAAATGATGCTTTAGGATCTCATTAAATTATCACGTTCATACTGGGTTTTAGACTTTTTTGTTTGCTTCACTTAATTTAAATGAGAATTATAATACATTTATTAACTTCAAGTGAATGTAACTCGCTTATGTATTATTTCGTTTATTTAAGTTTTAATAATATAAGCTAAAACAATTTTTAGTGCGGTTAGTTAAGAGTCCAAAACTTGAGACCGATTTAAAAATGTTGTGTTCAAAAAGTTACACTCAAAAAACACGCTTGTTTACAAAAAAATAACTAATATTATCCAAACTAAAAACACACAACAGACTGGACTTCATACGCCCTAAATATAGGGAGATCACTATAATATTTCATTCACTAAATATACCTTAACTATGTCTCAGTTAAAACTCGAAAGTTACGAGATCTCAAACGCGCGCGGTTATTTCAAGATCCGTGTCGGGACTGGCAAGTGGCAACTGCCAATAGTATGAAGTGACAGGCCGACCGTTACCTCAAGACTCTAGACATGAGAATCAACTCAGCTAATGCAACATCAAGTATAGAATGGTAACGACGTCACCACACCCTCCTAATCCATTACTGCTTATGTTTAGAACTGACGATGTAGCCGTGCTTATAAGCTAGCAATGTACAACGGAGCTATCGATAATCGTTGACGGGCTAATAACTGTGTAATGGTCTTCGAAATTAAAGTATATAATCAGTTGGTTGACACAATCAGCTGATAGTGTTCTAGGCAATGTATAATGTATTAGTGTTTACGGATACTTAGAGCTGAATTCATAGAATGTCTATAATAAGCACGTCTTGTTACATGTTTAGGAAAAATGTTCATAAGAGGCTTCTGCCTCTTATGGACATTTTTCCCTTAGGGTTATTACCCTTTTTTGAAATTAATGAGTTTCAAATTAGTCTAGTCTTGATTACAGTAATACTACATGATTAAGTTATGTTTGAAGGATTTGATAGAAATATATGACAAGTGGCAAAAAATATGATTTATTAATAATATAAGATGAAACATTTCGAAAAGATAATGTTATTAGCATATAATAAACATGTATATATGGAGGTCCAAGGGGGAGGCATATGTCCAGCAGTGGACGTCCTGCGGCTGAGACGACGACGACGACGACGACAATAAACATGATTCGCTCGTTTCAGAAAACAGATAAACGATTGAAATATTGACAGAATTTTGATTTGATCATTAGATGTTATAACAAAGAAAATGTTACACCTTTGTTAAATGTCGTCCTTTGGGTGCGAGTCCGACTCAACCTTATCAATAAATGTATTTTTATTAGCTTCCCCTAATCAAATGAATGAATTATGACTTAAAATACTGTCTTTATAGCCGACTAATTTAGTGTATATTGGGAACGCCTACAACGTCTGTATAAAAATGTGTAAACTTGCAATTGGTTAAATTGCCCATAAAGTCTTTGTACTATAACTGAACAATATCAATAAAATTGTTATGCTTCGAAATTACAGTATCCATTGTCTCAAACAAATAAATAAAATATTATATTACCTATGAATATTTCTCATCACAATAGCAAAATATGCACTAAATTATTTACAGGTAAGGCCCATAGTACACGGCGTTTTTTAAACGCGCTGACGACGCGCGTTTCAGGAATGCGCGTTTTCGGCGCCGTGGACGCTGCTTGTTACGTTTATATTGATAAAACAAGCGCGGGCATGACCATTGTGCAACTGAAGAAGAGGAGTCTCTAACAAAACGCAAAAGCTATACGCGTCTACTGCGCGTATACGCGCTGTATCTGCGCTTATAATGCAGTAGAGTCGCGTTTCACGATTGTTCCATGTGCTTAGGTTCAGGTAGCGTTCGAATTGCGATTGAAGCGCGTATACGCGCGTCATCTACGCGTCGTTGGCGTGTGGCCTTAGGCCCATAGTACAAGGCGTATTTTAAATCTCTAACCCAACCTTATTTAAGCACATGGGGCGATTGCGGAACACGCCCCTACTGCGCTTATAGGCGCAGTAGACGCGCGTACTTTTGCTTTTTGATCAGAGACTCCTCTTCTTCGTAACTTTAAATAGGCCTTACAAACGTTCATTTAGATATGCCTTACAAACGTAAATTTGAATCGGCCTTACAAACGTAAATTTAAATAGGCCTTACAAACGTAAATTTAAATAGGCCTTCAAAACGTAAATTTGAATCAGCCTTACAAACGTAAATTTAAATAGGCCTTATAAACGTAAATTTGAATCGGCCTTACAAACGTAAATTAATTTAGGCGTTACAAACGTAAATTTAACTAGGCCATATAAACAAATTGAAATAGGCCTTACAATAATTAAAAAGTAGCCTATGTTTTATCTCAGGCTCTGGACCATCTGTGTACCAAATTTCATTCTAATCGTGGTTTTAGCGGGATGGAAAGACAGACAGAGTTACTTTCGCATTTATAATATTAGTATGGATTGTATGTACGTACTAATGGTACTTTACCTGGATAGGTGTATTCGTCGGTGAAATAGCAGTATTTATATGAATAATCGTTCATGCCTTACCTAGTCTCTTAAAAGGGTAATTGAGATATGAAGAACATTAAGTGTTTAATATGTTATGAGTGGATTCCGACTCTATTTTGGTTCCTCAGCGCGCAAATAAATTCCTTCAGAAATTATAACAAGACTTTTATTGGATTCCTAAATATATTATACCGCGACTCCGTCCGCGTGGACTTTCATATAAACTTTGACCCCCCACTTCCCCTCTTCTAACCCCTTTTTCTAGTTAAAAAGTTGCCTATGTTTTATCTTAGGCTTTAAACCATAATTGTATCAAATTTCATTACAATCGGTTCAGCGGTTTGGCTGTGAAAGCGTAAAATTATAAAAGTTTCAACCCCTCGCGCAAGATTTTGGGGGTTGATTTAAAAAAAAGTAGTAGGTACGGTTCAGCAGTTTTAGCGTGATGGAAACACAGACAGGCAGAGTTACTTTGGAACTTTAAATAATCTTCTAAACCTCGAATTAATATGAGAACCGCGATCCAGAACTCGGTAAATTCTGGAAATAATTAGATTAAAAAGCAATTTTTTTGGCAATGTCTCCACATGTCATTCATTAAATATCCAAAAGTGTTAGTATAGTACGAAATACCATATAATTACTACGCAATTCTGTTAAAAGATTGGGTTCGTAATCCTAAGAGAATAATTCCGGTACAATTATAATTGTGAATGTATTCACTTTATTAACACGAAATGACGTATTAATACTAATTATTTAATAGACAAGTTAATCAAATCTAACACTAGCACTTAATATCACTCAATTTTTTTTTTTTATGCGATGAAGTAGGTAGACGAGCTGGACGTACTCCTGATGTTAAGAGAAACGCCAGCCCATAACCAATGTTGTGCTACCCGGAACTAGTAATAAATAGTAATATTAAAATAGCTAAATAGTGAACAAACAAACCTAACTTTATTTTATGTGTAGATAGTTAATAGATATGTTATACACCAAGAAATCCACCGAAAAAAGTGTTCCGCACAACAGCAGCAGCACACATACATACAAGTCAAAACGATAGAAAAGAGATAAATAATAAACTAACAAGAAATAAAAGAGATAGTTGTAATAGTTTTGTCAGTTGCACGGTAAAGCACTTGCACCCAATCACCTAAAGGTAAGAGGTCTTAGTTAGGATGTTTTTGTGTCTTAAAAATTTTGCGCTTACAACCTATCTTTTTAATATAATATTACTGTGTGTAGATATAAGTATGAAATAGGTATAGAAAAAATATACTGTTTGATAAATGATTAAATGGACTCTAACTTCTGTTGACTGTCCAGTTTCCGTCTATACAATTTAATAATCAAAGTCAAATTGGAATATGTATATCTTTTTTTAACCAGACTACTACTAATGTAATACTTTTGATTCGTCATGGTTTGACAATGTTTTTTATTAAATTGAATTAACAGCGCCAAATAGTTTTCAATAAAGCATTTTATAATTATTAGCGGTCAGCGCCATCTGTTTACGATTTAAGGAAATCTGAAACCTGTAATAACCGTTTCAATGAGAACGCATTTTAATACAGTTTGGATATTTTATTAGAGATGGCGCTTAAATACTTTTTATGTGTTCGTTTGTTTTTATTTTTTACGCTTATTTGTATGTCTTTTGGCATCTAAATATTAAAATAAACAAACAACATTTTTTAAAACTCTCGTAATTATATTATTTTAATAATTTCATTTTCATTTTCGTTAGGACCAATTCGATTTATTTTCGGCATATATCGACGGCATTCGGATAATCAGCGTTTTACTGTAATTCTTAAGCGAAATATTATACCTCTCTATATCCTACAAATCGTAAAAATGTTAAATTATAAAAATCACTTTTTGGTCCCCCGCCTCGATATTAGGATAACAACCGAATAAGATTTGAAGATAATTTCAACCCACATAATCGTTTAAAAATAACTCTTTCTGCGCTTGTTAATAAACACTCGATGAACAATCAAATAAATTCGACTCAGAGATCAAAATGTAGGCCAAGGTTTATCTATTCTGTTTTATAAAGAGGTAAAGTTTATGAGGTCGTAATTGGAACTTTCTGGATCCAATGAACGGAATTTCAACGATTACTGATGCA
The DNA here is from genome assembly GCA_026213755.1 of Eurema hecabe. Classification (NCBI taxonomy): domain Eukaryota; kingdom Metazoa; phylum Arthropoda; class Insecta; order Lepidoptera; family Pieridae; genus Terias; species Terias hecabe. The sequence continues at coordinate 2,870,877 of JADANM010006310.1, read as the reverse complement.
AAGCAGTTATTTTTGACGATAACCTGATGTTTAACAAAGTTGTAGTTTAAGATAAAGCAAGCATACTTGTGAGGAATGAATTTTTTAAACTGGGAAATTCTCGTATTAAAATCGCGTCGGGAATCGGGAAAGAAGGACGCTGTTAAATCAAGCGTGTTAAGTATTCGTTTTGGTTTAAAAAAACGCTGTCGTACGAACATAATAAATTATAAGTCATACATATCTTTTTTCAACTAGACTACAAAAAGTAACACTTTTGAATCGTCATAATAATTATGATGTATTTGATGCTTTATTTAAAAAAAAACTTTCTTGCGATGGAGGCATAAATCAAAACAATTCCATCTGTTCTTCAGTGCTGGCCTACAAAGTGGGTGGTCTATTTTTATTTATAACAGCAGTTTGGATGTTAATCGCAAATACCAGCAGTAAAGGGAATGTGAGTAACGTTTGCAGAGCTATTTCTAGCGGGGTTTTTAGTAAAGGTCCATGGCATGGTAGATTCTAGCTAGACAAATGCTTATTTAAATATTTATAATAAGTAAAATAATATAAGAAATTTCATTTACTTATTAATTTAATTTATAACTAAACATCAGGCTAATATTATATGTTATATTTTGGTGAAATAGCAATGGGCATCTTAAAATAACGAAAATACCCAGCATTTGCGGTATTTTAAAGGAGTCCCAAGGTTTTTTCTTGCATGAGAGCTCTTAATATCTAAAAATGTACATAGATTTAACATCAGAATATTTTCTCCTT
>JADANM010006310.1:2787250-2815914 GCA_026213755.1 Eurema hecabe | reverse complement strand
TATGTTTACAAAGTCGAGAAAGATCTTGGTCGATAAATATTTTTATTTATAACATAAAGGGCACTTCATATGCTGACAGTAGACCAGTTCTTGCCTGCAACGAAGAATCCTTCCAATATCACTATAGTATAATTAAAAAAAGCTTACCTGCACGTCATAGTTGCTAGCCGTGACCTGACATTGCCACTGGCCGTCGTCCAGCTGAAGAGTGGCGGCTCTCACCCATAGCGAGCAGTCTCCCCCCATAGGACTGTGCTCGTTGGCCCATTCATACTTCCCTCTATAGATTCCCACTGGCTGGAAAAATAAAAATATAAATTATTAAGGATCTGCATTCCAAGTTTAAAAGCCTCGTTATTTTTTTTTAAAGAGCATACTAGTAAAACAATTCTGATTAAATTTGCCACAGACACAATAGTTGCGAATACTTTTTATAGCTACATAGGGTTCCAAATCAAAAGTCGTATGCTTTTTCGTTGATTTTTAAACGTTTATAGGGTAAATTTATTACAGCAGCAACATTATCGACGGGTTTGTGTACATGACATCAAGTATAAGAACATACTGTTATCATCTACATATAATACGCAGTTTTAGGTTCACCTACGGCGGACCGATTAATTAATTAATTATTAACGGAATATTAGTGTATATGCTCTATGACTCTATTGAGCTCCCACCTCCAAAAAACTGCAGGCTATTCAATATGCATTACGAGTCTTAACATTGCAGTGGCAATTAAATATTGTTGGTCTTACTAGATATTTATTTATAATTTTAATTCGTCGCTCCATCCCCGTTAAGTAGATTGTGTTAATATAAAACTAACCAACTAGGTGGCGGAGTTCCCTTGAGACCCAAAGTTTTAATTGTCGGGATCCAGTTCACAGTTTTTGGACAAAGTTAAGCTACAAAAGATATTGCTCGAAGTGAGATGACATTTTAAATTTTAATCAGTCTGTCTTTGGCGGGTGATTTCTTATAGATCCGTGATTTTTTTAAATATTCATACTAATAGTCTTTATCTTAGTGTGTACTAAGATCTATAAATTATGAAGAAGTGGGAATACTCAAAATTTGGGTTTTATGTAGATAATTTTTACAAAAATTTCAAAAAGCGAGTCGAAACCTTAACTTTCTGGCTCTCCCTTCATAAAAACCGCAATAATGTGTTACATATATAAATACATAGACGTTTATATAAAATTTTAGAGTGTGACTGAATGTTATACTTTTACTATGTACTACTCTTATGGGTTTCTTGTTGCCTAATAAAGAATACTATTATTATTATTATTATTATATAAACAATCAGTTCTAATGCTAAGTTTCTGTAGTTCTCTTTAGACCCATGGTTTTGGGCAAAAAGGACCTCAGTTTATTTTGGATTTATTTCAATTATCGTCTACGTTCTGTTTACTGACAACAGGAATTCTACCTATAAGCTCTACAAGTTTAAGAAATCATTTACCAATTATAGCTTATACATGTAACATTGGTACCTCTACATTTATACAGAAATTCTTAAGATTCTTATTTAATTAATGTAAATGTTGAATCTCAATTTTATTAAACAGTAAATATTAATAACTCAGGGTCGGTGTTAATTCTTCACACTATCAAGTTAAATGCTTTCCCCGTTCGCATCTGCTATAAAAACAACATAGTTCTACTCAGGTACGTTTTAAAATCCGCCGGTACGCCATCCAATTATTCTAAGTGCAGTGAAATACATATATTTTTTATTGAAAATAAATATCAACCAGTTTTGAAAGCAATGTTTCATTCTTAATTAATTTTTATGTTGCAGCTCGCCACTTCACGAGCTCTGATCGATATGAATTTATTGGTTTTTCATCGTGCTTTTGCATTTTAATTAGTATGTACGTTCTTTTTTATAGAATTCTACCGGAGCACTTTAGTTTATATCTAAAACTCTATGATTCGTCATTCAGTCTTCGATATCGTTTTAGAAAAAAAAGTCTTAATATGTGTTAGGAATACTATATATTATATATGTATTTAGATATAATATTATGTCGAAATAATATCAAAATTGTGATTTATCTTAAAATTATATATCGGTACATTCAAAGTTTCTAATGTCTATTGCAACAGGTCAAGTCTTCTGTTAAAATCTTAATATTTGACAACTCGCCGGTTAATTTTCCCGCTACGCAAACGTCGTAATGTCTGTATTTTTTAACAAAAATCGTATTCAGTTAGAAAGATTCAAATATCAAAAGCCGGTACCTAAAAAATCGACGGTATACCTATATTATAATATATGATATGAAATTACTTCAAACTACGAAATTTCTCGTATATTAGGGCGATGTTCGCGTAGAGATTAGCTGCATGCTAATGATTAAATAATTAGTACTAACGATCAATATTACAACGCCTTGTTGAATTAAATGCAATTAGCATGTTAGATTAATATTGCCTAACACATCTTGCAGGCGTTCTTCATTTTTCAAATACGACTTTCTTATTAAAAAGCACGTAAGAATGAAACTTTCCACACATACATGAGTATTGAACTTTTATTATAATAATATGAAAGTAATAAACCAAATTACTTTACCTAGACGAAGCAATAACAAATAAATTCGAGATAAAAGAAATATCCAATATGGCGTCGTTACACGCGTAATGAATTAACTGAAAATTTCCAATTTAACAACAGTTAATTTCCGAATGTTTGCGCCATTTTAAAACGTTCGTTTGAAAGCTCTTTAATTGCAACGGGCATTATTCATTTACAAGCTTTTATGTTCATATTACGTAGCTAAGTTTTACTTACAATTAAACATTGAACAGATTAGTGGTTTAGTTGGTAATGTGTTACATGTTTATAAAGGGATTAATTGTTCATATGATTTTAATAATTAGAGGAATAGATGGATTCTAACATTGAAATATTCATCACATTCACCTCTAGCCTCATCCGTTTTTGTCCGCGTTCCCGTAACCACGCACCAAAGTAATATATTTAACTAGCTGTTGCCCGCGACTCCGTCCGCGTGGCCTTTCGTATAAACTTTGACCCACACTTTCCCCTTATAACCCTTTTTTCCAGCTAAAAAGTAGCCTATGTTTTATTTCAGGCTCTAGACCATCTGTGTACCAAATTTCATTACAATCGGTTAAGCGGTTTGGCCGTGAAACCGTAAAATTATAAAAAGTTTCAACCCCTCGCGCAACCTTTTGATTTAAAAAGAAGTAGCCTTGTCCTTCCTCAGGCTTTAGACTATCTTTGTACCAATATTTGTTCTAATCGGTTCAGTAGTTTCAGCGTGATGGAAAGACAGACAGATAGACAGAGTTACTTTCGCATTTATAATATTAGTATGGATTATAGCTAATATTACGCGGAGATAATATAAACAAATTTCCAAACCAGACTAGTTCAATTTTGAGTTTTAAATTAAAGTATGTATTCTAATAAAATAATAACCATTAATGCCTCTTTTTAAAACTTAAAAGTTATATAATTGTATTAAAAGAGCCTTAATATTTATACACCCAACATAAGGAGTATTTAAAACCAAAATAATGTTCCCTACTTCGAAACATAACCTTAATTACGTGACGCCTACCTAAAAAAATTGGCAAATTGTTTTTTACCATTGCTAAGATACTAAAACAGGCGTGACAAATTAGATTACGAGCTTACACTAATTTCACCGACTATTATTACTAAGGTTTATTCTAAGAATACAAAATGGAATGGAAATAATGACGCAGGAAGTCGGTAGCTGTGAGAAGGGTCAGGGGTTCTTAATACCTTACAAATATCTAACAATAGGAATTCATGGGTAACACGGAGCGTGATATAATCGCTGTATCGGAGCTATTGAGCATTAGTCGTATATAAATGATATTTGAATAGGGTATATGACTATTGGAATTGATGTTGACCGCCGGTTTTTTTTACGATAACATCGTTTAAGGACAGTTTATTCATAATTTAAAGTTGGAAGTAGGCTCGAGAAGTAGCCATAATATTATTTATTTAAAAGTTATTTTCACCAGAAAAAAATTAATTAATATTCAGAATGAAGATTTTAGAGACCATCAATGATATATGCAAAAATCCAATAATTTGTTAAAAATAGGTAATGATCGAGTTCTTTTTCAATGTAGGTTCAATTCGAACATATTTAATAGTTTTAAAATAGTCTTATAACAGCGTCTATGATTGTATTTTGTCTTTATAAAAAACCATTAAACTTTATACTTAGTAGTTCGTCAAATAAATTAAAAAATTTTATCGCTCGGTTTCTATTAGAAGTTTAATAATCGAATACTTCACCATACGTGGAAATGAATGAAATAACAGTTTTTCTTGCTATTTAACAAATAGCACAATTACCCTACTTAGAGAACAAAAAGGGTTTACGTTCAGAACATTATCGACATAGCTTCAAAGTTCCTGAAGCGAAATCACTGCATCATTTAAGTTTAAAAATCAATAAAATATTTATTAGGTACAGCTAGTGCCAGCGACTTCGCCCGCGTAGAAAAGTGACTTTGGGCAGCATTTTTGAAAATGCCTAACCCGCGCCAACAAACGTTCAGCAAGTTCAACGTGATTCTTTAAATTGCCATAACTTTTTTATTTATCAACCGATTGACATGAATTAAACACTAAATGTTAAGTTAAGCTTACCACAATATATCATATAAACCCCATCTAGATAGGATAAGCCGTTTCTAAGATTAGCGTGCACAAACAAACAGACAAACAGACAAAAATTCCAAAAATCATTGTTTTGGGTTCTATTGCGTTTATAAAGGTCCCCGTAATATTTTTTCTCATGTATCTTCCATGTACAGACAGCGACTCGTTACGTTTTTATTATATGTATAGATTTGTAACATTAAACTTGAAATTGCTCTGAAAACATTTATTATTGTTACTGGCGTTGCTATCACTAAGTGAACGTTTCCAAAAATTCCTACGAATATAGTATCTAATTCATTAAGTTTTAAACGAAAAACATTATGTGACAATTCTTATTTTTAATAATACAAAAGATTAATAAATAAATCATTTAAACATCTGTAAAACTAAAAGGCTTATAATTTTAATTGTATTTAAAGCGAAGCACTTCAACAGAAGCAACACCATAATGTCGTCATATTAATTAAACACGGATTGAACGAGAACGGTATCTGTTCATTATGGAATAAAGAGTCGTTACTATATTGAACTAGGTAAAAAATACATATACAACGATGTATACTACTTGGAAAAAATTCATTTGAAACCTTTACCATTAAGGTTATCTAAGAAAGCTTTAGTTTTTTGTCTGTTTGGTATTGCTAAGCTGGTTAGAATATATTTTTTGCCGTGCTAGTATATATATTTTTTGTGAAAATGTCTCTAATCAATATAGTATATAAGTGTGTTGTTTTTTACTTCAAACTACAAATAAGAACTACAAGCTGGAAACGAAGGATATATAAAGAATGTTATGCCAGAAGTTGCCATTTGGAATAAAATGATAAAGCGATTTCCAAAATTATCGTTTTGCTATTTAAATGTTTAATAACGGTTTCTTGAAAACGGTTAACGTAATGTTACCCTATAACGAACAAACTAACATTATAGTCACTACGAGTAGTGTATTGAACCGAAGCTATGTCGGGATTGTTTACAAAACGAAATAGAATTCAATCTTATAGCAACTTTATGTGATTTTGAAATAGTACTGTTTGTTTTGACGTGTTTATTGAGAATTACAGTTGTCCGGTAAAATATTTTTTTAGACCGTATACGGTATAAACAGAGGGCTAGAGTTATGTGAAAGGTGCGCAATAAAAACGATGATATATGGAAATACAAATAGTTCAGTATTTTCTTGGTATGTTGGTTCTTAAAATGAATGTCTTCTTTGATGCTATATGAAAGTTTTATCTATACTTATATTATAAATAAGTAAAGTTTGTGTTTGTTAAATTGTAAGGGCTAATCTCGGGATCTACTGAACCGATTTTAAAAATTCGTTCACCAATAGAAAGCCACATTATTGCTGAGTGTCATAGGCGATATAAAAAAAGGATTGTTAACATTATTCCCAACGAAGTGGGCACGGGTCAGCTAATTTCGATATAAATTGTTTTCTGTAGACAGTTTAAAATTAGAATTACACGATTATTTAAACATAATATAGTGCAGTATAATTTATGCAAATAATGTTATTAATTTGAATAATAGGTATGTTAGTGTAATTATAATTAGTATGATTTGATACGTAATTAGTTTATTAGGTTGTTAATAATTACCAATGCTTTATATACTAATTGTTAAATCTTTTGTGTCTTTTATATAAATTATAATATTTAATGTATTGTTTCAAATTTAAATATTTTAACTATTGTTACTATTAAAGAAATTTGCGGTGCATACTGTGACATTTTTGGATGTTGTATTTTTTCCATCGAACTATTATAACTTAATTTATATAGCTGTATACTTCTTATAAATAAATACTTCTTACAAAATTCTAAATTCCCGGAAATAAATAAATCCTAAGTAAGGACAACCAACAACAATAGTTCTAGGTCTAATTTTCTTCTAAAAATCGATCTTATTTTAAAAATAGATTTACAAATAAACACATTTTCCATTCCCTCGCAAATTCTAAAGCTTTCCGATCATAATAAATTAGCCAGCTAATGATGGAAAACGGCCGCTATTGTTGCTATAGAAAGAGTAATTAAGAAAGCCTTAGAAACTAAGAATATAAAAGTCATACTAACCCGAACAAAGAGATTAAGCAAACGTTAAAAACATTTTAAATTACAACAGGCAAACTATGCCACAAAATAGAATTGTGGCTCTGCTGTGCAATTAAACTTAGAAACGCTTTTCGGCCGCAAAAAGCACTGCAAAGTTTTAATTCGTTTGTTTTCTAGGATAGTTAAATTTTAATGGAACACTATCAAAGGAAATCTTTTGAGCCGTTGTGTTACGGGCAATTTGTTTTAGCTTTTAAATGACTTGCTTTGAGTATATGTTTTGACGTCTACTTGGCTCAAAAATATATGGTTTTTTTGAGTTTTTTTGGGGTATGACACAAAATATAATTTTTAATTAATGCATAAGTGTTATAATTCATTATTTACTACTACTATTGTAAGTTACAAAAGAGTCATTTAAATACAACAATTATAGAGACTTCACATGTAACGATTTGTTATCTCAGTTTATTTTTAATTTAGTTTCCTAGTGGATACAATAAAAAGTTAAATAATTGACGTTTCTAATAGCATGGCTTGCCTTGTTCTATTTTTGTAGTTTACAACAATGCTGACTCACTAACAGTGACTTCTATTGGCGCCTTGCTTCCTTCGCGTATCTTTAACCAGATATTTAAGCATTATATGTAGCCATCACATGTATAATTTTCAAAATCCAACATCCAGTTCAAGAGATAAGTGCGTTCTTGCAACCTTATCTATTAATAAAGATATCTATCAGTGTAATCCATACTAATAGTATAAATGTGAAAGTGTGTTTGTCCTTCCTTCACGTCGTAGCTAAGCAATCAATCGACCTGATTTTTGGCATACAGTTAGTTGAAAAGATGGAGAGTAACATAGGCTACTTTTTAACTGGAAAAAAGGGTTATAAGGGGGGTCAAAGTTTGTATGAAAGTCCACGCGGACGGAGTCGCGCAACAGCTAGTTATAGATAATTCTCGAATGTTCGAACCGAAAGGAACCACTAATCTATATTTCATTACATATATGAACAATGGCGTTGTAACATCCTGGGTGGGTCGCGATTTATGACCCGTACAACCATCTGGCAATTTCACTCTCAATCTAAGGCACATTACGCAAATTACTTACTACTATGACTTGTGTGTGCCATTAGTCTCTTACTAGTTTTAAAATGATCTAATGTTAGTACGAAAATAAAGGTTGTTTCTGGATTGATATTCGAGAAGTCCGAGATTAAGTAAGCATTTAAATAACATTTAATAGCATTTTTTTTATTCCAGAACAAAAGACAAAGACTTCATATGGTAATTAGTCGGACACAGATGTTTTAGCTTTAACTAATATATTTACTGTATGTACCATTTAAAACATTATATAAGAAATAAACCTTTTTACATTTTCAAAAGAATTGTTAAAATGAATTTAGATCTAAAAATTATTGCTAAATATTGACATTGAAATAACAAAATCGCACTAACTAGTTTAAATATCGTCTTATGAAAAAAAACATCCAACATTTATTCTGTTTCGGCTTAACAATAAAGCAACTTTAATAACTATCTTCATAGACATTCAACATCATAAATTTAATCAATATTCGCAGTATCGTCAATCAAAATACAGGAAGCGTTATGCAAGCCAAATTCATTGGCTTTCAGTGTTCGACAACAGTCTCTGATGTTTAATCAGTTGCGATAGCTAAAGCTTGCATTAACCAAACATATTTAAGGATGTCCGCACGCGAACAATAATTCAGAAGATAGTGTCATCCTCCGTGATATATGGACCAGCCCGTCAGTTATCGGGGCTTTTAATGTATGTAAGGATTCTGTGTTAAGTGAGGTTATGATATTCATGAGTTTTCTCAAATCTTTATTATTAACTAGATTTGATCGGGCAATTTCGTAGCCGTACTAGTACGGGGATAAAAAGTAACCTATTTGACAATATACTTAAAAATGTACCTACAATTTTGAGCTGTTTTCGTTTGGCAGATTTTTGCGAAAACGCATCCTTATAAATTAATGTTTGTAATAGCAATAGGGAATGTCTGAACTATTTAACTATTAGTCATGAGTCATGACGATAGAAATCTAAAGTCATGGCGTATTATATGAATTGTTAACTACACTAATAATATTATAAAGAGGAAAGATTTGTATTTTATAATTTTTGTATGTACGAATAAACTCAAAAAGTAATGGGCCGATTTTAACAACTCTTTTTTCATTCGTAAGCCGGGACGAGCCGCTGGTTTCTAATAAAATATCAACCCTGCTGTAACATAGATAAGTCATTTTCTCTTCCTAAATAAATTATTAAGACAATACACTAAATACAATATGTATAAGCTTATAGTTTCTTAAAAGTTTCAATTCTCAAGCTTTGCTTCAAAATAAAAACAACCTTATATTCAGGTAGTAAACATAGGTTGACGTTATCAACGTTATTTACAAGGACAAATAAGCTCACAATTGCACTGAATTTTCTATTTTCCTTTCCCACTGTGATTGGAAGATTTTCGCGATAAGAGTAGCATGCAACTCTATGGCCTGAAATATTTGTCTTTACCTCTTTCACGCGATTGTTGGTTTATTTTAGTACTAAAACTAGACTTGGGAAAGCACTAAACAATAAAATCTTAACAAATTGTATGGTAGAGCAATTCCTAGAATTTTCCACGTCATTATTTTACATTTACTTTAATAATTTTTTCATTAGCAAAACTGTTTTTACTTTAAAATCATTTCAAAGGCTTGTTAATATACACATACCTATGCGTATAAAAAAACTTGTCATGGTCGACATAAATACTAACATACTAGACTAATATGCTTTTACTATACGTTTCGATAATTTGTTTGTATCTTATATATCTACACACGATACCAGCTTTGAATATTTAACCAAAAAAAAAGAACAATAAATAACGTCGTTTCTTCGGTTTTATAGTTCGAACGGAACCCTTACATTTAACAATTAAAGACTAAATTAATAGCTGTCATTCTTCAAAGGCCGATTGTACACGTGTGCATTAAAAGAATCCATTCTCTTACAAGAACGAGAAAGTCATATCGAATGCCTTCAGGTTACTCCTTAGATCACTTCCATTCATTATAAACAGATTTCTATACATATATTTATACACATACATAGCTTTAAATACCACTTATTCGATAACTCGTTAGGATCACCATATTCGCTTGTAATTGCGGATAGGCATTGTATGAAAACAATGACTCATTAAAATTGCTTTACAGAACCTTTGTCGGCGGTAATGCGAAAATATTGTTTGTGCGATCAAAGTATTAATGATATTTTCAGCGTAATTCAACTGTTGGATTTTTGTTGTCGCTTTTGTGTTGTTTTTAATCTGAATTACGTTTCAAATATTTACTTGAACTACTGTTTATGATTTAAAGATTCGTTTAAATATTTCTATATAAATATACTTTCTTACTTTATTATATTTACAATTACGATTATATGTAAAAAAAACATTTTTCGAGTGTTTATTACGGCCTTATTACTAAAAAAATAACAATGACCACTTTCCATCAGGTGGCTCGCCTGCTCCTTTGCGCCCCCCTTTGTTATAAAAAAAATGATTTCTATCAACATTAGATTTTAAACTCAGATATAAGATTTTAGAAACCTAGAAAAGTAACATAGATATAGATTTTTTTACCAATTCCTGCGTTATATTAAAAATCTTTTTTTATACCTACGTAATATTAATCATTTTCTTTTCCAATTTCCTCAAACGTCTATTCCTGATCGACATATCGTATCACGAAAAAATTGGTGTAAACACAAGAAAAATGTGTACCTACATACATTATAATAATGGGAATCTCATCTACCGGAGTATTTTGACTTTGGCTCGTTGAATTTCAATCAAGTAAGCGGATGTTAAAACGAAGGGGCTCTGAAAGGTATATTACAATTTAAACAGGGATTTGTTCAACGTTTTTTACTTTAGGATCGTTTGGAGAGGGCGATTATATTTCTCGCAATCTTATGGGCATTAGTTTTTTGTAACGTTTGCCGTTGAAATGGGATTTCAATATTCTCATGTAACTTATATTAAATTATGAATTACTAACTAGGTTTTGATACAGAAAAAGTATTTTACTTATTATGTTGTTATAGCTTAAGCAAGCTTAAATCTATTATTGAATTAAATACTTGTATATAATTGATAACTTATATTTATATCTATAGTTTTATAAAAAGAGGAAAGATTTAATTGTTTAAATAGGCTTCAAAAGTACTCGATAGATTCTTAAAAAAATGAACTATATAAGGAAGTGGAAACAGAGAATAAAAATGTCTAAGGGCATTTATCATTATAACCTTCAGTTTTGTAGCTGTCAAATGCACTGAAATAAAGGTATTAAATGGACAACATACACTCACGAATGTCAACAATTAAAGATACGTGCGAACGTGCGTTCAGTTAAAATCAATACATATTGTAACAGAATTATTAATATTAAACCGTTATTCGACCATGAAAAGTCGGTACATTCTGTTAGTATTATAAACACAAAACATTCAACTAAGAATGGGAACGTCAAAAAAGAAACAAAATATATAAAAATCCTATTTGTCCTATAAATGGCTGGAGTGTGGTTCAAGTACTCATAAGGCACACAATAGTGGGATCGACCGTAGCCAATACGTCGTGAATTCACAATGCCCTATTCAGTGCTTAACGATGTTCTAAGGACGTGGCTTCGAGTTTATACGAATAATAACGTGCCTACAAACTTGTTTGTATATTTATACATGGTGCATATAATTTTGTTGTTTAAGCGATAAATAGGTTGGGTATTTTTAATTTATTTTTTACACATTTATTTTTATTAAATATGCATTAAATTATATAACGAATTTCTATACTTACGAGTATATATGTATAAAGAAGTAAAGTTTGTGTGTTTGTTAAATTGTAAGGGGTAATCTCGGGATCTAATGAACCGATTTTTAAAATTATTTCACCAATATAAAGCCACATTATTGGCTATATAAAAAAAGGATTGTTAACATTATGATAGCCCAACGAACTGGGCATAGTAGCTAGTAAAATATAAAATTAAAGTACCTAACCATTTTTACGACTTTCACATTATAAAACAATATCAAAATAATATAAGAAATATTAATACTAAATTAAACTATAAAATAAATTTAAATGTATACCCACTAAAAAATTAACAAAAAGTTAAATTTTTTTCATATTAAAACTGGCAAATTTGTAAATTAAGTAAATTCTCTCTCTGAATGAATGAATATTAGACAATAGCCATTTTACGTCAATCAAGTTTAAAACCCGTCAAACGACGATTTATTGCCAGATCTAAACAAATCCTTTATCATTTCGACTTTAAAACTCTTACTAATATTATAAATTTTATCTAAAAGGATATGTGAATATTGGTTGCTATAACGCAAAAACCAGTGTATAGATTCTAAACTAAATTAACTTATACTAAATTAACATAAAGAATATTTTTTTCCCAGTATTCCGGAAACAAGGAATACCTTTGTAAAAACACCATGCCCGAAATGCACGAAATTTTCATACATTCCTTTTATGGTGGGTTTCTGAACAGTCGGTTAGCCTGATGGTATGGGACAATTCATTTACAATGGCAAAGCCCACGGATGTGTAGCCGGCTTTTAAAATAAGAATAAGAATGAAAAATTCCAGTTCTTCAATACAATATGAATGGGGATAAAATCTAGGGTAAAGCGAGCCTAACTAGAGTGATGTAAAAGTTACTCGTATCTGATTGAAGTTCGCTTCGTTTTGAACAATTTTGGACAGTTTGATCAATAAGGGATCGCCAAGGTAACAAAAGTAGCTTATTTTATTGAAATTTCGTTGTTATTGGAGTTTAGTCTGATATGATTATGTTATGTTGTTTCGTTTTGCTATGGAAATGAAGAAGAAAACTGATATTTGTAACTGCTAAAAAGTATTAAGGCGAGTTTTTTATTTCGTTTTGTTTTACGGGCTGTATTATGTACCCTTAGTGATTTGACTTATGTTATTTTATTTATAGCTTAAAACCAATAAGAACTATATTTATATATTGATAGCACCCAATTAGAACTAACTTCTACTTCCTGTTGGTAAAGATTTGGTAAATTTTTTTAATCAATTAAGACCTTATATCTAAATATATATATAATTCAAAGGTGACTGATCATAGTGATCTATCAACGCACAGCCCAAACCACTGGACGGATCGGGCTGAAATTTACCATGCAGGTAGATGTTATGACGTAGGCATGCGCTAAGAAAGAATTTTGATCAATTCTACCCTCAAGGGGATAAAATAGGGGTTGAAAGTTTGTATGAAAATCCACGCGAGCGGAGTCGCGGGCAACAGCTAGCTATGGTATAAAATAAATAAACCTACTAATAAACCTATACATATCAAGCTAGCTTGTAAATACATTTCAATTTTTTTCCCGTTTCGTACCCCGTGAAAACAGTATTCCAACAACATAGATTTCATAGTGAACTTTATTGAATTGAATATAAATTAATTGCTGTACAACTCCTAGCGGATTGAAAATTCATTGCAATATTCATAATTGCATTCATAAAACCACTTTAAATACTAGCGTTCCGCCCCGGTTTCGCATACATATTATTATATGTACTTGTATTTAACTTAGTATAAAACTAAGCCGCTTTCTTTTGTCTGTCCCTGGCTTAAAAGTTAAAACTACGTTACCGATTTTCATGTGATTTTCTTGTCAGATAGAGTAATACACGAGGAAAGTTCATGTGTGAAAAACATGCATCCTATAGGATTATATTTTTAGTTTTTCAATTATAAAGCATAGTGCGACATTTCGATCAATGTCAAATTAAAGAAAATCATTTATTATTTTTTTGGCACTGCACATGTAATTACACCCATCGAAAACACTACTTAGTACTTTTGAAAGTTCTCGAGATAATAATGATGAAAGATCTAGTTAAAACATTCAACGTTAATTCCGCATTATGCAGAATAATGCTTTAATTGAAAAATATACTATTTGTGATTTTAAATGTGTTTATGCTATACCTAGTATTCAATACGCAACAGTGATATCAGGTTTAATTGAATTAGAAATATATTTGAAAGGTCGAGTTTTATAGATACTTTTAATTTGTTAAAAGGTTGTATGGTGAAACTGACGAGTTTTATCCAGCTGAAATGTGAGGTTACAACTTAAAAAAAGCCCTGTGTGAGTTGAACTCGCACAAAGGTTTCCGTTCAATAATATAATGTTTAAAAACATTATTTGTTGTTATATTTAATGATTATAATATCATTAGATTCAATCAACATTGAACGAAAGCGAGCAATAAGTCACGTTTGTTTTGTGGTAAATATTTTTTTATTCGCTTTTGGGTATAGTTATAGCGGCAATAGAAATGCATAATTTGTGATCATGTCAACCTAACATCATCGTTAATGAGAAATGGCTTGGTGTTAGACGGACGGACAGTGGAGTCTTAATAATAGTTTTTGATCTTTATATTCCTGAACTCTAAAAAATAAAAAATAAAATACGTAGATTTCATTAAAATATACGTAACAAAATATGTATTTTGAGTTTCTAAAATATGTTTTTAGTCGAGAGTTCTATTAGTACGTGTTTTATTTGTTCTTTTATCATGAGAGGAAAGTAGATAGGGTTTCCTCGTGCGGTAATTTGGAAGTTTCGTGAAACGTTTGTTGCCAAAGGTTATGTTGTTGCATTTTATAGTATATTATAGGTTATGTATACTAACTAGTCGTGACCCGTGGATTTACCCGCGTTGTCCCCCGGAACAATACCGGGTTAAAAAGTATCCTATAGGTTAATCCAGACTATCACCTATCTACATACTAAATTTCAACTAAATCGGTCCAGCCGACTTAGACCGAAACGGATGTGATCGTGGTCTATTGGCTTAGTATCTATTATAAAGTCCTTTTCCCTAGGTCCATGTATATGTGTGTAAACATGTTCTATTTATATAATATAAATAAACAAAACAGCAGCTGTTTTAAAACATTACAATCACCTCAACCCTTTGCCTGCCGCATGGACAATTTCAACCTCAAGTTCTTAAACGATAAACCCTCTGAAAGAAATGTATTCACTCGCATGAATCGATTAAGTCGTATTAACATCGATAATGTCAGAAGGGCTTTCATATCGGGCTTAAGGGACCAATGAAAGGGGGTTACATTCAATGTGCCTTCTTTGATGTGTACGATTATGTAATCGATGCTTTTGGGCCTGAATGGCCCGGCGTGAGATCAGCGGGGAATGTCAATGTCTATTTTTATGGTTCGTAAAAATTTGTAAAGAATTCGTTGAATATTATTTTGGTTTGAATAAGGAATTAATCTCTTATTCAGAGTAAAATTAGGTAAAAAATATGTTTAATTTATATTGGTCGGTCGAAAGATGTTTTACTGTTCTAATGTTTGACCCATAGGCACTTAGATCATATCTAAATGTAGACGTAATTTAGTTTTGAAGAAAATATAACAACTTAAAATGTATCATATTTTTTGTTTTATTTTTCTTAGGTCAAATAAATTATTCTTGTTAAAGTTATAATATTTTATTTCAATTTTTATTATGAACCGTTGTACCAACTTACAATAGAATTACAAACTAGAATTGTTTTTATTATTTTATTATAATTTATGCATGTATTATACACATATACCTTCCGCTTGAATTACTCTATCTGTTTTATGAAAAATAGTAACCTAGTTATAAAGATTTAAGCATAAAT
Organism: Eurema hecabe; assembly: GCA_026213755.1. NCBI lineage: Eukaryota > Metazoa > Arthropoda > Insecta > Lepidoptera > Pieridae > Terias > Terias hecabe. The sequence continues at coordinate 2,800,370 of JADANM010006310.1, read as the reverse complement.
TCCTATGTATGCTTGAATGTCCTATATTGTATGTCTCTACAGACAGAAGAAAGCTACTTTGTATTATACTATGTATCCAATGATTTTCTATATTCCTACAACTAAATTCATATAGTATAATATATGATATATGATTTATTTAACACAAAATATCAATATAATCTCGTATGATGGTGACGCTGCGTTTTCGAACTAAAAAATGTTCTACCCTTTAAATTTCACCTTTAACTTGCGAACCCCACACATCGCCCAATTTTTAATAAAGCTTTGTAATGGCAGTTTAATTAATATGTTAATTACGCAGTAGGTTTATAGGTCACGTCGTGAATTGCTGAAAATTGAGTTGATAGAGTTGACCTTCGGATTTGCCCGATTATTTTGTTAAAGAAGACCTTTTTAACGGTAACAACGTTTGTAGAAAACTAATATTCAAATACAGTTGGCTTTAAAGTTCACTTACGTAAAATATTACGACGTACTTCTTAGTTATTTTTATGATTAGTAAAAGACGTTTTTAAGTTAAGATAGATAGACATATTATGACCGCGATCTCTTCTGGTCTAGATGACGATGTAGATGAAGTAGAGACATGCCTTGGACAAAGGGAAACCTTTTTTGATAGACAAGTCCTTATAGACTACGAGGAAAGGACCATGGGCTATGTCGGACTTGTGCCAATCAGGATCGCTCTGTGTTTCGACTTACCGCAGCGGTGAGGGGTTACGGGCAAATTCGACAAATCTTGCGCGACTCAAATAACGACATAGCTGCCTAAATGATTATTAAGCCTATCCTTAAGATGTTCAAATTACATTTTTTAGAAAAAACGTTTCAGAAAGTGGAAAAATGTTTCGTTTTAATAATGTAATGCCTATGGAAATAGACTCGTTTCGTCGACGAATTTTCCGCTAATCACTATCTTTTGTGTTACCTACAGTTATTTTATCGTTTTTATTTATATACATGAGTTATTTAACTAAGCTGCGACATGGTTTCACTCGCATATCCGTAACCACGTAATCAATATACATATAATAAAAACGTTGCGTAGTCGCTGTCTGTACATGGAAGATATATGAGAAAAAATATTATAGGAGACCTTTATTAACGCAATAGAACCCAAAACAATGATTTTTGGAATGTTTTTCTGTTTGTCTGTTTGTTTGTGCACGCTAATCTCAGAAACGGCTTATCCTATCTAGATGGGGTTTTCAATTATATATTGTGGTAAGCTTCACTTAACATTAAATGTTTAATTCATGTCAATCGGTTGATAAATAAAAAAGTTATGGCAATTTAAAGAATTACGTTGAACTCGCTGAACGTTAGTTGGCGCGGGTTAGGCATTTCAAAATTGCTGCCCAAAGTCACTTTTCTACGCGAGCGAAGTCGCGGGCACAGCTAGTTTCTTAAATAAACATCATTAGCTTATCGCTTTGACACCTTGCTGTGCGTAACGCGTGCCTCCAAGGACATTGTAATAATAAGAATATCGACATATCAACGCATAGCAACGGTCTTGAAGGGCCGACAACGGACTTAAAAGATTTAATATGTTATTTGTATAGTAACCAATGGTTACTGAATGTAGATTACATTAAATTATTAAACCTATTTATGGATTAGGTAATAATGATTAATCAGATCCTTTGTCTTCCGTTTCTTTCTTTCTTATATATTATGGCATTAGCGTCTAGCTTTTTGCCAATATCAAGTAAAATAGTCATCAAGTCGTCTTTAGTAGAGTCGGTCAGTCGTTTCGTTCAGCCCTTCGTAAAGTGATAGTGAGCTTTACGAAGAACCTAGACGAATCTTGGAGCAATCCGAACGGCGCTACTAAGCGCTCTCAAATGAATTCTTCATTTCTTGGACACTTATTAGCTAGTTTACTGCATGATACACTATCACAATCATACATTAAATCACTTTATGCACCAAAAAGGAATATTCAATCGAGATTACATATAGACGCCGCACGATTCCCGTAAAAACTCCTGTCTTCCGTTTAAACACTGGGGAAATATAAAAGGGCGTCCACAGGTTAAATACCGTATCTAAACCTTGGCATTCCATAGACTATGAAAAGCAATTTCAAAATTGTGAAGTTTTAGTGATGTATTAAAAATGGTGGGCAGTGAAAAATATTTTATTTGCAAAGTTGGCGGTAAGAGAAATAAGTACCTAGATATTAATGGGTAGAACATTACAAAACATGACATTACAAAATATTTTATTTAATTATTGGTTAACTCAAGACTAGATCATGTTACTACTGCAAATTACGACTGAGGTGTTAAAGAATGTTGAGTTCAGATAAATAGCTATTTATATGTGCACACGGCACGTACCGTATTTATACGTAGCACGTAATCGAATACATTTGTTATTCTAATATGACAGTATCGTAAGATGTAAATCTTTAAGATACTCATGCTGTTATTTTTTCAAAAGCTATAAGGAAATGTCAGGCATCTGTCATTCCGACATAACCTCAAAATCGTAAAAAAGCGTATTTCATTCAATTTACAGTCTAAACTAATTCATTACTTACCGGCGAACTTATTATATTTTAATATTTGTTTTATTTTAAATGAAATATAAAATGCTATTTTTTTAAGATTTTTAATATTCTACTATCTCTAAAATTTACGGTTTACCGCGAAACCTGCGGAAAATTGTCTACCGCGTACTCGAAAGTCCGTCCAGGACAGCGTGCATGTTGGAAAATATCTAATAATATTTCTTTAAACATAAATATAAGCATTGCTATATAAAAACATACAATTTTGAAAACTTAAGCCCACAGCCGATGCAAAAGATTAGCTAATTATCGTGAGTTGGCAAGTGATTTGTTCGTTGGCCAATGAAGTCGTGACCGCAACATTATGCAATTTGCACGTAGCCTGTGTACGGGTGAGCGGAATTAGCTGACTCATTCACGAGCCGCTGAGGTGCATCGGATATTACTTTACTGTGATTTAGCGGACTCAAAGAACTTAAATTTGGAAAAAGCCCTATAATATTACGATGCCAAGACTATAAAATACATACATACTCTTTTTTACTAAGGAACTTCAACTTCAATCTAAAAAAACACATAAGATTCAGGAGATAAAGAACGGCTTTATAGCTTAGAGATGATTTCTTCCAGACAAACCAAATTTTGTAATATGACTGTCTTTTAAGTCTAAACTACTTACATAGTAATTCACTTTAGTTAAGTTTTTGAGTTTATTTTGTAAAGCAATTGTAATTTTCTGAACAAACTATAATGGTAATAGAATTAAAACTTCTTCTTTAATTTAATAACATTTATTAGTATATTATTCTCTCCATTGAGAATTAAGCAACAAGAATAAAAATATGAGTAATTTAATACGTTTTTAAGTATAACTGTTTCCAACTTATTTAATCTACCATCGTTAAAAGTAAAGATAATACCTTACTCATAGCTACGACTTTTTAACTAAACATAAGAAGTTATTACAGATAACAACTATATGACTCATTTGTCTTCTTCGTTATCTAAAGCTCTCTTTTAATGATCATTATATCATTACGTTAAATAAATTATTTTTGTCATGTAAAATACAAACATTGATGTTTGTACTTTTAAATGAAAATCTATGGATTTGGCTAATAATTGGCCCACAGGTAGAATAGAACCTTTTTTTCGCAGTGAAAAGGCATTAATGCCTTCGACTCGGAGATGGGGGGTCACCCGGGGATATGTGGGGCTCCCGAACGCTCAACGCCGACGCTAATCGCCGTATCACTGCGTCCGGTATACCCTCCAAAAACACTACAGATTGCCTTCAGTCGTTTTCCTGAGAAGAGTGTCCCTGATCTTTCTAGCACAGGACACCCCCTCACTGGATAGAATAGACCTTGGGTTAACGCATAGGACTGTATTTATCCCAGTATTGCCCCGAGAACAAAAATTACGCGAGTAAATCCACGGGCCATGCCTCGTATAGCAGCTAGTATAATCATTCTAGAAAAAATGACATAATTTGTCTTATCACCGGAGTTAATTTTGACAGAATAGCGGTGTGCGCTGAATCAAGGAATTTAATTCGGAAAAACTCTGGTTCACAATTGAGGAGTTAATTAAATTAAAACGATCTAACTCGTTTCACGTCCGTAATGCAAGTTAATTACATGATCAATACTAATATTACAAATGCGGAAGTAACTCTGTCTGTCTGTCTTTCCATCACTCTAAAACTACTGAACCGATTAGAACGAAATTGGTTCACAGATTCATAGGCTACTTTTTAAGTGGAAAAAATTGAAAAAAGGGGGGAAGGGGGCGTCAAAGTTTATATGAAAGACTACGCGAACGGAGTCGCGGGAAGCAGCTAGTTATGTATAATTGAAAGTAAGGAAGACAATTCAACGTGTTGCCATCAACAACATTCAGGCTTGCTTGAATGAACAACCGGAGAGTACCAAAAACATTTATGCTAAAAACTAATAATTTATATTAGAAATAGCCGTAATTAAGGTTTTAGGTAATTCGGTACAGTGGGTCTCAAACTAAGCCACGTTCAATAGTAAATAGTTATACTTATTCCTTTTGGGAACTAACGTTAAATTTTGTACTCAACAAATATTTAATAAGGTAAAAGTTACATTATTAACCTACAGGTACAGTCGAATACAAAAGTAGATTATCAATTTTAATATTGCAAATAGTCTTAACCATACAACACTCTAATTCCGGAGTACTGAAACGCAAATTAAAATTAAGTACAACTTAAACCGGTCTGTTTTGACAGTTCGCCATACAATTCTGACAAAATTACGAGTCTTAAGGCGTGCTTACATTTAATTTGCGTATGAGTATTTGGCCGTAAGTGACGTGGCAAACAAAATACTAGTATTAATTAGAAATAATAAAGTTTGTTTGAACGTATTAGTATATACTTATATGAAGGTTACAGTTGCGTGTGTTGCGTAAGTAAGCTTAAAGGTAGGTTAAGTTACCCATTAATATATTTATGAAACCATATCTACATTACTGTCTCTTTTAAATGTTCTAGAAATATCCGCGACAGCTTAAGATTGACTGACTATATAATCCTTTTAATGATGGTCCCAGAAATATAAAACTAATTTTATGATGCACGCCAGTACAGTAACTACTTTAAAAGCGACAAAGTCGCGTGCCTAGAGTATAAAAACACAGTAACATTTGTAATCGACTGTACATGTTGGTAATTTTCAGAAGGGTCGCCAGTCGACACGGATTTCAAATTAGCAAATGCGGTGTGATAGTGACCTGTCTAAAATATCAGCGGGAAAACGAGAAAATATTTAACAATTTAATGAGGAAAGTTTCGCCGTAAATATATCATGGCGACGAGTGATAAGCTGAAAACGTTGCTGAAATACCGTCCTGGGGGACGCAGTGAAAAATATTTTTAAAACTACGAAGCATTAACACAAAGATAAGTTTGGATAGTTTTCGAAGAAGTTATCTTTAATATGAAAAATATGTTATCATGTTTAATTTTTAGCCTCCGCTACTAAGTAACTAATGCGAATTTCTGAATCTTATGATATGATATGATAATTAGCATGCATACAAATTCTTGATTTCAGCCAGTCAATAACTTGACTGATCGAGGATCTTCTCTTAGGTTCAGAGGAAGATTCCTCCACAAATAATAACATGTTGAATAGGCTGTATGACATTGATAGTGATAGTGATAGTGACAGTGATAGTGTATCTTCATAACAGTGAAATTTTTCAAATAAGCTATAAATTTTTGTGAGATAGTATAGTAATCTACTAAGAAACCGCTCAGCCATTTACAATCAAAAATAAAGATAAATTCTTTCACTAAACTAAGTTGAAAATGAAGTCAGTAATTTACTTCAACTGAAAGCAAAAGCCGGTAATAATTAAGGTTTGTAACTGTTGCATTGCATCGAATTTAAACTTAAAACCCACGAGATTAGGTTTAAATTCGCTTGATCCAAGAGTTATGTAGACATCATATTTTTGCATTAGGGGTTTATTAGAAAACCTCTTAGCCGAAGTTCTATTACTGACATTCAACCGTTTTTGCAGGTAATAAAAATGTAATGTTAAAAATTATGACGTCATAATTATAGAATAAATTGCTGCGTCGAGACATAAAGAAGGCTTAGGGATTCGTTAATTTATTTTTTGTAAAATTTTGTTTATGTCAGTGTTAAATATTTTGATTAAATGTCTGTTTGTACTCAAGAGGGCCCAATTCGTCTTTCAATGTATGGTGTAAATAATATTAAAACTTATTAATTGTAGAAATATACCGTGTACCAATCAGATGACTTTCAATAAGATCTTAGAAAAACATTATGACGTCATTTTGTATGCATATTAATAAAAGTCAAGAACTAAACATTTTAATAGTTTGCCATGTTTAAATGGTATACTTTTGTTGATTTTTAAATATATTAGTATTAAAAAAGATAGTAATATCAATCATCTTGAAAATAAAAAGTAAGAAAATCATAAAATAAAGATTATGAAGGAATTTCTTTCGAATAAACTACTTCTGTAATAGCTTAAGAAATTCCGCAGTAAGTAGGAACAAGTTTACGAAAGTTATTTTGATCTTCGTTCCATATTTTGTGCTTAAATATTTGCTGAGATGAATCCGAATATCGGAAGTATTGACCCAATAGTTGGTTATACGCTTTTTATTTCGTGGATATACGTAGAGTGACGTCATTCGATATTCAAACATTAAGCTCAGCTTTTTTTTTAATATGAAGAGGGGAGACGAGCTGGACGCACTCCTGATGGTAAGAGTAACGCCAGCCCATAGCCAATGCAGTGCTACCCGGAACTTTGCAATAAAGCCCAACTCCGGGCAGGGGTGCACTACACCGACGCTCCCCACTTTGAGTCATCAGATGTTAAAACTCATTAGCCCAGTAATTTCACTGGCTACAGCCCTTCAAACCGGAGCATAGTGACAGTGACAGCTTGTTAGGGTGGTCGTACCATCAAACTGTGGTGGTTGGATATTTTAAAAGAAATTTAAGATTTTCTTTTGAAAGAAGGTACATTTATACCTACGCTAGAGGATGAAGGCTGTCAAAAGATATCTGACAATAACTTCATAATAGATACGGCAAGGGAATTGGAAAGTATTATATTACATAATAGATATAACGTAGAGAATATATTCCATACGATTCTTGTGGAATGGTACAAAAATTCGATATTTTGGAGTATATGTTAGTATGAATGTAGTCTTTACTTACTCAAATACTAAGCCCCGAGTAAAAGCCACTATGGTATAATAATAATAATAATAATATAGCCCTTTATTTCCAGTTCCACAAAATTTTGTTTAAAACTTATACAATAAATATCTAGTTACATTTTTATTTTTAATAGTTACATTTTTAAATATATACTTTGTTTTTATTATAATTTTATTTTATTTGTTTATTTATTTTTTATCCAGTACACTATGTTATATAATTATTTAAATATAACGAACTTTCGATAGAACTAAATAAAAATTAAGGAGAGTTACGTAACAAAACAATGTATGTATCCCGGTCGTGACTAATGGAAATGTATGAACAATTTTTCATAACTTCCATTTTGCGATATTGCGTTTGTGTTTTACCCGGTTCTAGATGTTATCCATACTAATATTATAAATGCGAAAGTTACTCTGTCTGTCTGTCTGTCTACCTGTCTTTCCATCACGCTAAAACTACGGAACCGATTAGAACAAAATTTGGTACACCGATGGTCCAGAGCCTGGGGAAGGATATACGCTACTTTTTTTGTAATTAACCCCCAAAAGGTTGCGCGGGGTAATTGAAATTTAAATCTTTCACGTTATAATTTAAAGCTTTCACGCCCAAACCGCTGAACCGATTGTAACGAAATTTGGTACACAGATATTCTAGAGCTTGAGATAAAACAGAGGCTACTTTTTAACTGTAAAAAAGGGTTATAAGGGAAGGGGTGTCAAAGATTATGAAAGTCCACGCGGACGGAGTCACGGGCAACAGCTAGTATATAAAGAACTATCTAGAACTTTAGTATGGAAAAGAATAGTGCTTGTAATTGTCGTTGATATAAGCCATGGTTTAAAAAAATTGATATCGAATCGATGCATTAAGATTACGAAGCGGTAACTAATTACGTCACGACTTAGTAGAAAACATGCAAGAGACTCTCTTTAAATATTTGAATATGAAAATAACTACAAAATACTCATCTATTGTTTTTCATTCATCTATTTGTCGGAGATTACATTATTTGTTAAACACCATCCCAATTGTTACTTAAGATGTTTATCTTAATATACAATAAATCTCGTGTCACAATGATTGTCCTCAATGGACTCCTAAACCACTTAACCGATTATAATAAAATTTGCACACCATGTGTAGTATGATCCAACTTAAAAGATAGGATAGCTGACATCCCGGTATTGCCCTGGGAACGGGAATTACACGGGTAAAACCCCAGGACACAGCTAGCTAATTATATATTAAGTTTGCGTAGGTAATTTTTTGTCGACCGTACCTTGTCCAAATTACAAAGAAAAGTAGAACTAAAACAATAACCTACTTAATACATAACGATAAGGAAAGTATAATGTATATGTGTAAATGTCGCGTGGCCTACATGGCCACCGTTTGACTTTCTTGGCGTTTTGGAGCGTACCACACTTAGCTGTATTATATACTAGTCTTACTTCGTGAAGCTACTTCATTCCACTTTGTATACCTAATTTTTTTTGGGTTAATTTTTTTTAATAATATAAAGAGGGGAGACGAGCTGGACGCACTCTCTATATTGTCACAACTTAATATAATAGAAATATTATAATCATAATAGTAATAATAGGTATGATGCAAAATATATACAATAAGAATCAATGCTATACTCATAGTAATATTATCAAAGAAAATGATCTAAATATATTGTTTAAGTCGAAACCTATGTCATTATTATAAATAACATTGGACTATAATCTTTTATTATACGTAGATTGACATCAAATAATGTTATTAAAGTTGACACTAACTATATTTAGCCATAAAGAGTAAGTTTCCCACATTTCAGTGGCAAAGGAGTCTAACGAAAAACAAGAATGCATTTTAACACCAAGCGCTACGTGAGGCCCAAAATGTCAGCAATGTTCTGCTTCGTGTTAAATTTAAGTTGAAAGATGACAGCGGTTTTAATAATTTTGATTTTTTTTAACATTAACGATGTTGGTAACACTAAATTGAGTTCAGTACTAGCTTACAGTGCAACCTTAATATTAGTTGATAACTAACCGCGTCTCGCGTTTTAACCCGTAATTAAAGCGGATACTTAAATAATAAGAACGAATACTGAAACGCTATTCAAATTTAAGTACAACTCAAATCGGTCTTATGTGACAGTTCGCTATACAAATCTTTTAACATTACTTGAGAAAATAAACTAAATTGACTTGAGACGTACTTAAAATGGTTTGCGTATGAGTATTTGGATATATGTATACACATATAATTACAATAAAACAATACACAATTTTTTCATCGTCAATATTGAAGTACGAAACTGCCTTTGAACGTGAAGTCATTAACAATATTTTCTATTTTCTGTACACCTTTTTAATTACTATTATGACGGGGCACCTTTTTTCCTTTATTTGTTGTAAATATATGTGCTTGGTTTGCTTCTTCCTTTAACGTTCCCTAATAATATTTGTTCTAATAATATTAATAACTATTCTTCTTCTGTTTATGATCTTCACAGTTTAATAAAAAAAAATCATTCAAAATATACAAGTCCGTAAAACATTGCAGCTCTATGGTATTCTCCACACTCTATAATCTATTGTCTATGCCACGTGTCTATGGCCGGGTCTGTAGTCTATAGCTCGTGACTTGCACCAACCGTTCACACGGTACAATGCGTTGGCTCGGCGTCAGCACCGTCGCGAGGCGTGACTCCCCGCGTTCCGTTACTGTGCTCTATGGTAGTTATCGTACCATAGACTATAGCTTGCATATTTATAAACTATGCCTTTACATTTTTACTCTGTATTAAGTACAAGCTGAACCGTGTCCAGTTCGTTGGGCATACTATTGATAATCCTTTTTTTAGATTTGTATAACCTATGACACTGAGCAATAATGTAGCTTTTTTTTGGTGAAAGAATTTATAAAATCGGTTCAGTAGATCCCGAGATTACCCCTTACAATTTAACGAACACACAAACTTTACTTCTTGATAATATTAGTATAGATTTATAAGGTATTTTTGTATACGTACACGTAAGAAATAAAGAAGGATTTTGTCAATATGTTTGTTACAGTTTCAAGCAAAAACTAGTAAAAGGTTAAGGCTAAAGTTTGGCGTTAAGGTAGATTAGACCTTAATTTAACATAAAATATAGTTTCTATAGCGGTTATGACAACGAAAACTAAGAGAGTAAAATATGTGTAATGAACTAGCGAGTTAATTTATGTAAAACCTCTCATTCGGGAAAAAGTGTAACAAGCTGCACAGTACAGACTTTTAAATCTGCAGATAGTTTGTTAAGGTTTAATTTGTATGTATAGGTCGTGTCACGAATCTTTAGCGCTGAATGAAACCTGCACAGAAGTCAAAAATTAGGTATCGAGGGGACGTCAAGGCGCGCGGGGCGCGTGATCGTCGGGTGCGCGAGCGTTGATTGGTTGTCCCAGTCGTGTTGTCTTTCTCGCACCAATTCGTCAATTACGAGCGCGATTTTACCGATGCGTAGCTTTTCTCGTCCAACGCTAACGATTCGTGACGCGACCTATAGTTTAAAGTTTATCAAATCTGTATAGTGATGAGTCTTAACATCTTATGACTCAAAGTGAGGAGCGTCAATGTAGTGCAGCCCTGCCCGGAGCAAAGTTCTGGGTAGCACTACATTGGTCTTGGACTGGCGTTTCTCTTACCACCAGGAGGGCGTCCAGCTCGTCTCACCACTTCATGGAATTAAAAAAATTAGTTTTTCTTCATTTCTATACATTTTCATAGTGATTTCAATTATACTACTATTATACGTCATATATAACGTAGGAATGACTCAGGGAACTAGATAACGGAATAAATTACATAAACATACTTTTCTTTTATACATACATACCATACAAAGCAACACCAAGACCCCAGAAAAATACAAATGTAAATTACAAATATATTTTTCCGATGTGGGAATCGAACCCACACCCTTCGCGCAGAAAGCAGTTGTTTTACCACTGCGCCAAGCGGTCGTCAAACTGTTTATATAAACGATAATTATATTAATCATACTTAACTACATATAACAATGCAGACAAATTAATATATAATAAATGTACGACCGAAACTCGTATCACAAAAGGAAATTATTGCTTTTAATAAAATGCTTCGACGACTGTCAGTATGAATTCGATATTCACAATAAAAATTAATCACGCGCCAATAAACCGGTACAATTATATCGGGAATAAGAAATTTTTGATTTTATTGGGGATATTTGAACTGTGGATAATTATATCTTTATCTAATATACGATGCTTCTGTCTGACAATTTCATACACGAGAAAAGTCCCATTTTTATTATGATGATATGATGCCCGAGACTCCGTCCACGTGGACTTTCATATAAACTTTGACCCCCCCTATTACTCTCCTTTAAACCCTTTTTTCCAGTTAAAAAGTAGCCTATGTTTGTTTTTTTAATCTATATTTAATTAGGGGGAAAAGCCTATGTTTTATCTCAGGCTTAGGCGCTACCAAATTTCATTACAATCGAGTCAGTAGTTTTGGCGTGAAAGCGTAACAGACAGACAGACAGAGTTTCTATAAGTAGTATTCTATAATTGTAGAATGCTAAAAAATAGCATATTTTTTAGAGTAGTCTTGAGTGTACGAGATATATAAGATTTCGGGTAGAATAGGTACAGAACGAAGTCGCTTTGGGCCAGTTACCTTTAAATACATATATAAAGAAAATATATAATATAGTCGTCCAAAAGCCCATTCGTATGCTACCAGAAAAACGTAAAATTATTATCAGTTTTCAAAGAGTTAACGAACCTTTTGAGCGCGCCTCCATTTGACTAATTACAGAACACTTAAATCGGTTTTAAACAGTAGTTAAGTCGACATCTTTATTTGTAACGATTGTGAAAGGTATGTGTTCTTGTTTAAACAGACTTTAAAAAAAATAGATCGGTACTTCAGTTAAACGCTGATTTGTGTTGTATTTTGTCTTTATTATTTTTTTAATCAAGAGCTTAAGTAAATTGCGATTTATTTTAGTTCTGTTTTGTACCCATAGATGTCGTTGATTTGAAAAGGTCTTTTCTATCAGTACATATAGTATAAACTATAAAACAAAGTCATGTTTTTGTGTTTGTACATATATACCTATAGTCTTTAAAACTACGCAACTGATTTTCATGCTGTTTTTTATTAATCTATTCAAGGGGAAGATTTATGTGTACTTATAATACATGCATAAATGCGGCTAAAGCTTTGGGGCGCAGCTACTTATTCATTTAAATTCACGAACAGTATCTTTAGTCATTCGTGAGTTATTTTTTACAAACATATCAATTTCACTGAACATCTTGCTATCATCTAACCTAATAAAATCTTGAAATAACGCCTCTGTTCATATTACATATCCGTATCGCTTCTTAGAAAGCAACGATAGCTGATCTCAACATATGTGCTCTGAATTAATTTAATATGCACTAGCTGTGCCCCGCGGTTTAACTTGCGTGTAACACACATAACCTTATTTACCTTACATAAAATAAATAATGTACCATAAATTTACAGGTATTATTAAGTGAAATATTTATACTTTTTTACGAATACTGGCCATTAAAAAAACAACGAAAAAAAGGAAGTATAAAAATTCAAATAAAGAATACAAATGTTCAACACATTTACGCCTGCAATAGGCTCGTAGTAAATTTACAACAAAAAGTTGTCTACGTTTTGTTTTTCGTCGTCGTATTTTTTCAAGTATTTAACAGGCCATTGTGAAATGAAAAGAGCGCTAAAGCGTGCAACCCCCGACCTTCGGTGCAACCACAATTACTTCACTTACAAAAAGATTTTATC
>JADANM010006310.1:2731012-2744665 GCA_026213755.1 Eurema hecabe | reverse complement strand
TTTATAATTGTGTTTTGAGATAAGGTCAGGTTTAACACATTACACTTAAACAACTGTGATAAAATAAAAGCAAAAGGATTGTATTCCTGAATAAAGCCCTCTTTATTTGAAATTATAATAGGATGACATAGTGTTTTTATATTCAAAACAAACTATTTTGAAATACCGTAATTTATATTATGTAACTTAAATCCAAAACAAACACATTGTCTGATACGTTCATTTTGATAAAAATATAAAAGCTAATTTAGGTATATTTTCTATGCAAAACAAACAGTTATGAAATATGGTTGTTTTGAATTAAAAATAAAGTGGTACTTACATGATTCCTTTATTCAAAACTGCAGTATTCCTAAATGTGGTAGTTTTCCATATAAAATTAATGAGTAATACGGATAAATTTTCGAGATATGGCACTTTTGCATAAAAGACACCTCGCTAGTCGATGCGCAACTCACAATATGGCAGTTTAGATTTTATTTCGCGCGCTCAAAACCAAAATTCAAAAGAAACGGTCGCGTGGGTTTTGTATCTTAGAATGCAAAATCAATGGGAGTCTTTTTCAAATATAATAATATAAGGGATTACGATTCTATTTTTGCAATAAAATCATTTTTTGTTTTTTTTTTATTTGTGGTACTTTTGAATTGAAGCAGCGATATGTACAGATAGATATAGATGTGAAACTTTGTGACAATGTATGTATGGATGTATGTTTGTTATTCTTTCACGCAAAAACGGCTGGACCGATTTAGTTGAAATTTGGTAAATATATATAGGTACCAAATATTATCCTTTATCCAGGATACCCTGGATTAAGATATAGGATACTTTATATCCCGGTATTGCCCCGGGAACGGGAGCTACGCGGGTAAAACCTCAAGGCAAGGCTAGTTTTCCATATGTAGTTAAAATTCCGTAGGTTATATTAAAATCTTGGACTAATAACCGTTGAATGCGAATCAAAGCGGAGTTACGGTCAATAACTTGTTGACTCTCCCTCGTAGCAGTGATGTGGAACGATTTGTAGGTCAGTTTGTTTAAGTCCCTTGGTTTTCTTATTCATGGTCATCGTGTTCCTGTTGATATTTATTTATTTTGGTAATATAATTTTGGTTCCAATTAAACTATTGAGGAGGAATGTCAAATATGAAAGTTCGTATTGTCTTAAGTGATGTTGGCATCATTATATTGTAAACTAGCTGTTGCTCGCGACTTCGTCCCCGTCGGATCTATTTCTATTATTATGTTATAGTGAGTCAATCTTAAAAGTTAGACATATACTGTCGCGGACTTTTTTTAGATCATTTAAATAGGAATAGTTCTTTCATACATATTATTTTTGTATCTTGAACTGTTTTCGCAGCGCACGCAAAGGAAGCCCTCAAAGATTAATAATTTTCCTCGTTTTTTGCATATTTTCCATTATATCTTCGCTCCTATTAGTCGCAGCGTGATATTATGTAGCTTAAAGCCTTCCTCGATAAATGGTCAAATCAATAAAAAAAGAATTTTTCAATTCGAATCAGTAGATCCTGAGATTAGCGCGTTCAAACAAACAAACTCTTCAGCTTTATATATTAGTATATAGATTAGCTCGCTTGACGCGACTTCGTCCACGCTGTATAGGTTGCGTCACGAATCTTTAGCGCTGAACGAAACCTGCGCAGAAGTCAAAAATAAGGTATCGAGAAGAGGGCGCGGCGCGCGGGGCGCGTGATTTCGGGTGCGCGAGCGTGATTGGTTCCCCAGTCGTGTTGTCTTTCTCGCACTAATACGTCAATTAAGATCGCGATTCTACCGATGCGCAGCTATTCTCGTCCAGCGCTAAACATTCGGGACGCGACCTATACCTATCCTACCCGAAACCTTATACCTTACACGTTACAACATTTACTTACAACCTATTAATTCTCTGCTAAATAACTATCTACGTACATCAAAAAATATTCTTAAAACAGAAATGATAGAAAACGCTCGCTCTACAAGTTCCTCCCATATTGAAAAATATTCCCTTTAATACCAAGATCAAATAATATTTTATACGCTTTAATATATAAATCAATATAATATTAATCTAACTTAGCTCCGTAGAATTTGTTGTTGAACTATACTTTGTTGTATCAAAACAGAATTAACCACTTATATCCTATTATACGAGTACTAAGAAAAATAGACCATTCATTCATTCATTCAATCTATTATAGTTTTAAAAAAATTATACAATGGATGGGTCGCTAACTAGCTAACAACAGATCGCCGTGCAAAGGTTTTTTATAAATATATAGTTATATTATGGCGTGTACTATGACTATGAGTGTATACTATGGTAGTATACTATGGTATTAATATACTTGAGTACAAGAATACTAGATTATTATTTACTCTACTGGCCATGTGCCATCTGTTTCCTCTAAATTACGTCAGACTGTACACCATGTGGTCAATTTGCAAGGTGATTGTCAGATGTTAGGAACCTCTATGGCTATGTAACGTATGATCTATAAAA
Organism: Eurema hecabe; assembly: GCA_026213755.1. NCBI lineage: Eukaryota > Metazoa > Arthropoda > Insecta > Lepidoptera > Pieridae > Terias > Terias hecabe. The sequence goes on along the minus strand of JADANM010006310.1, from coordinate 2,742,156 downwards.
AACATATTGGAAATTTCCAAAATAAATGCAATTTAAGAAGGGAATATCAAAACTTACAAAAAAGTTTTTTATCAGAAGAATGTTATTTGTGCCAGTATTTTTTGTCTATGAAGGTCTTATTTTGTTTTTTATAATTTTAAACATACTGGCCATTAACATTTTTTTCTATTTGACATACGTTTAAAAAAACAATGACACACAATAATTATGAAATTAGTTACAGTTACACACGAACCTATTGCCTTTAGTGTACAACCTTTCAAAACCACTGAGCCGTGGTTCGTGGGAATCAAGATGGTTCAATAGCTCAAGGATGGATGAGAGTAAAAGTCAAGGTTTGATGTTATCTGCCATCACCGCGGTACAGTCAGCAACGCCAACATACATTTTGTATACCTACGTATTGTATAACAAATACATGAAGATAATTTCTAATTAATAATTGAATGAAGACGTTTTTTAAAGCTTTTATAAGAATTATGAATATAATGATGCGTAAAATAACTTTATTTTTAATTGAAATTTGCAATCATTTATACTGTAAAAAGTATTTATGTTCTAAAAAGGTATAATTTACGATGATTTTAAATATATATACTTAATTATTACCAAGCTAATTTCAATGATAAATGTATATACATTTAATATCATTTGTATCTTTTACTATGCGATCCCTGCGGAGTTACACGCCTAGTAGCAATACCGGTATAGAAAAAATATGGCAATCCATGGTTTAATCTTCTCATTAAATTTCTTGATCTACCTTTATGTCAAACAACAGCCAAATCTATCAAGTAATTTCGGCTTAAAGAATTGAAATGTGTCAAACGTGATTTTAATACAATTTGCAAAATTAATGGCGCGTGCTTTTTTTGCTGTCTGTACACACAGGCGTGCGATGGACCTGCCAAAGAATTTAATAATTGTGTAATCGAAATCGTGCACAAATTCATATAATTATTGCAATCAACAAATAGCTTTGCAATACATTTTTACATTAATTACATTTATGTATGTACCAATTTTGTTATTTCAAAGAAAAGTTTAAAATTAATTTGTCATACACATAGATATAAATACAAACATAAAATATTTTATGATATATTAACGACGACCCGGTTTCGCTTGCTTTCCTATCACTCATCATTAATGTGGTTTTCTTATGAAACACATTTTTAAATATAGGTACATCTATATAAAGCTAAATTGTTGGTTTGTTTGTTTGAACGCGCTTACCTCAGGAACTACTGGTTCGAATTGAAAAAATCTTTTTTTATTGAATAGACAATTTATCGAGGAAGGCTTTAGGCTACATAACATCACGCTGCGACTAATAGAAGCGAAGAAATAATGGAAAAAGAAATCGAAGGGGACGAAGTCGCGAGCAACGGCTAGTACCTAACACATGTTCTTGTGAATAGGACATGCAGAAAAAATGACTATAACGCTTTATATTATTGGGAGTTGTAATAGATTTTAATAAAAAAAAACTATTTCTAAATGTTCCGGACGATACGTACATACACACATATAATAAATATACACATAGACATTTCATACATTGCATTACCTCGGCGCCGTTATGAGTTAGTAGAATTAAAATTGAATACCAATATTACATAGATATTCGTTATGATGGATAAATCAAAGTTTAGAGCTTCGCTGAGCCAAAGCTTTAAATTTAGTATATTTGAATTGAATATCAGAATCGTGATGCTGTGTTATAAATCCGAGCGATCGTACCATCTGCGGAACATGAACTATTGCACGGGTACTTTGTACATTATTTATGTGATATTTTCAATTTCATACGTGCGTTATTAGGTTTGATATATTTTTACATGTTTGTGAGTATATTTTCCCTTAACACAGGTTATTTTAATAATCTAGGTAGCGATCAGTTGTGACATCTTTCGAAACATTTTGTCGCCATAATTATAATATATGTATGTATTATCACCTGAACCATTGTAAACTTTTGACAAAGAAAATAAGTTAATTATTATTATTATTTCTAGTAATTATTAGTGTTTGTTCTAACTTTAGTTACCTATAGAAAGTGGAATAAATTTCATATACATTCGATCCACATGTCATTATACTTAATACTAGCTAACGCTTCGAACCTTTCCTTTTTGTACAGTTTTTTTATATATTATGTTGGTGGGTAATTGTTCGCTCAATGGGAAGCGATCACCTCAGTCTAAGAACAGACACAAAGCTACAATGCTTTAATACTGGTTGCTGTCTTAAATTAGGAAAAAAAGGGAAGCAGTTGTGACCAAAGGTAATAAGGGAGAATGCAACGCATTTCTAATCAGATGCTACTTTCCTATCGAAGGGAAGTTTCACTCCAAACGAGCCAGCCCATTTCAACCTAACCGCATAGCCCTAAACAGTATAGGCATTACATATAAATATCTTTTCCATATAGTTATATGAATTTTAAAACTTAAAAGTTTTTTAAAGTAAGGTACTTTAAGTTATTTCAAACCAAAAAGCCTAACACGATTTAAGTCATTATTAACACCATAAATAGTAATAACCAAAATTAGTTCTTAGGGGAATAATTAGAAAAGCAATCTCACCATTTAAATTTACATTAAGTACCTTAGGTACCATTATCATCTCCCTTGATAATAAATGTCATAATATTTTCATAGAACGCATTATATCGGACACAATGCACCCTTATAGTAATAAATACAAATCTTCTATTAAAGGGACCATGCAATTTGGTGATGACAGAAAAATTGGTAGGGGAGACCTTTACAATTTGTTATAATCACGTCTAGAAGATGAAAGAAATTTCAGTAATACTGATGTACGAATCTTTTTATAGTGCTACCAATAAATTTAATATAAGAAACGCAGTATGTTGTTCTTTAGAAGTAGTTAATTGTAATAAAACATGTTCTGGTATTTAGATTTTTGTTCTTTTCGCTGGCAGAAAAACTTAAAGAATCGTATTTAATTTAAACACGTTTAGATAGTGTTGATCTGTAGTAGGTTAAACTATAAATTATAATAAAGGTAGCGAATAGCCCCCCTTTTTTATAGAGGGAAATGCTTTTATGCATACCCGCCGCGTGGCTGATGGTGAGGTGCGGCGGTTATGTGGGACTCGCCTGGCGATTGGAAGTGTTAGCGCGCTAGTCGCTCCGAACGGCCAGGAATACTCTGCCATTCTTGGCCCTTGTGAGCGAATAGCCCCTGGCTTCGCTCGCATAATATAATATTATGCGTGTATTATACGTATAAAAAATCCTCTTGAATCTGTCTATTTATATAATATTTTAAAGACAGAAGAAAACGATTTTGTTAAATACTATGTAATGATATTAATAATGATAATGATATAAGTAGGCTTTAAGCCATTATCCGAATATTATTTACAATTCAAATGTACGTATAAATCATGCTATAGACATACAGACATACATTACTCAGCAAAACAATGGACCCTAGTCAAGATTGTGTATGACACATGCCTACAAGTTTAATAATCCTATTTGTGCCGGTTTCCCGATTTCAAGCGAGCGATGTGAACACGCTCACAAAAACACCACATTGAATTATACACAACACCATAGACATATAACGCATAGACTGATAGTCCCTTAATAATCAGACCGCCGAAAATGAAGCCAAAACTGTTTTTATGTAGGTAATATTGCCATATTAGCACGTTCTTATCCTCGATGACACGCACACAAGCCCACTGATAATGTTGCTGCTATAAAAAATACCCTATAAATGTCGACAAAAATGAAATCTACGAAAAACATAAGAATTTTTATGCGATGCACTGCAACAACGATCTATGTAAATAGACGAAATTGTCTACTTTGAAATGGCTTCACTTTGCGTGATCACATTGCGCTTGTAATTAAAATATAATACATAAAGGTTAGTGTTTCATGTTAAATATCATATGTCAAATGTCATAGAAAACTGTCACTATACAATCTATATCTATACTAATATATAAAGCTGAAGAGTTTGTTTGTTTGAACGCGCTAATCTCAGGAACTACTGGTTCGAATTGTAAAATTCTTTTTTTATTGAATAGACAATTTATCGAGGAAGGCTTTAGGCTACATAACATCACGCTGCGACTAATAGGAGCGAAGAAATAATGGAAAAACGAATCAACGGGGACGAAGTCGCGAGCAACAGCTAGTAATCTAATACACTGCGGATAGCCTCGCTAGGATGTTAGCAGTAATATAAGTTTTGGAACTTTGTATGATGTATCTAAATACTAACAAATAAAAGAATTATATTGAAAAGTGAAAGTTAATTTCTTCTTCCAAAATTGGACATAAAATTTCAAAAGTTTTGCTACAAACAAAACAACAAATTTTGCCTAAAAAGTCTGAAACACTGCTTAAACGCGAGTGAGCACAAACAATTAGTTTTATATATTACTAAAGATATTAGCACCATATATTTTCTAATTAAATTTCCAATAAAGTTCAATTTATTGCCTCTCAGTTACATTATATGCAAATAATTACACAGAGCTACGAGCTACAAATAATAATACCTATACTTAGACATTATTATTTACTAGCTGTTGCTCGCGACTTCGTCCCCGTCGGTCTATTATTATGTTATAGTGAGTCAATCTTAGAAGATAGACATATACTGTGGCGGACTTTTTTTTAGATCATTTAAAGAGGAATAATTCTTTCATACATATTATTCATGTATCTTGAACCGTTTTCGCAGCGCACGCAAAGGAAGCCCTCAAAGATGAATAATTGTCCCCGTTTTCCCCATATTTTCCATTACATCTTCGCTCCTATTAGCCGCAGCGTAATGTTATGTAGCCTAAAGCCTTCCTCGATAAATGGTCAATTCTATAAAAAAAGAATTTTTCAATTCGAACCAGTAGATCCTGAGATTAGCGCGTTCAAACAAACAAACATACAAACAAACTCTTCAGCTTTATATATTAGTATAGATATAACAAAATATACTACAACAAGTAAACTAGAACGTCCAATTTCCAAGGAAATTGAAGCTCAGAACGTTTTAAAATGTGAAAATTCGATATCATACATCTTTATTAGCGCAGTATCTCCGTTCGCCGGCAAATTGCGGACAATATATCTGAAGAGGTCAAGCGGTCTTTTGATGACACCTCTTGATAGCGAGATAATTATAATATCGTTTTTGAATCTTGTTGCTTGAATACGAAGGAGGTTTTAATTAGAAATTTAGTTCTTTTTTCTTAGGTTATAGGCTTATATATTTAGGCTAATATGGATATTTTGAGCTATATCTAGGTATATTCTATAGACGGATTCATTGTCAATTTTAAATAATATAAAAGAGGAATCCATACTAATATTATAAATGCGAAAGTACTCTCTCTTTGTCTGTTTTTCCAACACGCTAAAACTACTGAACTGATTAGAACGAAATTGCCTGAGATAAAACATAGGCTACTTTTTAATTGGAAGATGGGTTATAAGGGGAGAAGGGAAGGGGGTCAAAGTTTATATGGAAGGCCACGCGGACGGCGTCGCGGGCGCAGCTAGTTAACTTTAAAACTGATATATTATGAGAGAAATAAGTCAGTCAAGGATCATTTCGCGCTTAAAAGAAGAGTAAGAAACTGAAGTTGTTGACAGCATATTGTACAAGATGTAAAAATACATTTGAAGAAATTATGACCACGATGACTAATGCGAACTGCCTAATTTAAACGACAATTTAAATTTTAAAAATATCAGGTACAAAGTATTTTATAACTAAAAACCAGGTAAAAACAAAGGCTTTTCAAAGCTTGCGCTATCCGAAGGCAATAAATCCTCATCAGGTCAAGCGGTCGATAGATAATCACTTGATCGCAAGATAATTATAATCTCGTTAGCGAATCTTGTTACAGAAGAATGGGTAATGAATTTTGAATGATTTTTTTTTATAAAAAATATAATTTTGGTTGCCTTTGAAAGACGTTGGTTGTGTCTATGGTGGTTTGAAGAATGTATAAAGCTCATGGTTTTAAACCCAAAAACCCAATTATCTTCCGCAGGTTATCAATTGAAACCCGAAGCAGTGGACCCTACAAAATTGTTTTGTAATACTATGACGATTCAAAACTTTACTTTTGAGTAGGGAAATGCTCATAGGATTATATGATTTGTCAGACTTGTACCAACCACAACCCCACTGTGTTCCATCTGACCGCGTCAAGTAGTCATAGACACACTTTTCTCTTTAATTCTTCTGCATTATCTTCTAGCTATGAACTTCCAAACTGTCATTGGAACATAGCCAAATACCTTGTTTTATAGGTTTATGAATAAGATATCCCGACGCACTTATAAAACGCGAGTCATACAATAAAACACTTGAATAAAGAAAATGCTGGAATGTGTAGTCTGGAACACTTTGTACTAGCATAGTCACAGACTCTCTCTGTCAAGGTCTATATCAAACATATAACTAGTAGCTGTTGCCCGCGACTCCGTCCTCTTGGACTTTCATTTAAACTTTGACCCCGTCCGTCCGCTCCTATAACCACTTTTTCCAGTTAAAAAGGTTCAGTAGTTATAGCGTGATGCAAAGACAGACAGACAGAGTTACTTTCGCATTTATAATATTAGTATGGATTCCAGGCTTCTTCCTTTGATTGAGCGGAGGAACAGGGTCTTTCTCCAGATATTTAAGTTTAATTACCATTCCTACGGATTTTCAGTGAATAAATAAAATATTTTAAAACAAACAAGCTTTATTATCATGCCGAAGCTGTATACAAAGGAGGTCTCAAACATGAGTAATAACTTTTTAAGTTCCGATAAAGATATTATCGAGTATCGTCCAACTTTCGAGTGATAAGAATGTTCTTTAAAAACCGATAATGGTACAAATAATGAAGGGGAAGTAAATATTGAGGTTGTACTGTTACTGATATATTCATTTGCGTTAGATAACTGTGTATACAAATTACAAGAACTTACGTATCAGTGATTGATAAGGAAACTAATATTAGACTGTTAAGGAGGGTCACTATAGGTAAGGTTACGGTCATTCACAAGCAATATTATAACTCACTAGCTGTTGCTCGCGACTTCGTCCCCGTCGGATCTATTTCTATTATTATGTTATAGTGAGTCAATCTTAGAAGATAGACATATACTGTCGCGGACTTTTTTTTAGATCATTTAAAGAGGAATAATTCTTTCATACATAGATTTTGGTATCTTGAACCGTTTTCGCAGCGCACGCAAAGAAAGCCCTCAAAGATGAATAATTTTCCCCGTTTTTTCCACATTTTCCATTACATCTTCGCTCCTATTAGCCGCAGCGTGATGTTATGTAGCCTAAAGCCTTCCTCGATAAATGGTCTATTCAATAAAAAGAAAGAATTTTTCAATTCGAACCAGTAGTTCCTGAAATTAGCGCGTTCAAACAAACAAACAAACAAACTCTTCAGCTTTTTATATTAGTATAGATATAGATAATAGATACGGGAATCAAATTCATACTATGACGATTCAAAAGTGGCCCATTCATGTGGCCTAGTTCAATAAACATACTTTTAACTTGACTTTATGTATTTACATATAATTAATTGTACCTAGTTAATGAATAGCAGAATAACATTCTGTCTTCTCATTTTCTGCCTTTAATTATAATTTATTATTTAATTGTTCAATTATAAACAAACGAGTGTTACTTCGTTTTACGACTAGTTTTTTTAATTTACAATTATTTTGTCTTCCTAAAAAACAGTTCTATTAAAAACATGTTTGAATTATTGTGTATCGGAGAATATGAGTTACTAAAAAGAAAAGAAATATCTCTTATCTTAATACTTATCCATAACTAGCCGTTGCTCGCGACTTCGTCCCCGTCGATTTGTTTTTGCATTATTTCTTCGTTCCTATCAGTCGCAGCGTGATGTTATGTAGCCTAAAGCCAAGACCTCGATAAATTTTATATTCAATATACAAAGAATTTTTCATTTCGAACCAGTAGTTCCTGAGATTAGCGCGTTCAAACAAACAAACAAACTCTTCAGCTTTATATATTAGTATAGATCTGAGATAAAGTTTACTACAATTATGACGTAACACAAGTAATAGAATTGTCATTCCAAAGTATTTCCTTAGAGAGCTTTTTATCATAGTTCTTCATGCCTTTTGACGAGTTGTCCTTTTTTACTCGCTACCTACGACTAAGCAAATGTTGACTCAGACGACAGTCGTTACTGGTCAAGTGGTTTGTTCAGACTATTTAGAAAACGTCCAGTTTATTAGAACATGTGGGTTGCGAAATAATAATCTATACTAAAAGTATGAAGCTGATTAATTCGTTTATTTGTTTGTACGTTGACATTTAGAAAAATCTTTTTAAAAATCGCGGGCCAAACTATACGCATACATCATATTATTACCAACATGAAATGAAAAAGAATGTTTAAAAATATTATTAATCATTATTCATTAGTATTAAAACTTATAAACATAGATACAAACATAGGTATCTATCGTATCTATCATTTGTTTACTAATATAATAGATATTAGTAAACAAAGAATGAACAAATAAATCATTGTTTAAAATTAAACAATAAACATACCTAGTTACTTAAATAAAAGTCTATAACCGGTAACTGCAACACGCTACGTGAGCGCATCGAAGCAGCCCTGCGCCTGCGCCGATCGGCGGAAATCGATCATTTTTTAGTATCACCCTCCGTTAATGTGACATAAAAACATCATAAACTTCCGTGCAAGTTTTGTAATGTCTTGGCACCTTTGAATATTATTATTTTTAGGGTTTCATATCTTTAGATTATATCGTAGTTGCTATAAGAACCAATTCGACTTACCTATTGCTGACGCGTCGATAGAAATTTTATTGATTTAATTTGTGTTCACTATTTTTAAAAAATAAAAAATGTTTTAATTTGTGTCTCATCCTATTGCATTATCTTATCGTGATACGATCAATTGTAGAATAATGAATAATGTTTCTAGTAGGTGTATCAGCTTTTAACTTATCAAAGTACCGTTTTTAGATTATTCTCATTATAAATTATCTTTATGTCCAATTTAATTAACTTAACGGAAGGTCACCGTTGATTTTGACAACTCGCTTAAGGCGAACCGCGAAATGTCAGAATATGACAGCGTTGATTCACTTATTTGATTTTGACAGCTAAAAGAGGTCAAATACCGTAGTATTTATATGTATAATTATAAATTTTAACGTAATATTCAAGTGGTTTCCAGACAAAAGGTGACATACAATCAGACAGATGAAGCGGCTCAACCCTTAAAGTCATTGTTCAATACGCTTTGGTCAAAGTTTTTCTTATTTATAAAATTTATATAACATCATTTGTAACATAAAAATATAATATTAATACTTTTTTTTATATCTCGAATATAAAGTAAGTTTCTATCTTTTATCTTCATCTCGTAACATACATTCTCTCGTCAAGGAACTTAATATTTATGTAGGTAAGTGTTTACAAAGTTTTGCGCGCGAAATTAGTGAGCGGGGAACACTCCAAGATGGCGGATGTATAATTTGCAAAAGGCTTCATTTGGCAAGCATATGGCAACACCAAGTACTTACACAAATATAACGCTAAACATAAATAATAAAAGCGCTACAGTGGTGTATAAAAATAAGTTTATTTTAACGTCTTTTCTTCGCCATTTTATTTTACACGATTTTATCATGAGCATATGATATTTATAAATGAAAATGCTATCTTTAAAACTAAAACAAGAAATCGAACGCAACACGTAAATACCATTACATTGTCATTTATTATTTATGAACATGCTGGCTTTGTCCATAGTTAATTTAAAAACTAGAGAATGCTCTTTAGTCAAATAATACTGGGATAAAAATATACCTAATGGCAAATCTTCACAATGAATAATTATTTTAAAGAATATAGTGTAATAAAACATGCTTAACGTATTTTTATAAAAGACCTTAAACTATAAAATACTGAATCAAATTTAAAAATAAACTGTTAATTAATACGAGGAAAGAAAAAACTCTTTACTACTAACTCACTATCATTACTGGCTAAAAAAAAGAAATCACGTCAAAACTGAAGACAGCACTAATCATTCATTGTCTTGTAATTACATGACGCACATTTAATAGCACGTACTAAACGCTCATTTTATATTCACATTCCTTTAAGAATAGTTTATCAAAGGGCTCTATAATTACGAAGTTCGCCGAAGGGATGTGTGGACTGGCAATTATCGGCCGCCCCCGCTCTGTTCCCACGTTCGAAGGCACACTTGAAGTGTTGAAGATCGCGGGCAGCGGTTAGCATCGTTAAATATTATATGTACACTAACGAACTACACGTGACCTGCTAAGGTTGGCCTGTAAAACAGTATTGTCTGTAGAATGCGATATAACTTTTTAATTTTGCTGGGTTTTATTTTATTTAATATTTATAAAAGATAAGAGATGGTCCTTCAAAGAATCTTCATAATATTTAGATACGTAGTTTTTTTAAAGGTTAAAATGTCGAATGTTTGTTATTTTTTCCATGCATAAGCTTATTAGTATAATTTTATAACTATAACACAAACAAATTAAAGAGTTTATGTAAAATTATAGTTTACGTAATAAAACTCAATTCGTTATAATCCGCTCGGAATGGCGACTAAAATAAACTGTATGGAAAAATAAATCCTCTTTGAAACCGTCCGAAATTAAACAGTCATGTATGTTTTCGAAATTTGAAAGGTTTAACACAATATAGAATTGCAAAAATATTGCCTTTGATATCAGTTTTTTTATAAAAAAGGATCAAATCGTCACCATAGATAAATAATTGTATCGAAACGTGATATTTTGTAATCCTCAAACGGAATTTGTAGTTTTGACATTTTTTAAAGTCTATAGATAAAATATAAAAGCGTTATTATCCCTTGTGCGTATATTCGTATGTTTGTCAACAATTTAACACAAGTTAAAATAGCTGTGTCTTAAAATCTTGTTTAACGGTCTACGATGATTTTAAAATTTTCGGGTTGATTAAAATGTTAAATCTAAAAATGTTCTTTTACAGATATTTTAACGTTAAAAAATTCGTTTCAAAACTTGTTCTCACAAAATTGATCTGTTCTAACCTAAGAACCT
>JADANM010006310.1:2713390-2730912 GCA_026213755.1 Eurema hecabe | reverse complement strand
TGGGCTTCCCGCGAAATTGTGCCAGTGGGTAACCAGCTTTCTTGCGGAGCGATGCATTAAGGTCGTTGTCGACGGTTTTTGCTCTGACTCCAAGCCCGTGAATGCTGGTGTCCCACAAGGCTGCGTCTTGTCTCCCACTCTGTTTCTTCTGCATATCAATGACATCCTGCAATTTGGCAGTATACATTGCTATGCAGATGACAGTACTGGTGATGCATCATATACCGGCCGACGCACTCTTTCCCGGGATCACGTCACTGAGAGTCGGAACGAACTTGTGTCTCAAATCGAGCTCTTGCTTGAAAAAGTCTCGGCTTGGGGTCGGACTAATTTAGTCGAATTTAACCCCAAAAAGACACAGGTCTGCGCGTTTACTGCTAAGAAAACCCCTTTTGTCGTATCCCCTCGATTTGAGAATTCTCCCCTTGGTACCACAGCCAGTCTCAGTATTTTGGGCGTTAACATCTCGAGTGATGTTCAGTTTCGTGGTCACTTGGAAGGTAAAGCCAAGCTGGCTTCTCAAAAGCTCGGCGTGCTCCAGAGAGCGAAGCAGTATTTCTCGTCCAAACATCGCCTCATGCTTTACAAAGCGCAAGTGAGACCACACATGGAATACTGCTCTCATCTCTGGGCCGGAGCCCCTCAGTACCAGATCCTTCCATTTGACCGCCTTCAACATCGAGCATCTCGGATGATTGACAATACCGACCTTACTGATCGGCTTGACTCTCTAGCACTGCGGAGAGACGTCGCGTCCCTCAGCGTGTTCTACCGCATCTATCATGGGGAGTGCTCAGAGGAGTTGTTCGGTCTGATACCTGCCGCTGAATTTCACCACCGCACTGCACGCCACAGGCTACTTTACCACCCTCACCACCTAGACACCTGGCAGTCAAGCACAGTGCGCTTTCGCAGAAACTTTTTGCCACGTACGACCATCCTGTGGAATCAGCTTTCTCATGCAGTGTTCCCGAACACATACGACTTGGGGACCTTCAAAAAACGAGCGTACCTCTCCTTAAAAGGCCGGCAACACACTCGTGACAACGCGAGTGCTCATGGGCGGCGCTGATCACTTTACATCAGGTGACGCGCCTGCTCGTTTGCCCCCTATCATATAAAAAAAAAAAAAAAAAAAAAAATAAATCTTGTCAAAACCAACGGTGACCTTCCGTTAAGTTAATTAAATTCGGCATAAAGATAATCAATGCTTAATAAAAACGTAACGAGTCGCTGTCTGTACATGGAAGATATATGAGAAAAAATATTATAGGAGACCTTTATTAATAACATAGAACCCGAAACAATGATTTTTGGAATTTTTGTCTGTTTGTCTGTTTGTTTGTGCACGCTAGTAGGATGAGACACAAATAAAAACATTTTTTATTTTCTAAAAATAGTGAACACAAATTAAATCAATAAAATTTCTATCGACGCGTCAGCAATAGGTAAGTCGAATTTTCGTTCTTATAGCAACTACGATATAATCTAAATTCTAAATATATGAAACCCTAAAAATAATAATATTCAAAGGTGCCAAGACATTACAAAAACTTGCACGGAAGTTTATGATGTTTTTATGTCACATTAACGAAGGGTGCTAATAAAAAATGATCGATTTCCGCCGATCGGCGCAGGCGCAGGGCTGCTTCGATGCGCTCACGTAGCGTGTTGCAGTTACCGGTTATAGACTTTTGTTTAAGTAACTAGGTACGTTTATTGTTTAATATTAAATTATTAAACAATGATTTGTTTGTTCTTTATTTACTAATATTGTATGAAAGATACCTGTGTTGGTATCTGTAGTTATAAGTTTCAATACTAATGAATAATGGATTAATAATATTTTAAACATTTCATTTGATTTCATGTTGATAATATGATATAGTTTGGCCCGTGATTTTAAAAAAGGATTTTTCAAAATGTCATTAGGTACAAACAAATAAACGAATTTAATTATTTCGCAATAAACATATACATACTCTAAATAAAGAATTGTATTGAACTACATGACATATTAAAAACAATCTCACTTATATAATAAAACAAATCTATTTCCAATACAAATTCTATTCGCAATTTAAACTGGACGTTTTCTAAACAGTCTAAACAAACCACTTGACCAGTAACGACTGTCGTCTGAGTCAACATTTGCTCAGTCGTAGGTAGCGAGTAAAAAAGGACAACTCGTCAAAAGGCATGAAGAAATATGATAAAAAACTCTTTAAAGAAATACTTTGGAATGACAATTCTATTACTTGTGTTACGTCATAATTGTAGTAAACTTAATCTCAGTATAAGGATAAGAATTAAGATAAAAAAGGTTAATTTCTTTTCTTTTTAGTGACTCATATTCTCCGATACACAATAATTCAAACATGTTTTAAGGAAGTCAAAATAATTATAAATAAAAAAAACTAGTCGTAAAACGAAGTAACACTCGTTTGTTTACAATTGAACAATTAGATAATAAATTATGATTAAAGGCAGAATATGAGGAGACAGAATGTTAATCTGCTATTCATTAACTACAATTTATTATATGTAAATACATAAAGTCAAGTCAAAAGTGTGTTTATTGAACTAGGCCACATGAATGGGCCACTTTTGAATCGTCATAGTATGAATTTGATTCCCGTATCTATTATCTATATCTATACTAATATATAAAGCTGAAGAGTTTGTTTGTTTGTTTGTTTGAACGCGCTAATCTCAGGAACTACTGGTTCGAATTGAAAAATTCTTTCTTTTTATTGAATAGACCATTTATGATTATCGAGGAAGGCTTTAGGCTACATAACATCACGCTGCGACTAATAGCAGCGAAGATATAATGGAAAATGTGGAAAAAACAGGGAAAATTATTCATCTTTGAGGGCTTTCTTTGCGTGTGCTGCGAAAACGGTTCAAGATACCAAAATCTATGTATGAAAGAATTATTCCTCTTTAAATGATCTAAAAAAAAGTCCGCGACAGTATATGTCTATCTTCTAAGATTGACTCACTATAACATAATAATAGAAATAGATCCGACGGGGACGAAGTCGCGAGCAACAGCTAGTGAGTTATAATACTGCTTGTGAATGACCGTAACCTCTAGTGACCATCCTTAACAGTCTAATATTAGTTTCCTTATCAATCACAGATACGTAAGTTCTTGTAATTTGTATACACAGTTATCTAACGCAAATGAATATATCAGTAACAGCACAACCTCAATATTTACTTCCCCTTCATTATTTGTACCATTATCGGTTTTTAAAGAACATTCTTATCACTCGAAAGTTGGACTATACTTGATAATATCTTTATCGGAACTTAAAAAGTTATTACTCATGTTTGAGACCTTTGTATAAAGCTTCGGCATAATAATAAAGCTTGTTTATTTTTAAATGCTTTTTTATTTTATTGATTCACTGAAAATCCGTAGGATTGGTAATTAAACTTAAATATCTGGAGAAAGACCCTGATCCTCCGCTCGATCAAAGGAAGAATCCTGGAATCCATACTAATATTATAAATGCGAAAGTAACTGTGTCTGTCTGTCTTTGCATCACGCTATAACTACTGAACCTTTTTAACTGGAAAAAGTGGTTATAGGAGCGGACGGACGGGGTCAAAGTTTAAATGAAAGTCCAAGAGGACGGAGTCGCGGGCAACAGCTACTAGTTATATATTTGATATAGACCTTGACAAAGAGAGTCTGTGACTGTGCTAGTACAAACTGTGTTCCAGACTACACATTCCAGCATTTTATTGAAGTGTTTTATCGTATGACTCGCGTTTTATAGGTGCGTCGGGATATCTTATTCATAAACCTATAAAACAAGGTATTTGGGTATGTTCCAATGGCAGTTTGGAAGTTCATAGCTAGATATTGCAGAAGAATCAAAGAGAACACTGTGTCTATGACTACTTGATGCGGTCAGATGGAACACAGTGGGGTTGTGGTTGGTACAAGGCTGACAAAACATATAATCCTATGAGCATTTCCCCACTCAAAAGTAAAGTTTTGAATCGTCATAGTATTACAAAACAATTTTGTAGGGTCCACTGTTTCGGGTTTCAATTGATAACCTGCGGAAGAGAATTGGGTTTTTGGATTTAAAACCATGAGCTTTATACATTCTTAAAACCACCACAGACACAACCAACGTCTTTCAAAGGCAACCAAAATTATATTTTTTATTAAAAAAATTCATTCAAAATTCATTATCCATTCTTCTGTAACAAGATTCGCTAACGAGATTATAATTATCTTGCGATCAAGTGATTATCTATCGACCGCTTGACCTGATGAGGATTTATTGCCTTCGGATAGCGCAAGCTTTGAAAAGCCTTTGTTTTTACCTGGTTTTTAGTTATAAAATACTTTGTATCTGATATTTTTAAAATTTAATTGTCGTTTAAATTGGGCAGTTCGCATTAGTCATCGTGGTCATAATCTCTTCAAATGTATTTTTACATCTTGTACAATATGCTGTCAACAACTTCAGTTTCTTACTCTTCTTTTAAGCGCGAAACGTTCCTTGACTGACTTATTCTCTCTCATAAGTTAACTAGCTGTTGCCCGCGACTCCGTCCGCTTGGACTTTTATATAAAATTTGCCTCCCCCCCTTCCCATCTTATAACCCTTTTTCCAGTTAAAAATGTCTATGTTTTATCTCAGGCTCTAGAACATCTGTGTACCAAATTTCGTTCTAATCGGTTCAATAGTTTTAGCGTGAAGGAAAGACAGACAAACAGAGTTACTTTCGCATTTATAATATTAGCATGGATGCCTCTTTTACATTATTTAAAATTGACAATAAATTCGTCTATAGAATATACCTAGATATAGCTCAAAATATCCATATTAGCCTAAATATATAAGCCTATAACCTAAGAAAAAAGAACTAAATTTCTAATTAAAACCTCCTTCGTATTCAAGCAACAAGATTCACAAACGATATTATAATTATCTCGCTATCAAGAGGTGTCATCAAAAGACCGCTTGACCTCTTCAGATATATTGTCCGCAATTTGCCGGCGAACGGAGATACTGCGCTAATAAAGATGTATGATATCGAATTTTCACATTTTAAAACGTTCTGAGCTTCAATTTCTTCGCCTTGTAAATTGGACGTCCTAGTTTACTTGTATATTTTGTTATATAAATAATATTGTCTATTAATAATAATAATAAAAACATTTATTTTCTACCACAATATGCATAACAGTTTTGGTAACATATTGTGGGAGACTGGTGCCTAAACTAAGCTTTTGGCCCGTATTTCAGGACACCAGGTCTCTATTAGAAAATATATGGTGCTTATATTTTTACTAATAAATAAAACGAATTATTTGTGCAAATAATGTGTGATTAATACCTACAATTAAGGCTTTAAAACTTTTGAAACATTAACCTTTGTCAAGAACTTAAGTGAAGTTACAACACTGTTAATAATCAGACGCACAAACGTTAGTATCTAATTTTAACAGTAAAAGAACAATCTTCTCATTATTCCTAATCCATACTAATATAAATGTGAAAGTGTGTTTGTTTGTTTGTTTGTCCTTCCTTCACGCCGTAGCTAAGCAATCAATCGACCTGATTTTTGGCATACAGTCAGTTGAAAAGATGGGCTACTTTTTAACTGGTAAAAATATTATAAGGGGGAAGGGGGGTCAAAGTTTATATGAAAGTCCACGCGGACGGAGTCCCGGGCAACAGCTAGTAACGTTATAAACGCGAAATTTTGAAGCATGTTTGTTGCTTTTTCTCGCAACTACTAAATAGGTTTTGATAAAGTTTCGCATGCACGTTGATTAACACATAAAGTAACTTATAGTATTGCCCCGGGAACAGCAACTACGCAAATAAAACCACGGGCGAGACTAGTATAGAATAATTTGCTGGCAGAGAGCTTAATTCTAAAGTGCGAACAATTAAGCAGGATTCTCTTGAGGGGGTCAAAACCGCGTCTAACGAGTTTATTGAACATTGAATTCAAAGGTATTGTGCATAGAATGATTACAATTAGAAGCGCAATGTGATCACGCAAAGTGAAGCCTTTCAACGTAGACAATTTTGTCTATTTACATAGAACGTCGTTGCAGTGCATCGCATCAAAATTCTTATGTTTTTCGTAGATTTCATTTTTGTCGACATTTATAGGGTATTTTTTATAGCAGCAACATTATCAGTGGGCTTGTGTGCGTGTCATCGAGTATGAGAACGTGCTAATATGGCAATATTACATACCTACATAAAAACAGTTTTGGCTTCATTTTCGACGGTCTGATTATTAAGGGACTATCAGTCTATGCGTGATATGTCTATAGTGTTGTGTATAATTCAATGTGGTGTTTTTGTGAGCGTGTTCACATCGCTTGCTTGAAATCGGGAAACCGGCACAAATAGGATTATTAAACTTGTAGGCATGTGTCATACACAATCTTGACTAGGGTCCATTGTTTTGTTGAGTAATGTATGTCTGTATGTCTATAGCATGATTTATACGTACATTTGAACTGTGAATAATATTCGGATAATGGCATAAAGCCTACTTATATCATTATCATCATTAATATCATTACATAGTATTAAACAAAATCATTTTCTTCTGTCTTTAACACATTATATAAATAGAAAGATTCAAGATGATTTTTTATACGTATAATACACGCATAATATTATATACGAGCGAACCCAGGTCTATTCGCTACCTTTATTATAATTTATAGTTTAACCTACATCTGATGACTCAAAGTGGGGAGCGTCGGTGTAGTGCACCTCTGCCCGGAGTTGGGCTTTATAGCAAAGTTCCGGGTAGCACTGCATTGGCTATGGGCTGGCGTTACTCTTACCATCAGGAGTGCGTCCAGCTCGTCTCCCCTCTTAATAGTATAAAAAAAAATTAATACGATTCTTTAAGTTTTTCTGCGAGCGAAAAGAACAAAAATCTAAATACTAGAACATGTTTTATTACAATTATCTACTACTAAAGAACAACATACTGCGTTTCTTATATTAAATTTATTGGTAGCACTATAAAAAGATTCGTTCATCATCGTAACTAAAATTTCTTTCATCTTATAGACGGGATTATAACAAATTGTAAAGGTCTCCCCTACCAATTTTTCTGTCATCACCAAATTGCATGGTCCCTTTAATAGAAGATTTGTATTTATTGCTATAGGGGTGCATTGTGTCCGATATAATGCGTTCTATGAAAATATTATGACATTTATTATCAAGGGAGATGATAATAGTACCTACGTTACTTAATGTAAATTTAAATGGTGAGATTGCTTTTCTAATTATTCCCCTAAGAACTAATTTTGTTTAATACTGTTTATGGTGTTAATAATGACTTAAATCGTGTTAGGCTTTTTGATTTCAAATAGATTATAGTAATTTTAAAATAATGCATTTAAGTTTTAAAATACATATAAGAATATGGAAGAGATATTTAATGCCTATACAGCTTTTTTTAGGGCTATGCTGTTAGGTTGAATTGGGCTGGTTCGTTTGTATTGGAACTTCCCTTCGATAGAAAAGTAGCATCTGCTTAGAAATGCGTTGCGTTCTTCCTTATTCCCTTTGGTCATAACTGCTTCCCTTTTTACCTATTTTTGTTCAGCAACGCCGTAGACATTTAGCTTTGCGACTGCTCATGGACAGTGGCGGTCTATTCCCATTGGGCAAACCTTTAGCTGAGTTAACCACCAACAAAAAAAAAATGCGCAGAAAGGAAAGATTAGCTAGCAGATATAATGGTCATTAGTTGGCTCGCCTGTTCGTTTGCTATGTTATAAAAAAACACTGTGTGGATCGGATGCATATGAAATTTATTCGACTTTCACTGAAGTAATACGAATCAAACACTAATAATTACTACAAATACACTCACAAACATGTAAAAATATATCAAACCTAATAACACACGTATGAAATTGAAAATATCTCGTAAATAATGTACAAAGTACCCGTGCAATAGTTCATGTTCCGCAGATGGTACGATCGCTCGGATTTATAACACAGCATCACGATTCTGATATTCAATTCAAATATACTAAATTTAAAGCTTTGGCTCAGCGAAGCTCTAAACTTTGATTTATCCATCATAACGAATATCTATGTAATATTCCTATTCAATTTTAATTCTACTAACTCATAACAGCGCCGAACGTAATGTATAAAATGTCTATGTTTATATGTCACCTGTAACAAGAACAGCAAATTTATAAATTTCCTAGGAAATTTATAAACCTTCGTAGGATTTTAAATGAGAGATAAATTGTATTATTTTACGGCCACATTTTCGCAAATTTATTATTATTTTATTTTTTTTACAATTACATTTATGTATGTATTGCAAAGTTATTTATTGATTGCAATAATTATATAAATGTGTGCACGATTTCGATTGCACAATCATTAAATTCTTTGGCAGGTCCATCGCACGCCTGTGTGTACAGACAGCAAAAAAAGCACGCGCCATTAATTTTGCAAATTGTATTAAAATCACGTTTGACACATTTCAATTCTTTAAACCGAAACTACTTGATAGATTTGGCTGTTGTTTGACATAAAGGTAGATCAAAAAATTTAATGAGAAGATTAAACCATGGATTGCCATATTTTTTCTATACCGGTATTGCCACTAGGCGTGTAACTCCGCATGGATCGCATAGTAAAAGATACAAATGCTATTAAATGTATATACATTTATCATTGAAATTAGCTTGGTAATAATTAAGTATATATATAATATTAAAATCATCGTAAATTATGCCTTTTTAAAACATAAATACTTTTTACAGTTTTAATGGTTATAAAATGCAATTGAAATTAGGGTAATTTTACGCATCATTATATTCATAATTCTTATAATATAAAAGCTTTTAAAAACGTCTTCATACAATTATTAAACAGACCTTACTTATATTTATTATACAATACAGGTATACAAAATGTATGTTGACGTTGCCGACTGTACCGCGGTGATGGCAGATAACATCAAACCTTGACTTTTACTCTCATCCATCCTTGAGCTATTGAACCATCTTGATTCCCACGAACCACGGCTCAGTGGTTTTGAAAGGTTGTACACTAAAGGCAATAGGTTCGTGTGTAACTGTAACTAATTTCATAATTATTGTGTGTCATTGTTTTTTTAAACGTATGTCAAATAGAAAAAAATGTTAATGGCCAGTATGTTTAAAATTATAAAAAACAAAATAAGACCTTTATAGACAAAAAATACTGGCACAAATAACATTCTTCTGATAAAAAACTTTTTTGTAAGTTTTGATATTCCCTTCTTAAATAGCGTCTGTTTTGGAAATTTCCAATATGTTTTTTATAAATCATACGTTACATAGCCATAGAGGTTCCTAACATCTGACAATCACCTTGCATATTGACCACATGGTGTACAGCCTGACGTAATTTAGAGGAAACAGATGGCACATGGCCAGTAGAGTAAATAATACTCTAGTATTCTTGTACTCAAGTACATTAATACCATAGTATACTCATAGTTATTGTACACGACATAATATAACTATATTATTATAATAAACCTTAGCACGGCGATCTGTTGTTAGCTAGTTAGCAACCCTTAAATTGTATAATGTTTTTAAAACTATAATAGATTGAATGAATGAATGAATGGTCTATTTTTCTTAGTACTCGTATAATATATAAGTGGTTAATTCTGTTTTGATACAACAAAGTATAGTTCAACAACAAATTCTACGGAGCTAATGTAGATTAATATTATATTGATTTATATATTAAATCGTATAAAATATTATTTGATCTTGCTATTAAAAGGAATATTTTACTAAAAACTTTTACTACTAAGTAAATAGTTTGTATAAGTACAATATGAGGAACTTGTAGAGCGAGCGAATAACTGAACCGTTTTCTAACATTTTTAAGAATATTTTTTGATGTAAGAAGATAGTTTTTTAGCAAATAATTAATAGGTTGTAAGTAAATGTTGCAACGTGTAATTTAAAAGGTTTCGGGTGGGATAGGTATAGGTCGCGTCACGAATGTTTAGCGCTGGACGAGAATAGCTGCGCATCGGTAGAATCGCGCTCGTAATTGACGTATTGGTGCGAGAAAGACACCACTATGGGGAACCAATCACGCTCGCGCACCCGACGCTCACGCGCCCCGCGCGCCGCGCCCTCTCCTCGATACCTTATTTTTGACTTCTGCGCAGGTTTCGTTCAGCGCTAAAGATTCGTGACGCAACCTATACAGCGTGCGTCAAGCGAGCTAATCTATACTAATATATAAAGCTGAAGAGTTTGTTTGTTTGTTCGTTTGAACGCGCGAATCTCAGGATCTACTGATTCGAATTGAAAAATTCTTTTTTTATTGACTTGACCATTTATCGAGGAAGGCTTTAGGCTACATAATATCACGCTGTTCGCTTCACGCTGAAAACGGTTCAAGATACAAAAATAATATGTATGAAAGAACTATTCCTCTTTAAATGATCTAAAAAAAAGTCCGCGACAGTATTTGTCTATCTTCTAAAATTGACTCACTATAACATAATAATAGAAATAGATCCGACAGGGACGAAGTCGCGAGCAACAGCTAGTTTACAATATAATGATGCCAACATCACTTAAGACAATACGAACTTTTATATTTGACATTCCTCCTCAATAGTTTAATTGGAGCCTAAATTATATTACCAAATAAATAAATATCAACAGGAAAACGATGACCATGAATAAGAAAAGCAAGGGACTTAAACAAACTGACCTACAAATCGTTCCACATCACTGCTACGAGGGAGAGTCAACAAGTTATTGACCGTAACTCCGCTTTGATTCGCATTAAACGGTTATTAGTCCAAGATTTTAATATAACCTACGGAATTTTAACTACACATGGAACATAGTTACGCTTGCAATTTTACCCGCGTAGCTCCCGTTCCCGGGGCAATACCGGGATATAAAGTATCCTATATGTTAATCCAGGGTATCACCTATCTACATACCAAATTTCAACTAAATCGGTCCAGCCGTTTTTGCGTGAATGAATAACAAACATACATCCATACATACATTGTTACAAACTTTCACATTTATAATATGTTTATGTAGTTTTCTTTACGAAGTCAATACCGGGATAAAAAGTATCCTAAGACATGTTAATCTAGAATCTTATCTACCTGTATGAGAAACTTCAGCGAAATGAATTTACCAGTTTTTTAGTAAAATTGCCACGAACATATATACATACATACATCCTTATAGTTTCGCGTTTATAATACTACTTAGTAAGATTAAAAACGCAGACTTTGCGTTGTAGGGTCTAAATATACTTGTGAAATTATAAAATAGTCATTTAATTTACGAAATAAAATTCATTTTTAGGTTTTTACTTTACGGTTTTATAAGTCGGTTTCTTTTTGTTTAACATTTTTTTATTTATCTTCAGCATTAACAAGTAACATAGCCTATCTTTTGGTTAAAGTATTTCTAAAATCAGTTTATCAAACAACATCTTTTTAACAATTATATTAGAAAATTATAACAGTAACAGACGCGTTATTAAAATTCATGAAAACACTATTAGTATTAAGTTTCATACGAATTGGAAGCGAAAGTTAAAACTAGGTACGATGGGAACTGGATGTTAAAACGTTTTCTCAGCAAGAAAGTTTAATAAAAAGAGGAAATTGAACATTGCAAATCTCTTGAATTTGTAATACCGGATTGAGCTCATTAGAGTCTTGAAAACCGAATAAAAACACTTAATTTCTATTTAAGACAAGACTTTTGTATTATCTTCTAATCTATACTAATATATAAAGCTGAAGAGTTTGTTTGTTTGTTTGTTTGTTTGAACGCGCTAATCTCAGGATCTACTGGTTCGAATTGAAAAATTCTTTTTTTATTGAATTGACCATTTATCGAGGAAGGCTTTAGGCTACATAACATCACGCTGCGACTAATAGAAGCGAAGATATAATGGAAAATATGGAAAAAACGGGGGAAATTATTCATCTTTGAGGCCTTCCTTTGCGTGCGCTGCGAAAACGGTTCAAGATACAAAAATAATATGTATGAAAGAATTATTCCTCTTTAAATGCTCTAAAAAAAAGTCCGCGACAGTATATATCTATCTGCTAAGATTAACTCACTATAACACAATAATAGAAATAGATCCGACGGGGACGAAGTCGCGAGCAACAGCTAGTACTAGCTAATATTCAATGACATTCTTTTTAAGCTACCTTTGGCTGGTAATAATAAATAAGAGTTTTCGTAAGTTAAAAAAAAATGTGCATTTATTTCTTTATAAAAAGTTTATTCTAAGTTCCAACTGGCTTGTAATCGTTAAAATAATTTACTATAACTTATTATAATAGCATCACATAAAACATAAAATCTTTTACTATCTAGGTAGGCCTAATTTTTTCATAAAATACAGTAAAAAAAAATACCATGCATTTATTATCTATACGAATAGACACTATGAATAAGTAAAGTTTGTATGTTTGTTAAATTGTAAGGGGTAATCTCGGGATCTTCTGAACCGATTTTAAAAATTATTCCACCAATAAAAAGCCATTACTGCTGTCATATGCTATATAAAAACCGAAAAGTATAATTAACATTATGCCTATCTGTCTGCTAGTCTGTTATATATATTACCTACAATTATATAATTATAAGAGTTATGTCCATCGTATAAAATGTCATAACGACAAACGTCATCACGAAGTTCCATACCATAAAAAAAAATCTAAAAGTATTCTAATTTTGAAAAAGTCTGGCACCGCATTAGTTATAGACCTATGATTGTATCTTTAAAACAATGACTGGCCGTATGCGCCCCGCTTGACCATACACCGTAGTAATTACGTGCTTATACGAAATTTACTGAATTACAATGAATTTTCGCAAGAGCTTAGAATGTACAGATGAAGGTGAGATGGTCTATCAAAATTTAGTAATCCGTCTTACATCTAATTATATATAATTACCTATTTAAACCATTTATAATACTAATTTGGATGTATTTGTTGATTGTATAATAATATCCTTTGTTTGATATTTTTGTCCATAATATTATGACTTGTATAAATAAGAACCTTGGTCTAAATCGAAAATCATAATCGTAAATATCAAACTAAAGAAAATTAAATATAAATTTACGCAAATTTTAATCACTATAATTCTACGTAGATTATGAAGTAACTTAAAAACAAAATTATACTTTCAAAATATTTAAAATTCTTAGAACTTTATAATTATGACATCATAATGTCAGTTACAGAAAATAATTATCTTTAATTCTCGGCGTTTTTTTCTCTACCGCAAAAACTTTGCGCAAAGCAATATTTCACAAGAGCCTCAAGATTAAATAAAAAAAAAAACACTTACCGACACTAATAGCACTCATAAAAAATAGGGAAACTTGCACAAAACAGCTACGTTTAATATTCTTCATTTTCATTAGTATCCGAAACTTCACAACATTTCACAAAATACTCTAATTATTCCTGAACGAAAGTTTTGTTTACTTTAATTAACGCTAAACAGTTTGTTTGCACTTTATTTTCATTCTTAGTCTATAAACACATTTTTAAAAAAAAAAATATTTAAAATTCGTAATTTGAATTTGGAATAGTTTTTGGCGCGTTCGATACGCACGCGAGTAAGTTTGGAACAGCGATGTAAACTGTAAAGGCACGCACTCACTGGTGATCGACCCCACCGGAACCACAGTCGATGGGCTCGCGACTGCCGGCTCTCATGTGCACCGCACCGAAACGTGCCTTATACAAGTTTACTATTGCGCCTCTCAACCGAAACTGTCGCTTCTATATCAAGGTAATAAGACTCAAATTTGAATAAGTTTTAATTTTTAAAATTTTCTCCCAATATGCAAATAATTTTGTATCTTTGTCGAGCGTACGCGCATAGAAAAGCACGTTCCCTATTGTTGGTATTGTCGATCGAAAAACAATGAGTGCGGAAAAAAAGTAAAGATAAAGAAATTACAAAGTTCTCTGGAATGCAAATGTTTGAGTAATAAATCACTGCTTAAGGGCTACTTATTTTTACGTTTGCTTTCTTTAACTAGTTTTGAAGTGTAATAGAGAAAAAGTGAATGTTTAGTTAAGTTGTATGTAACACGAAATGGAACTTTTTTATTAAATTGTAACTTCATTACTAATACCTGGGAGGTTTGATTTATTTAATAATTTTTCTAATGTATAAAATTTTTAGATATAAAAATACATTCATTTCGATTAATTTTAACATAACTTGTCCTTATATAGTTTACAATGTCCTAAACTGAAACACCTTTAAACATACAAGACTAAAACCTAAAACAACAATTTAAACATGCAAATTGAAACCATTTCAAACTAGACAATTTTGTCTACTTACGTAATTCCACGCCGCAGTGCATCGCATAAAAATCGTATTTTTTTCGGAGATTTAATTTTTTCACATTCATAGGGTAAATAATCTTGTCATCATGTAGAGGACATGCTTTTTACACTTACATAATATTATAGACAGTTTTGGGTTCCTTTACGGTGAAACGATTAATTATAAGTCTATCAGTCTATGCGTTATACATCTATGTTCTATAACGAAATTAACGCCAAATTTCTACCGAAGGATGGTAACGCTCCGGAGCAAACTCCTGGCTCTATTACTCTTTATTATAAAAATAAATTGATCATATTATTAAAATATATGTAGGCATCGATCGATACACAGGTCGTGTATTACGTTATTCCGCATCGGGTAATCCAAAAAATTATTACTTCAGGAAGTGGAGCGCCACCTAGTTGTTACTGTTTGAACTGTTTTTGACGTAATCATGATAGAGCTTCTAATATATTGCATACTTTATAGGATGTATCTTTGTTCCTAGATAGCGCTATAATAAGATATATTGCATATTTGTTAGGGTATTTTTATATTCCTAGATAGCGCTATTATAAAAATATATTGCACACTTGATAGGGTATTTTTATGTTCCTGGATGGCGCTATTATAAAAATATATTGCATACTTGATAGGATGTTTATATGTTCCTAGATGGCGCTATTATAAAAATATATTGCATACTCGATAGAGTATTGTTAGGTTCCTAGATGACGCTGTTATAAAAAATATATTGCATACTGGATAGGGTATTTTTATGTTCCTAGATGGCGCTGTTATAAACAAAAACGTTATCAAGAAAAAATTGAGCTCGGGTCACACTTTACTTGGAAAATGTAACATTAAATTTATAAAAACACTTAAATCTATACAACTACGAAGCTAATTTTCATGCGTTTTTTATCAGATAGTGGTTTAAAGAGGAAGTTTTATCTGTATTTATAATACATGCATAAATGCGGGTGAAACAATATGCAATAAAACATGACACTAGTTAAAAAATATTTATTTACATTAAGCGCTTTTATGCAAAGGTCTGACATTTCTATGGTTTTGCAGACATTTGATCGTGCAAAATTTGAAGGAGTCATATTCGAAGGGCGCTTTTGGTAGATTGGTCCCGCACAGGAAACATCGAGGCACCTCCGCTTTCAGCTGCAAAGTGAAGTCAAAAATATTCATTTTATTCTACTAAGTAGTTACACTTCTATTGATAACATAACATTTAATTAAAAAAATATTTATAAAGTAACTGGCGACCTTATTACTGAAAAGTGATCTCTTCCAGGTAAACAACGCAGGAGAGATACACAAAAAACTATCAGGTGGTGAAGTGTAACTTTCGGGGTATGATATATAGTACTCCTACGAAATAATCTAAATATAATTTATAATAAATGTATTTATTGTATGTTATAAAGTAGTTGATATTTTTTTATAAATTACAACACCACCAGCTGTTTTTCATGTTCAAATAAGAAGCTTTTAAGTTTCTATTTTCTGAAACACTAACAGACATACATACAATCATATATCCACAAATCTTTACAAAATTTTGCATTTTATAACATACAAGATTTTTTTTTTAATATGGCAAAATAATTAATAACAGAAACACTTGAAATAATAAATTACCTTCTGAGTATCAGTCATCTGCAGGAACTGGTTAGTTTTATTCTTCTCTATTTGCTTCTCTTTCTCTCTCTGGCGCTTCGCGCGCTTCTGTTGAGCTTTCCTCTCCTTTTCCATCTCTAATAGCTCTGGCGTGAGTGGACCGGGGATTTGGGCCTTTAAATAAAATTACATTTTGTTGTAGCAAAGTCAAACATATGTTTTTTCAACTAGACAAGAACACCTCAAGGACGTTATCATTCCACCAATCTCCACTTAATTTATGCCACTTTTTCTATATATTTAAAGCTGACTATGCGATTTACGACTATGTATGCACCGAGATTACCTTACCATCATGAGTAATTTTACTTATTCAACGCGGGCAACTCGGAAGGATGCTCATCTGGTGGTAAATCGATTTTTATATCTATGGACCGTCTATGAAAACCACCCATAGACAAAATCAAAGTGAAAATTAGTCAAGTTCGAGTTGCAAAGGCTATTATAGCCTTGTATATGCCGCAGGCCGATTGTATAATCCGCTGTATTACATTACGGCTAGTCGTTTTGAAAAACAGAGCCGTTTTGTAATGCGACGGTTCAAAGATTAGCCGTATTGTCATTGCGTAGTTTTTGTATCATTATAAAAAAAAACTTGATTACTCAGCTTCATTTTTATTAAAGATGAGTAAATAAGTTTTTTTTTAGAATGATAAATAACTAACCTAACCTAATACATTAAAAAACTAACATATGGCGACGAATACATTTCATACATGGCATATATAAGACAACGGGCGTCACAGTTACCTTATTATAGTTGTACTTGTCCGGGAAGTGCGCCTGGAACATGCGAAAG
Source organism: Eurema hecabe (assembly GCA_026213755.1). Taxonomy (NCBI): domain Eukaryota; kingdom Metazoa; phylum Arthropoda; class Insecta; order Lepidoptera; family Pieridae; genus Terias; species Terias hecabe. The sequence continues at coordinate 2,714,008 of JADANM010006310.1, read as the reverse complement.
GCGACGCGCACTGGCGCGTGCGGCGCGGCCGCGTACGGCGTCTGCAGCGCGTGGTTGCGCACGCACGGGTCGCCGCCCGCGCGCAGCAGCTGCCTGCAAACATACATCTATCATTTTTCTTTAGATACTCCTATCCCTTTTTTTCTTTAGCAACCTTTAAAATAGATCCTTCCCCATTTCAAAAGTTTGCAATGCCATCGTAGGGCACTAAGCCGCTCTAACTAATGGGCAGACGTCGCTTACAAACAGGCGAAACTTCTGCTTATTGTTATATTAAAGCAATTAAACAAAAATCCTTGTATAAATATGTACATTATATGTATGTAGCTTTGACATCTGTAATATCACAGAAGTAAATAAACTACCACTAGTTTAACATTAGTTGGAACAATACTAACGTGACCATATCTTGTTTGGCGGCGATGGCTGCCTTATGCAAGGCGGTGTTGCCATCGCTCGGGTCTTGCATGTTGCACGCCTCCTCCACATCGCCCTCCCACGTTTCTAGAATCGTCTCTAGCGAGTTAAGTTCCTTGTCCGATATTACTTTCCACATCTGAAAAAAACATTTAAATAATTAGTTATTTTCTCCTTAAGTATTTTTCTAATATAAACTGG
>JADANM010006310.1:2689108-2701898 GCA_026213755.1 Eurema hecabe | reverse complement strand
ATATGAGTTTTTAAATAAGTTTAAAAATAGTTACCAATTTGATGGGACTCGGTTATCATACATGCAGCAACTTTCAGTCCTTTGATAAGCTTTTCGAAATCATCTAAATCGAATATTTTCACGGACTTAGGTTTGACTATTATGTCTGTTTTCGAAGTCATTTTTCCTATTAGTTAAAGGAACTTTATTTGCTTATCCCACAACTTGGTTCAAAAAGATTGGTTAAGTAGCGTTATGTGAAATTGCACGAATGGAAATATTGTGCAATGTAACATATTTCACGTTATACGTTGCTGTTAAGATTTTAAAGTAGGGTTTTTATTAAAATAAGCAAAAACATAACCTGGCCAAGGATGACATTGACAGTAGACATTGACATAAATATGACACATGCCACTTTGTTTTTTTTAAATATTACATAGGTAAGAAATTAACATAAAAATTATAAGTGAGATAGATAAAAACAAAACAAAATATTTTACAAGTAGCACATTTGCGTTACAAAATAAGTGTCGATAATTGAACATAGTTCTTGCAAAATTCTACATCGATATCAATGTATTATGTACTAAAGTACAAAAATAATGCCAGAAGGTAATATGTAACATGTTTTAGTGATTTTTAGTCGTATTCTGTTGTCTAAATAATCGCAATAAAAAAGCGCTACTAGGTAAATGTCTCAAAAAGTTTTAATTATTATAATTTACCATACATAACATGTTTAAGTTATATCAAATGGACCAAGCTTACTTTGCTCTTGTTGTTTGTTACATTTAAGATTGTTTTTTTCTTTAAATAAAGATAATATTGTTAGCATTGCATAAAGACAACGATAACCGAACAGTGGCAGCATAAGCTTTAGTTAAATTTACGGTCAAGAGGCAAGTTTATAACTCTACTAATAGCATATTATGATTTATGTACATATATTATTATAGTAATATGTATGTACTATACGATTAGTTCAATAGAAATAGTACCTACTAACATGGTGCAGTGAAAACAATCACTGACGCGGAAAATCTAATCACACGCCATGCAGCGCTATTTCCTTATGCTTTATATTACTTTCGCGAACGCAATAGACTTGGAGAAAATGCGATTTTGTGCTGAACTGAATTGTAAAGGAACAAACAATAAAGTATGTGGGATTCGCGAGGAAGGCGAAGGTTTCCGTTTGAAATTATTTGAAAGTGAATGTCACTTGCTGCGTTTTGGATGTAGCGTCGAGGAGAATGAAGGTATTTAATAACTTTTAAATGACGTCACAAAGAATAAGTAATCAAATGGTACTATAACAACACTAGTATTTACTAATAAAAATAATGAAGTTCAAGATTAAAAGACCAACATTTTATCATTTATAATTTTTAGGTGCCATTATGGCAATAGGAAAATAATGAATACTCTTCTCGAAAACCACAATGGCACTGCCATTTTTCGCATTTATACTTATTAGAACTTTAAAGAAATAACTACTCATCTTGCCTGTACGATTATTGCCTGATAAAAAAACAAATATCTTCTTAAATAATTTTAAAACAATCGCAAATCAAAATACCTCACGAATGTGTTGCAAGCCTTAAAAGGGAAGAAAGGAAAGTAGGAAACATAGTATTATATACATATTTATCTAAACATAATTGCAGAAACATCCTAAACATAGGGTTTAAATTGAAAAAGAAACAAATTGTCCGACAATTTGTTTGTGAGTAAAGGATTACAATGACCAAGGGTGCATTTCAATGTTGTCATAATATTTACTTGAGTAATCCGTAGAGATCATATTTTAGCACACTGTGCGATAGAATTAAGAAACAAGCTTAAAGTATAAGCTGTGATCTTTTTATGAATACATAATTCGTTGCCTGGCAGAGATTGCTACTTGCTACATAGCAATAAGGCCTTTTGTGCATAACTTTTTATGTTTTCTTTTTATATGTATGCTGTTATCGTTTTTTTATGTACAATAAAGTGTTTTAAATAATAAATAAATAATAAGTGACCTTTCCTTTACAAGCAAGAAGAAAAATTAAAAAAAACGATATAATAATTGATACCAATTTTTATAGCCTGTTACGAGAATACCGTCTTATTAAACGGGTATTCTGACTAAATTAAAAGGTCCTACATACTAAATAAGTAATTATATATATCTTCGTACAAAACGGCCAAAATAAAAAAAAATTATTTAATTATTTAGGCTTTAGTTTAGCTCTCAGGCAAACCAGCGAAGCATATTATCTTATTAAAGAAGAATGTCTGTTTATTTTTGACGTTTAAAATTGTGATGAAAAACTTTATGACATACTAGCTATTGCCCGCGACTCTGTTCGCGTGGACTTTCATATAAACTGTGACCCTCCCTTTCCTCCCTTACAATCCTCAAAAATTAGCCGTAGCCTATGTGTTATTCTGATGTATAAGCTATATTGTGGTAAAGTTTCATTCAAATCCATTCAGTAGTTTTTACGTGAAAGAGTAACAAACATCCATACATCCATACATCCATACATCCATACTTACAAACTTTCGCCTTTATAATAGTAATAGGATGTAAATTCTTCAAGTTAAATAAAAGAACGATTACCACGTGGTTAGTTCTATGACGACTGAGTCTACAAAGTGACAAGTAAGGCAGTTTATAATTTAATATTCGATAAATAAGCTGCTTACAAGCCTTTTAGCCTTCATTAGGATTTATAAAATCGCGAACATTCGGTAGACAGATTATTTTACACCGTATTACTAATAAGTAATGTATGTATGCATGAAGATGCACCTACATTCGTCACGAAGGGGGTGAATTAATTCGATGAGTGCATACAAACAGCACAAATGGAATTCACAAATATAGAGGATTAATATGAAATGTTTCCGATGTGCATCGAATACTAAAATCGCAGTTAATTATTTTAGGTTTCAATTAAAACATACGTGTTGTTCAATTGCTCATCAATGCTAAGCAGACCTAGTGTAATGGCTACTAGATCACGGAAAAATTAAAAATACATACTTTTCTTTTGTAAATACATACGTAGAATGTATAGCAACACCCAGACTCCAGAAAGATACAAATGTAAATTTAAATATATTTTTTCGATGTCGGGGTCGAACCCACAACCAATGGCAAAGGCATCTGTACCAATCAGATGTTCATATGTAGCTGTTAGGTATGTTTATAATATAGCAAGTATGCAACGCTTTACATGATAGGGTTACTCTGATAAAGAATAAAATATCCAATAAACATAATTCAGCTACAAAGCAATATTTGGACAAACACTCAGATCCCAGCTGAAATTTTGGACTCTAAATTGTAAACTAGAATAGTTTTATTGACTATTTACTGTCCCAATTATATTTCTATGTAATAAAAGTAGCCTATTATTTAATGATTTTCATATTCTTATCCATTTTGTGTAGCCTATGGAATCATTAACATGGAATACTGTACTGAAGCATTTTTTAACAACAATATCAATGACGTTTATAATACATTTAAAGATAAACCAAATAGCACAGATACAAAATGTTTAAATCTCACTTGTGATGACAGCGGTAGTGCAGAAGTATGTGGTATAAGGCAAGATGGACCGGGTTACAGAGTACGGTCTTTTCAAAATACATGCGAACTAGCCAAGCTAAACTGCTTAGAAAATTTAGACTTTGTCCAAACAGATTTATTTATTTGTCAAACAACCCTTAACGAAACTTACGCTAAAAATCAAATCGATGACGATGAAAATACGATCGCTGAACAAATTGAGACAATAAGGAATATAATTATAATAAATGGCGGTATTTTTGGAAATATAAGCAATGTAAATGATACTATTGACAATTTTTTCGCTGCAACGCATGTTTTTGATCTGCCGATGAAAGAAATTGATCTTTTTAATACTAGACGGCGCTTGATTAAAAACGCCGGTCCTATTAAAATATTTGTGCCTTTAATTGAGATTCCGAAGGAAAAGAAAAACGATACGTTTCACCAGCCGACTCTATCTTCGTGCTATCATAAATGTCCTACAGTAAGTAAAAAAATTGTTTCCTTGGCTTTCTTGATTTTTAACTTAATATTCTATTTTCCCTAGATCTCCTTCTAAGATACATATCAGGGCCTCCACAATGTGTCTCTATCTCATTCTGTCTCCAATTTGCCGTTTGATCTTGCTCCAGGTCTTACCGATAACCTTCGCTTCGTGAAACATAGCATGCCGACAGGTCTGTGTAGGATGTCCATTGTCCACGTTTAAAAAATGTTGTCCTTGGGGAAGCCAAGCACTAGGCTTGTCTCGGAATATGGACTGGATCCCTTCGGGTTTGACCTCAATATATGTATATATTTCCTTATATATGACTATAATAATAATAGTCTGAAAGACAGCATGGAAATATAATGTTTTTAGTAAAATCCAATAATGTAGCTGAATAGTGAAGACGTATCTGTGTAGTGGTTAATAAAAATTTATATATTAATACTACAAAGAGGTACAAAATCATCCCTTTTCAACAGATAACGAATCAAGGTTTAATTCCAAGTTTACTTTGTGCGTGGAAGCCTTCGAACGTCCCTTGACGTCTCAAAGGCCTCCTACAAGGATTTTTAATAGAACCAGACTTGCATCCAATCCTTGTCAGTTTAATCAAATTGCCATATATATTCTTACTCTTAAACATAATATGGAGACGCAATTTATTTAATTCTATTTAACTAACGTGATCAGCTTTGTAATGCATGCAGCAAGTACACCTATGTCAAGTAATTAATTTATCTATCGCATTTTTTATAGCTTGAAAGGAAAATGAATAGGATATAAATTTCATAAGTTTAGTAATTCTTAAAATAAAACCCTTTAGTTTTCCAAAGTCTACAATCCACATTCTACATATTATATTGTAGGACATAAGTATCTGATCGAAAGCAACCGAATTAACTTTGACGAAGAGTCACTTTGAACTGTAAAATTGTTCTACACTATTTCGAAATTGAATACAAATTTATTATGTTATTACAGAAATGTCCCGACACATACGCGCCTGTTTGCGGTGTTCCCGGCATAGTGGCTCGGGAGCCAGCACTAATGTTTAGAAACCATTGTTTTATGGACGTAGCTCAATGCAAAATGTACTGGGAGAACAAGAGCAGCACCGCTCATAGTTCGTGTGAGTAATATGTTGTGGACACGCTCTTTGATAGTTTGGTAAACAATTATTACTTCGATAGATTCTTGGTATATAGGTCTGTACCATAAAGTCGTTGCAGCCTATAATAATTTGAGATTTGTAATATTGTTATTTTACAAGGAATATGTAGACTGTGTTCGAATGGCTTTTCCTCTGTTTCTAATAATCCTTATTATATATACATATATTAGTATAGGTTATGTCGTGCTTGTACCAACCAAAACTCATTGTGTTCACTTTAAAAATTTACAGGCACTTTCAGTTGTTCTAATATTACTATTTATTATCATCTATTAGTATATATTTACACATTTATAGTATACATTTTGGTTCGGTACGCTAAAAATACCATTAACTATTATACTGTCTCCTTTTTTTCAATTTCATACCAATTACATTGTGTCCATATAAATAAAGACGTGTGAAGAATTTTAATTTGACTTTGTTATTATTTTAGCCGATAATTTATAACTCGTAAATGAAATTTTGAAAAAAAATTACTTTTATATTGGATTTTCTTTTTTGGCCATATAAATAAGCTTTATCACTTTATTTAGAACTCATTCGTATTTCAGCCATGGCTAGGAAACGTCAAGTACAATAATTTATTTCAACAAATCGCAAACACTCGCCCGGCACTCTATGAAAGTTCTAGAAAATAATGGTTGTGTATAATTTGTGAAGGGGAATCGTCTCGACTCTCGCGACCTACGCCAAACATTCCCCCGGGTTCAATGTCAAGGGTACTTTGAGAGGATGAGTCGTGCCTACTCATATTCCAATATAAACATTGTAGCTCAATTATTTTTAATTTCGAACAATTATAAGCCCTGCCTACAGAACGATTTGGGCGTTCTTTTTTTGAGTTTTGGGAATGTTTTGTTGTGATGTTGATAAATATAAATTAATTCTATATCTTACATATGTATAGTTATATAGTAGGTACTAAATTTATTTCTAGAAATTTGAATATGAAAATTGAACGACAGACGGAAAAATTATCTCAATGTTAACTGGTGAAAATCGTTAAAAAATTCAATACAATATATCGACGCGTATTTAAAAGCTTTAATTACCTAATTAATATTTTAAATTCTTGACGCTCCGAGATCGGAGTCGTGAAGCCAAAACAGTATACCGACAGTTTTGCTACTTAAAAACACTTAACTAATACAAAATCAGACCCTTTTATTCGCAATAACATAATCTAAATATCAATTATATCCTTTTGCGCTTTCCCTTTGAGCGGTTCACAAACGGCCATGTTTATATGTGTAGCTATAGTCCGCTTCCCGGAGGCTACGCTTGACACACGTTGGGACCAAACACATGTCAATGTCAAAGCTATTGGATATCAATTTGATACAGTGAGCTTTGCTTACATAAACAGTGCGTTGTTGACGAACTGACTTTGAATGTGGCGATCATTTCCAGTTAAAATTAACTTTATTGAAGTTTGTTTGATAGTTAGGTCACCCGGAAGGTTCAGCTTGATGCGAAGATGACCAAACTATTCGCTTATTCACTTAAAATCGGGAGGTGGCGGATTATGCCGCATATCAATACCCGATCAAACTTTCATTCGTTATTCTTCAGCATAAGATAGTTATATTTGTTGATTGCATTGAGCCAATTTATTTTGATGATCAACAAATCAACATTAACATGTTGGAGGGTGGGTGTGGAAAGTTATATATGAAACTATCGAGTTTAAAACCAAAACATTTAATTAGACGTTATTGTTATATATTATTAATACATCGATTTTTTTGGACAAAGCCCATTCAGCCACGTCTTTAGTTATATTTTTCTTTGTCTTTTGTAAAGTGATAGTGAGCTTTACAAAAAACCCTCGACGAATCTTGGAGCAATCCGAACGGCGCTACTAAGCGCTCTCAAATGAATTCTTCATTTCTTGGACACTTATTAGCTAGTTTACTGCATGATACACTATCACAATCATACATTAAATCACTTTATGCACCAAAAAGGAATATTCAATCGAGATTACATATAGACGCCGCACGATTCCCGCCAAAACTCCTTAATACATCGATATATAAACGTCTAATTCTTATTTTTTTACATGTCGTTTGTTGATTATTCTTTGGCAAGCCAAAAGCCATTTTGACTGATAAGGCACAAGTGCCTTATCAGTATAAGATGATAATACAATCTGCACTTTAAATCTGCAGAAGGAATCAAATCATCTTTATTACATACCTACCTAGCCTTTCTTCACTGCAAAGTATAAAATAAAGTTGCTTTGTCTTTTCTGTATCTCTGTGTGTGTCCCTTTTAATAAGAAGACTGATTTATGAGGAAGATTATATGTATTAATTATATACGTACATTCATAATTATATATGCGAATGAAGCCAGGGTGGGTCGCCAATTGGTTATAAAAAGAAAGCATTATTTCAGCATACATCGAGTCATCGTTCCTGTTCTGTATGGGAGACGAAATGAATGCTCTATTTCGGTTTTTACCAACAATACGCACTCTGCAACGTATGGGGCGATTGAAGAAGAAAGGAAAATTCCGCGCCAAGCTCAAAAACTTACGATTTCTCAACGAATACCGCTCAGGACGACCTAACTTTATGGGATAATCTATGCTAATATATAAAGCTGAAGGGTTTGTTTGTTTGATTGTTCGTTTGTTTGTTTGAATGCGTCAATATCAGGATCTACGTTTCCAATTGAAAATTTCTCTTTTTATTGAATTGACCATTTATCGAGGAATGCTTTAGGCTACAAAACATCACGCTGCGACTAATAGGAGCGGAGATATAATGGAAAATATGGAAAAAACGAGGAAAATTATTAATCTTTGAGGGCTTCCTTTGCGTGCGCTGCGAAAACGGTTCAAGATACAAAAATAATATGTATGAAAGAATTATTCCTCTTTAAATGATCTAAAAAAAAGTTCACGACAGTATATGTCTATCTTCTAAGATTGACTCACTATAACATAATAATAGAAATAGATCCGACGGGGACGAAGTCGCGAGCAACAGCTAGTGGCTAATATGCAAGGTGATTGTCATATAATAATAATTAAAGGCTTAATTACACAATATACATTCATTTATTATTCGTAATTTCATTTTGCGTCTGCTAAGTTCATCTAGCATTGAACGTTAAGATGGTAGACTGAGGACGTATAAAAGGACGGACGGACGATACAAAAGAATAATATAATTACATAAGTATTAATTTTAATCATGTGATAAAGGGTCGGAATCATAAACATCGCATCCCAATGATATTATATAAAATAGATAAGTTATAAGCGCAAAATGTTGAAGACGCAAAACATCCTAATTAGGACGTCTTACATTTAAATGATTGGTCGCCGGTGCATTCACGTGAAACTGACAAAAGTAACTATCATTTTATTTGTTGGTTTTATTATTTATCTCTTTTCTGTTGTTTTGAGTTGTACGTATGTGTGCTGCCGCTGCTGTGCGGAACACTTTTTTCGTTTGATTTGTATGGGTATAACATATTATCTATATCTATATCTATACTTAATATATAAAGCTGAAGAGTTTGTTTGTTTGTTTGTTTGTTTGTTTGTTTGTTTGTTTGAACGCGCTAATCTCAGGATCTACTGGTTGGAATTGAAAAATTATTTTTTTATTGAAGTTACCATTTATCGAGGAAGGCTTTAGGCTACATAACATCACGCTGCGACTAATAGGAGCGAAGATATAATGGATAATATGGAAAAAACGGGGAAAATTATTTATCTTTGAGGGCTTCCTTTGCGTGCGCTGCGAAAACGGTTCAAGATACAAAAATTATATGTATGAAAGAATTATTCCTCTTTAAACTATCTAAAAAAAAGTCCGCGACAGTATATGTCTATCTTCTAAGATTGACTCACTATAACATAATAATACAAATAGATCCGACGGGGACGAAGTCGCGAGCAACAGCTAGTCTATTATATAATATCATAGTCGCAACCCTAAAACGCGGACAACATATTCGCCTTAATCTCTCTCTTTGTAAAGTTTTTCGTGTCGCGTGTTTGGTAAACACAGTGTATTTATCCAAAATACTATGTAGGTATAGTACGCGTCATTTATGTTTAGCGCTGAACGAGCTGAATAGCTGCGCATCGGTAGAATCGCGCTCGTAATTGACGTATTGGTGCGAGAAAGACAACACGACTGGGACAACCAATCAACGCTCGCGCACCCGACGACCACGCGCCCCGAGCGCCGCGCCGTTACCTCGATGCCTTATTTTTGACTTTTTTTAGTTTTCGTTCAGCGCTAAAGATTCGTGACGCGTACTATACGCTGCATATTTGAATAATTTGTGAATTCCATGAAACCCTTTCAATATGATTCGCTGTAATGCACGTGATATTAATTTGAGTGTGTTTCGGGGAAGCTCGCCCGTAACATTATTACTACCGGATTTCATTTAAAATCAATCAACTTTTAATGAAAGATCCTTTGACAGGGAATGCATATTATATTATAATAATTCCTTTACGCAATTTTTACTTTTAACTATAAATTATAGACTCAATTTTTAACACTGAAAATCCAAGTTAAATATATTAAGCTATATATTTATTGTGTTTATAACTTCACTTATCTAAGTCCTTGACATAAAGGTTAGTGTTTAAAAAGTTTTGCTACGAGTATTCCTAAAAAGTCTGCAACACTGCTGTAATGCGAGTTATTGTAGACCTATTTATGACAGCGCAGAAACAATTAGTTTTATATTTTACTAAAGATATTAGCACCATAAATTTTGTAATCGTATATGCTTCAAATCAACTTACAATAAGGCTCAATATATTGGCTCTCGGATGTATAGGTCGCGTCACGAATCTTTAGCGCTGAACGAGAATAGCTGCGCATCGGTAGAATCGCGCTTGTAATTGACGTATTGGTGCGAGAAAGACAACACAACTGGGGAACCAATCAACGCTCGCGCACCCGACGATCACGCGTCCCGCGCGCTGTCCCATCTTTTTTTTATTTTTTTTTTTTTTTTTTATAACATAGGGGGCAAACGAGCAGGCGAGCCACCTGATGGAAAGTGGTCATCGCCGCCCATGAACACTCATCATCTCCTCGATACTTTATTTTTGACTTCTGCGCAGGTTTCGTTCAGCGCTAAAGATTCGTGACGCTACTTATACCTGTCTTACCCAAAAAGTTATACACTACCTCGTACATTCAGGAATATTCTAAAACAATAATTATGTAAATCGATTCATCTGTTAACGAGTTATGCGCTTACCAACACATTTTGCGATACAATTATATATTATAGGTGTATAAATTTTTAATCCTAGTTTTATACTTGCCAGAGCTTACACCTCCATTTAGTCATTAGACCAATAGGATTATTTCATCGCTTTTAAAAACATATAAAACGAGGTCTGTTTTTTTGCAAGCAAACCAGCTAGAAACAGCTAGTGTCTATTCAATAAAATTCAGTTGAGAATATACATTGAGGAAAATGCATTACAATACAGCAATTTTATATCACAAACAAAACTGTTGGAAAACAGTTCGGGCATTTACGAAATTCAATACGTACAATAATAAAATTTATTCGAGCCGAAATTCATTTTGAAATTTATTTTCAGATCATTCATTCATTGATTTACATTACGTTATACGTAGCAATATTAAGACAAAGGAACCTGTTCGTTCATGCATAAGAAGCAATGTACATCTTACATTTTGTTACCAACCAATGTTGGTCTTGGAAATACTAGTTTGTTTAAGCTGTTTGTACAAGGAGTACAGTACTAACTAGATCTCATTTGAGTATTTCAAGAGGGTACTAGTGATAGTATCAGAAATTACAGTAAATAACGGTAAATAATTTAATATGGCAACACATTCTGCTACTTATTAGCCGTGGTATTGAACCCGTAACCAGAGACCATAGACAAATATCATATAAATGTTTCAATGTAGGGTTTTGTGATGTATATTTTGATACGATTCCATCACATGGTATACGGCAGTTGGTTGCGTGTTTCCTTATAATCCCGAGTAACTACGTAACACTTTATATAATAATAATCATTTATTTTTCTCTTCACAAAGGTAACATTAGTTAATACTCAATCGCATAATCACGATTAACAGAAATACACATATTTACAATAAAACACCTTTCTGAGAGACTGGAGTCCATACTAGGAACAAACCTGTGTTACGGAACTTCAGGCTCCCACCCAAGACTATGAACATACAATGGGAAGCCTCATACGTATGATAAACATGATTTAGACCTCGACACTATTTATTTATTCATTTACCCTTGGTTACATTCAAAATCTTACAGACTATTTGTACAGAAACAGAAGAAATGTAATAACTATTTAATTAAAATAAGTATCACAATATACTTATAACCCTTAATACACAATAACATAATAAACGTATAATACTATATTATTTACGTATTGTCATAACAACAGCAAAGATTACTCTTCATATACTCATTTTAGAAGAACAAATCAATTAAAGAACTCTCTTTATTAAACGCGAACGAAAACAATCCCTTTGAATTGAAAATGAATCGAGAAATATTTTTCTCCATCATCTAGCGTCAAAAGCAATCGTTTATTATTTTTTAAACGTATTAGTCTAAAAGCTAGCTTTAAATTTCTTGTTTTGTGCCGGCTACATCAACAGGTAGCCACCCCATCCCTCTCAACCCTACCCAAACAGGAAAAGCTATCAATTAATGATATTGTTTTCATTTCTAATATATAAATCCTTTGGATTTCGTTGATATGTGTACTAACGACAACACAAGTATTTATATCAATGTTATAGAACGACTTCATGCTAAAATCACTCGAGTTGATCTTTTCTGAATTTATTAAAACCTTTGTGGTCGACCGTACATTGCTGAATTCTAAATGAACTTCTTGTCGAATTTTCTCTTTACAACAGTACTTTGTACTACCTGGACAATTCAAAGATGTTACAATAGAAAGCCTAGTTGATACAAAGGTTGGAATTTAACTAATTTTCGAAATAAATACAAAATACCTATTTACGAAAGTTTAAGTTAAGTATAAAAAAGGTTATAGTTAAAAGGCTGGACACAGCCTTTTAACTATAACCTTTTTTATACATTATATATATTTTAGGCAAGCTAAATGATAAATCCCTATCATATTATTTATTTATGTGTCATGTATGTTTATTATTAAATATCTAAATGTAAACATTTAACGATCGTTCTCAATTATTAAATCACAAGAAGAGAAGAGAGGGTTAAAAACTTTGACTCAATATTTGAAATAAAGCTGTATCCTTAGAATCGTAAAAACGGACTTTCTAAAAAATATACCTAGAGGCGTCTTGGATCTTTATGTTGACTCAAAAGTAATCATAATAAAGCATTCCGTTTATATCTCGATAAAAACTTTCCTGAATAAGGGTAGCAAAATATTATAAGTTTTAACTTTTGACTAAACTTTCCTTTGTTTCCTGAATAAGTTTTAATATCAATAACAATCTTCAATCATCAATTTCATCAATTTTGCTATAACTAGTCGCCACGTTAATGAATGAACGTCTTAGAATTCAAGAATTAG
>JADANM010006310.1:2642964-2670270 GCA_026213755.1 Eurema hecabe | reverse complement strand
CCAAATGAAAATACTTATTACTTTGTGCGAAGTAAATTTATTTCTTGCTTTTTAGTTTAAAGTCGGTTATTTTTTGTTAAAATATATTTTATTATCGTGTACATTGATCTAATACTGATTCGGACCAATCGGCACGCTAAAGAGTTTTTTCAAAGAACATAATTTTCACATCTACGTGACGTCAAAGCTTATTAAATTAGGTTTTGAAAGGTATACATGTATTACCTTAAAAATGGAGAGGCCGTTTTTAGGTAATATATTGTAAGTCCGTACAGCCTTCGAAAACATTACAAACCTATTTATTTTTTTATTTAAAAACTAAAATAACATGTCAAATTACGATTCTAAAAAATATTATACATACTTGAGAACCTCCTCCTTTTTTGAAGTCGGTTAGTTTAAAAAGCCTTTCAGTGTAATTCAGTCTTATTCTGAAATCAAAAACGAAACGACACACAAGTTTGAAATATAAATTAAATAAAACATTAAATGAATAATAATGTTGTTTTTACAAGAATCGTATCGGAGCTATAATTTCCGATATAATCCGTCGTAATTGGCGTATCGTGGGCGTCGAATCGATACACGAGAACGCTCTTGAAATAGGCAATGAGATTGAATAAAAACAAAAATATCCATTCTTCATTATATATATTTTATTTAAATTTCCATTCGCTACAATATACTTTACTAATGTTTATTTAATTATTTATTTATTTACAGTTTATTACCACCATAATATGAAAAGAACATAATACAAACTAATACAAAGTACAAAATTAGGCGTAAAAGGCGGCCTTATCACTTAAAAGTGATTTCTTCCAGGCAACCTAGGAAGTAAGCAAAGAAATCTCGCAGAAGGAGGCCGCAGAGCGGGACAGAGAGAACGACATAAACTCTGCCCCGCTCCGTCGACGTAGGACGGGAGCGCGGAGGCGCCGCTATGCGGCCCTTCCACCTTCCGTCTGATGGGACTTGGGGTAAGGATGGGAACCTTTCCCCACTAACATAAGTCCCAGCGTCGGGGGATACTTCAGATTGTCGGAGTACCCCCATTAAGTGATGTAAGACCGGTCTAAATTAGATCGGCCGGTCGTGAGGGGGTGTCCCGTGCTAGAAAGATCAGGGACACTCCTCTCAGGAAAACGGCTGAAGGCAATCCGCAGTGTTTTTGGTGGGTATACCGGACGCAGTGATTCGTCGGTGATTAGCATCAGAGTTGAGCGTTCGGGAGCCCCACATATCCCCGGGTGACGCCCCATCCCCGGGTCGAAGGCACTAATGCCTTTTCACTGCGAAAAAAAAAGGAAGTAAGCAAAGAAAGAAATAACGGGTAGGTATACAGGTGCAGAAACAAAGATATTATATACATATATAAATAAAATTTAACAATGTTATACAGAAAACCTCTTAAGATACGCGTTAGTTATATTTAGAGCTTCTTTTCCAAAGAAAGCATTTCAGTCCACAACAGAGAGAGAGAGAACATAAGCGGTAATGATCACTTTTCATCATCCCATAAAAAAATCTACTTACTAAGTTTCAACAGAACAGCTCTTATAGTTTCGGAAAAAAATGGCTGTGACATACGTATGGACACATAGACATGACGAATCTATAAGTGTCCCGTGTTTTGTCACGACTATGATAACCTAAAAACCGTATAAAAATCGGTTGCCTTGTTTTCAGTATACATATAGACAGATAAGAAAGCGACTTTGTGTTACACAATGTAATAATAATACTAATTTACGTATACAAGCTGCTACTTAATTATTATGTTATAATTTATGTATTATCTATTCGAACGGTGTTGTATAGCATAGCATGACAGCCTTCGCGTTTGATATTATTAACGTCAAATTAAGATTTGATTAAGTGTCTTTACTGTGTCAGAACTAATATTATGGAACGTTGCAATCTACAGCAGTCAGTAATATACGCGCATGTCTACCTATTATATGAAATGAAATGAAATGAAATGAAATGAAATGAAAAATATTTATTTCTGAGTAAATTTGAAAAACAAATACCTTCAGAAAGTCTACATGGGCACCATGTTACCACCGGTTCGGGAACTAACCCGGCGAGAAGAACCGGCGTAACAAACTCGCACGGGTCCCGCACTTTTCACCAAAGAAGGGGGAAAAAATTTTATTTTTTTTTTATTTTATTTTACAATAGCGATACGAGTAATCTGCGTGCTTCCTTATAATCCCAAGTAAATACATAACTGTAGTAAATTATACTGTTAGTAGATTTAGGATTGGTTAGGTTTCAGGTATAGGATAGGTTTAAGATTTCAATACAACTCGTCGTGGTTGCAACACACGTCTGGTTCATTGACGTGTGTATTTACCAAAAATACTTATAATAATCATATCATAAACGCGATATAAAGCTCATGCAAGCTCGTATATTTATAACTTTTTACTCAAAAACTGATCAGTGGATTTCAATGTGACTTGTATAAATCTTAAGTTTATTAATTATTTTATGTTTAACACATGAATTTATTATACACATAAATCTTTCTCTTGAATCAATCTATCTGATATAAAAACCTCATGAGAATTTATAGAGTAGTTTTAAAGATTCAAGCATACATAAGGACAGAGAGAAGAAAGTGACTTTTTCATATTGTATGTAATGATGTAATTATTAACTATATTTTTGTACCATAATATTTCTCTTGAACCAAATGCTGCCATGCTGTATCAAAATAATAATAATAAATCAAATTTATTACTAATTGAACATTCAGTTCACGATTGTACTAGGTATAGTAGGATTTCTAGGATAAATATATCAATAGTTCTTTGTTAAAATTAATAATGGATGTAATATAAACCATCCTTTGAAATCACTGCCCTTTGTCCTAAAATAGTGTAGCCATGATTTCTAAAATACGTAATATTTATTTTATTTTTATTTTTTTTATTTATACATTTTATTGTACATTAAAAATAATACAAAATGAGCACATGTATAAAAAGACACAAAAAATAACGTACAAAAGGCGGCCTTATTGCTAACTAGCAATCTCTGCCAGGCAACCTGAGTGGTACGGAAACGATAGTCATAAAGACATATTTATAAATTTTGATTTTAGTATCAATTCCCTTTCGTTACTAATTCTCTATATTTCCTCTTTAAGTTTGCGACTGTCCTCGGGCCGAGGCTGTTCACCATCATTTGACCATCCTGGTCTGCAAAACAAGTATAATGGTTGTAAAACAAATAAACTACTAATTACTTTTGTACAAAAATTAAAAGTATATGTAAGATCAGGGGGCCGATATTATGATTTATTTGGAGATACCACAACCATGGTTTGTGCCGGAATACTGAAGCGCAACTTGAATTTAAGTACAACTTAAACCGGTCCGATTTGACAGTTCGCCATACAGTTCTGTCAAAATTACGAGACTTAGGGCGTGCTTAAATTTAATTTGCGTATGAGTATTTGGCAATATTTCGGCAATTAGTCTCTTGAATTAAGGATATAACACAACCGTTAGTACAACGTGTGCATAGGCACTACACTACACGCGGAAGAGTCTGCAAAGGTGCCCGAGATCCCCACTCACTGCGGCGAGCGATTAACAGTGGGGTTTTGGTCGGTAGAAGTCCGACATAACCCATGGTCCTTCCCCGAGGTCCATGGGTATCCTATGAGGATTTCCCCACTATAAAAAAAAAAAAAAAAGGCACTACACTACAGTCGTCGACTGACGAATGCCGACTAGCACCTGCGTACCCTGCTTTTTATTCGGTTTATCGAGGTTGGAGACTGGTGACGTCACGTTTTACGCACGTGTTGTTTACCAATTTTGACAGTGGTGCCGACATTTATACAAAAAATATACCAAAGTCCACATGTTCTCAAAATCATAGTATTCGTATTCTCATACCTAGGTTACCTGTTATCGATTTTATAAATATTCCGTTCTCTACAGTATTGTGTAAATTCATCCTTTTTTAAATGCTACACTTGATGCAGGTTTATTAAAACTTTTAAGGGTTAAACATGTAATTTAACTATATAAATACAGTATTATTACCCTTTTCTACAAATTTTATAAACTAGCTGTTGCTCGCGACTTCGTCCCCGTCGGATCTATTTCTATTATTATGTTATAGTGAGTCAATCTTAGAAGATAGACATATACTGTCGCGGACTTTTTTTAGATCATTTAAAGAGGAATAATTCTTTCATACATATTGCTTTTGTATCTTGAATCGTTTTCGCAGCGCACGCAAACGCGTTTTTTCCATAGTGATGTTATGTAGCCTAAAGCCTTCCTCGATAGATGGTCAAGTCAAAAAAAAAAGAATTTTTCAATTCGAACCAGTAGATCCTGAGATTAGCGCGTTCAAACAAACAAACAAACAAACTCTTCAGCTTTATATATTAGTATAGATGTTACACATTGGTATATACCTATATATGGTATGTACATTGGTAGATACCCTGGATTAACACATAGAATACTTTGTATCCCGGTGTTGCCGCGGGAACGGGAACTACGCGGGCAAACCCGATGGGCACAGCTAGTCTATTATATTATGAATATATAATAGATTATAATCGAAACCAGGCCCCATTACGTAGACAATGTTTGATCTACTCCAATCTATGGCAGGTACTTATCACACATTCGACGAACAATCAATGTGTGTAGTAAATACACATTACACACATACATACACACATAGATACATACGTTAATTCAGTAACAATTTGTATACGCAAGTTATGGACAATAAGTCATAATTAATACACGCCGGATTGATCCCGGACAAAGCTGGTGGTTTTAATTAAGGCAGGGAGAGGTGACATTGCCTGGTCATTGTACAAATGTACCTATATACGGATAATGCGGTTGTTCAAAGTAATTTCGTGTCAATAAGCGGGCCGTGTGATGGCTATCGAAGCTGAATACGTTGCCTTTTAATTATAAAATGCTGCTAGTTGCATTTCGTATTAATTTTACACTCAAATATCTTAGCTAGGTGTGGGTAGATATGGTGTAAGATTACGCAGGAATAGTTCGACTCGCTAGGTATACCTAGCGACCTATAGTCCTATAGGACTAGTCACAGAAAAGAACAAAATTAAGTAATTAATTACTACTTTTCAATAAGATTAAGTAGTCCAGCTAAGTAGTAGGTATTCTATTAGCCTGAAACCTTAAAAACGATCCCTAATAATGGCTCGCCTTTATAGATATTACGTAGGTCTTCATATGACACGATAACATCAATTTAATTTTTTCATTTTTACTCTTACTTCTCTTTTCTCTTCTATAGAAATTAGTTATTTGCCATATTTCTAACGTTAAGGGTCACTTACCATCAGACAAGTCTCCTAATTAGCCAATCACAATTAAAAAAAAATAGCGTGAACAATTTTAATATTCAGCTTTAACTTCTGAAGGAAAGTTTTATAAATTCTATTTAGTAATATTCAGTAAGTATAAGATTCTTGACGTAAGGCTTTTAGTGAAATTGTAGCACGCAGCACATATGTGTAGCTCGTAGCACTTACTCGTAGCACACAGGCGTAGCACGTAGTCGTAATCGTAGTTAACTGTGTAAGTGTATTAAACTAACTAGTGTGTATGTGTGTGTGTGTGTGTGTGTGTATTTTAGTAGTCATTATTCTACTGATTGGAACCCGTAGAACCTACAATATAACTCATATTATAAGAAACATTGCCGATTGGCGCGTTAACATTACTCTACACTTTATAAATCAAATTCTATAAAACTATAATGTAATGTATTATTCAGTAAAATTTAATGAAAAATATTATTTGAATAAGACATAGTGGACATCTGTAAAGGCAGGAATAAATTATCTTACTGTTCGGTTTTTAAAGAATTGTTTTTTTTATTGGGCACGAAAAATCTAGACACACCATAAACAAAATAGCAAACTTATATACTGACTCGTTACATTATGGTAATATATATTTCTACCTACCTATTAATTAATATAAGTTGGTTAAATAAATAAAACGAAAATTCAGATTGATACTTAAAATTTATTCATCAAAAACATTTTAAATAACATGAATTACAAAAATAAGTATGAAAGAAAGTACATAGCATATTAATTTAAGAATACAATATAATATAAATCCATAATATTGCCTACGTTGAAATTTCAGTTCTGGTGGTGAAACTGAATTTCTGACAATTTCATAACCGTAACTGAATATACAACATTTTATATTGAACGTATTGTAATAGGTAATAATACTCAAATAACACGACTTTCTAAATTAGCCACTTAATACGTTTCTGCATCACGCTATAGAAATGTCTGAAGATTTTTTTTTTTTTAATATGATATCTTGCAAGTCATAGTGAGTTAATAATTTATTTATTTATTTTTTATTTATTTAATTTACACATACAAAATACGAGTATATACAGAAATTATATTACATACAGAATATTTTAATTGAGGGCTGATGGCACCCATAGTAGCTGAGAGCTGTGTTACATGTGCCAAAAAAAAGTTTAAATGCTAGGGTCGAATTTGTCGTCTACAGGTGCAGTTGTCTTGCCAGCCAGTAGTGGTCCGACGGTTAGAGAAAGAAAGAGTAGAAACATTACCATCCTTCCTTAGCAGCCGGCCTCTAAAGGCTTAGCACTAATTTTAGATATAGGTCCCGTCATTTATCTTTAGCGCTGGACGAGAATAGCTGCGCATCGGTAGAATCGCGCTGGTAATTGACGTATTGGTGCGAGAAAGACAACACGACTGGGACAACCAATCAACGCTCGCGCGCCCGACGATCACGCGCCTCGCGCGCCGCGCCGTTACCTCGATACCTTATTTTTGACTTCTGCGCATGTTTCGTTCAGCGCTAAAGATTCGTTACGCGACCTATACTAACTTTGACTTCTTCTTAAGTCATGTAGCTGTACAAACTTGAACACACCGGGACAGAATAAAAAAGGTTATCATACAAAGATTTTATGCAATGATAAACGCATTTTACATATTATTTTCTAATTCTCAATATTATATAAAAGCTTATAGTTACATAAGAATTTCTTCACATACAAAGTCTTTTGAAGATAATTTTTCCTTCTTGAATTTTTATATACCTACTCATAACGCCATTGAAACTGAGCGTTCTAAATAGTTTAAATAAATATGTTACATTGAATAGTTATCGGAGTAAGAACATTTAGGTTGTAAACTGTTCGGATGTTGATTCCAACGGAGCTAAATGCAGAAACAGGTTCGTTGAAAGCAAAATCCGCGCAGCGTCACAACATATCTCGATATTATTATAAAGCTGTATATATAATATAATATTAGAATACGAATACATTACTATTATATTATTTATATATATTCCTAATATATTAACACTGAAAAGTACATTACAAAAGTATAATAACACTCAATCAATACAAAACATATTAAAAATATTTCACCGATTGAGTGTTAAATATAAATACGGAAAAGAACTAGTGATCTAAGTATTGTTATAGTACGCGTCATTTATGTTTAGCGCTGGACGAGAATAGCTGCGCATCGGTAGAATCACGCTTGTAATTGACGTATTGGTGCGAGAAAGACAACACGACTGGGACAACCAATCAACGCTCGCGCACCCGACGATCACGAGGGGACGGCGCGGCGGCCTCATTTTTGACTATTGCGCAGGTTTCGTTCAGCGCTAAAGATTCGTGACGCGTACTATACCTCTTGTTACGAGACATAGGTCAGTTCTGACTATGTTATATAGTAATATTGACAACCAATTGTCGTGAGTCCAAACCCAGTCCAACATAACTGTGGTGTGATTAAAGTCTACCAACACCTATTATATTATACGGTCCAATTAATACAGGTTACTTTTTTCGTAGAAACTATAGACAAATACGAATACATTTTGTATAGGTTTTTAGAATCACATTAATATTCAGTGTTTTTCATATATATACATACAAATACTTAGCGGATTTAAAATAACTCTTAACGGATTCTACAATAAACAGGACATATTATTAAACATACATACATATACTATCCTTATTCCATAAACCCTAGTCCCTACAGTTAAAATTAATATAGTTACTTTCTTTCCTTGTCCACAGAGCATTCTGAAACATCTATTACTAACCTCTCTAAGAACATTGAGAGAGAAGAGAAGAATTGTCTCCATTTTGTTATAGCTTCATTCGTTAATTCTACAAGTTTTCCCATGCTCTTCTTGTTCCCGACGCTTGGTATTGTACCAGACAACTACAGTAACTGCGCTTCTGGATAAACAGCAGGACAGTAACTGTAGGCGTTCAGCACAATCAGAAGCCGTACCTTAAATTTTTTCATAGAAAAATAACCTAAAAAATAGTATCGTAAGAAGATTTGTTTCATAGTTCTATCCTAAAAACGAGTAAGCAAGTTTAAAATCGTTTAAAAAAAACAACCGAATACAATATAATGAAACATGACAGCCTGACTGACAATATACTGACATACACATACATACTGACATGTAATAACTATGGTTGTTATCGTATCGTATTCAGTATCAACACTAGGATGAATAATCTATACTGTTTGTCTGTTTGTCTTTTCATCACGCTTAAACCGCTGAACCGATTAGAACGAAATTTGGCACTTAGGTTTTAAGCCTGGTTAAGGACATTGGCTTTTTTTCAGAGATGGTGTAGAGCCTGAGATAAAACATAGACTACTTTTTAACTGGAAAAAAGGGTAATAAGAGGAGAAGGGGGGTCAAAGTTTATGTGAAAGTCTACGCGGACGGAGTCGCGGGCAACAGCTAGTATCATATATGTTATTGTATTTCTACCTTTGTGCCAAACTTCAACCAAATCCATTGAGTAGTTTTTTATTTTATTTATTTATTTTTTCTATGAAGTGGTGAGACGAGCTGGACGCCCTCCTGATGGTAAGAGAAACGCCAGCCCATAACCAACGTAGTGCTGCCCAGAACTTTGCTCCAGGCAGGGGTGCACTACATTGACGCTCCCCACTTTGAGTTGTTAAGTACATACGTACAATGTACGTATATGTACGTACTTACATGTAAGTAACATGCTTTACATACGCACTATGTACATTCGCGTTAATAATATGGAATTATCCATCGCATAGTCCTTTCATATCCTCATGAAGACGAAATATTTCAAACGTGTCATTGTCTCATAAAATACCAACCCTGATAACTTTACCCTATTATTAACATGTATAGAAAATTAGATTTTATGGATAAAATAATTAACTTAAAAAAAATAAAACCGACTTCATGATAATACATATTCAACAAAAAATAATCGTTCAAATTGGTTCATAATCGGCGGAGATATTGCGTATAAAAAGTTCATCCCCAATTTTCCACCCTTGGGGGTTGCCCAATGAATTTTTTGATGATTTTTTTTTATTATTAAATTTAAATGAGACCTACATTGAAGTATTACCTATACGCCGAAAAAAGATATGTTCAAATTGGTTCATTGGCGGAGTTATCGTGTAAAAAACGTAGAAAAAAAAACATACGGGTCGAATTGAGGACCTCCTCCTTTTTGAAGTCGATTGAAAATAGTCTCTTTTAACAATTATCGTTTTTGGGAGAAATAGATTGTACGTAGGTCCACTTAGTGTTGCAATGAAAAATGATTTTTTAGACATTTAATTTAAGAAGAATTTTAACCTGTGGGAGCCCCAACCATCGCCCGCCACGGTGGACTCCAACCATAGTATGAGTCCCCCCTTTTTTATGAATCAGTACAATACTGTATATCAAATAATTTTATAATAAGGACTACAAACAATTCTACACTGAAAGTCAAAAAGTAGCTATTAATTCCTAGCTCAATGGGCTGCTGAAAATCTGCAAGAAAAATTAAAAAAAATATAAATATAAGTATATACATAACGTAGTATAACAATAGTAAGTATGAATGAAGCGTTACATACCCTTGAAACTCGTCTTCTTCGAGTCCACCTCTGTGCTCAGATTAAAAAAACCATCCGATTTTATTTTACCTCTCGTAAAAGATTAAGTGGTGTTCTCACGATTCCGTCCATATGTGTGTGCTGGAGAAACACAGGTGGGCTTTAGCTGACATAAATGCCTCTTCTCCCGGAAGAGGACGCAGTACCCGTAAAATGATTACCCACTGATAAAAGCAGGCTGATGAAACTTCCGTCCGTTCGTTTGGTTCCAACATAACCTACTTTGCTCTCCCGGAATATCAGAATGTTTAAGAATTTTCCCTCATAAAGTAAAATTGAATGAAAGGCAACAAAGCACGTATTTTAACATTTATTAACATCAACTCTACAATATTAAAAATTACATACAACAAAACGTATCGCAAAATATTACGTTTGTTTTTACACAACTGAAATAAAACAACAAATTTACTTCACAACATAATCTTTTAAACATTGATAAAAAGAAATTTTCCATTAGAAATATTTCTTAATAAGTTAGAACACAACTGTTGTTTTATATAAATTAATTATTGAATTATTTATCGTAAAACATATTAAGGTCTGTACCCACTACAACGTATCATACCATGACCGTGTTATGAACGTGTAAGGCAAAAAAATATTCTCTGTATTAAAAAGTTTTAGAGCATGTACATGTACATAGCAAATATTGCCGATACATAAGATTTTGATACGCTCTAGTGGGCATAGTATAACGGATCGTGTTGCTTGACGTGTCTGATACGTTCATAGCACGGTCATGGTATGATACGTTGTAGTGGGTATTGTGCTTTAAACTTAACGTCTTTCTCCCTTTTTATAAAATTATAAAAACAACGTATATTTATAAATAAAAAACGCAATAGTAACTATACGTAATAATAATATTGTGCAAACCCGGAAACATAATTAATTCTTAATTTGTAACGAAAAAAGCTGAAAGGAAGTAAAGAAAGTAAGCATTACTTTTCAAAAGTAAGCATTATTTTCTTTTAATGATTGAACTACAAATATGATTTTGATTACATTCGATTTAGAAACATATGTAACAACAGTCTACTTCAAAACCCGCAATAGGAAAAGAAATCAATAAAAATTCAACAAAAGCTATGGTCCTTTTTCCGAGGCCCATAGGTTATTCGCAAAAGAATATCACTTTTTTATACGACACCAAAAGCTTATTAAGAAATTATCGAATTATTACGGCTAGGTATACCTACTTTGTTAATCTATTCGTGGAGGTACCGTTGTTGTTTATAGATTTCTTTTTATTTGACGTTTATTTTTTACAGATTAAACTGGCAACGTACAACGAAATATCAATATCGATTTCGAGAGTGATTAATCCAACATATAAATAATTAATTAATATTTCTGGACAGTTAAAAAGCTATACACAGCGCCATCTAGTGCCAAGTGGATAATGGAAAAAATTACATATACATACTTTTCTTTTGTAAATACATACATACAATACATAGCAACACCCAGACCCCAGAAAAATACAAATGTAAATTACAAATATATTTTTCCATTGTATCGAACCGCGCCTTCGCGCAGAAAGCAGTTGTGCTACCACTGCGCCTAGCAGTCGTCAAAAGGTCATCATATTATGTATGACAATTTTGTTTACATTAATCGTTTTTCGATTTATCTGCACAGTAATATCGTCACGTGAAGTACGTGACGATATTATGAATTAGAATGCAATTTCAGCAGTATTTTACGAAGCTTTTTACACAAATCAAATAGAATAAAAATATATGAGATTGACAGTAAGTGTTACGCAGCCATATGTCAATCACATGTATTTATTCTCTTCGATTGGTGTTTACACCCTGTCTTGGCTCTTTGTAAGGTACAAAAATACGATGACTATGACATATTATGAGACATTCGATATAATATCTGCACTGTCTGAAATCGATACGATATGTCGTCTCGTGTGTTTTGTTCAAATGCCTTTGGTTAATGCTATATAATTATATGAATAGTATCGTTGTCCTGCGATTCCTTAAAATATGCTTACAATACTGGGAACTTTTTTTGCATAAACAACAAAATCTTCAAGGACATAAGAACTATAATTGTATAATAATTGTGTACGCTAAATCTTTTTAAGGTGTACGAAATAAACAAAACTTGGTAATTTAAACAATCTTGTGTTTAAAGCATACATTTAAAGCAATTACGAATAACCAGGAATATACACTAGTGTTTAGATTAGACTAATGATATTTTTAATATCAATTCTTACATCGTATTGTCACACACAAAGAGTTTTACATCAATTAATACTTACAAGTTATAACTAGAATATTGAATATCCCAATTGGAGTATATTTAGTTTTATTTGTTAATGATGATCGTTTAACGATATTGCTTGTTAAGAATATAATATGAATTATAAGTATAATTAAAGAGAAAAATAATGTATAACCCGACTACGTGATAACATTAATTATACGCCTTGACAATTATACGCATTCATTAAAATCGGGTCAGTAGTAGAGGAGCTACAATGGAACGTACAAACATGTGCATAGACTACCAATGAAAGGCATTACACTCCTTTTTAGGTTCGACGTATTAGAGTAATAGTTAATACAGAGATTACTTCAAGGTACCGAATTAAAGTCGTTGTACATAAAAACACAATCAAATATGTTTGGAAATTTTTTTTTCCAATTAACGTTTTTTCCTTTAAGGTATTTGTTTCAATATTGTAATAAGAGTCAGCCTGATGACATTCATGACTTTCTTTTCGTTACTTCCGATTTCTTCTGATTTTAAAATGCTCGTAAAATTACATTTAGTTGTCACGTATGGCAAAACTATGGATTTTATTTTAATTTTAGACTATTATATTTTTTAAGCCGACCCAGCGCGCCTTCGGTCACGCAATACTAATCCTGCCCGAAACCTTATACCCAGCACCTGCCATTTTTGTTTTGCTCAAAAACCATCCTCATCCATCCAGGATTATTAAAAAAAAAGAATTACGTAAATCGGTTCAGCTGTTATCCAGTTATGAGCTTACCCACACATTTTTCGATTAATTTATATACTGTAAATTTGCGTCTCTTTACATTTGTAGCGGAAAAATTGTGTTTTATTAAATAATAAAAACAAAAAATAAGTCTAATCTTACTTCATATAATTGACTACGGGACTGTTATGTACCTATATTATACAAAATATTGTATTAGACTTAAAATGCTATATATACAATGTATATAATACATATTGATTAAAGCTAACACGATATCTAGGTTTATAAATATTATTAATTTATATAATATATTTATAAATAATATTTTTTTGTTTAATCTAAATGTATATTATTTGTAGAGAATATGAGAAAATGAAAAGTGATATTTTTATAATAAAGACATGAAGCGAGAATTCGAAGAATTAAAGTTCCTAGTATATTTTTTTTATGACTATTTTTTAAGGACTTTGCTTTTTACAGCGTGTTCCAGAAGAAGTGTCCGATCCGAAAACCTCTTACTATATACCAGTAGTAAGTCCTTTTTTGGTATCGTTTTGAAAAAGGTAACATAATTAATTTTCAAGAAAAAAAATAAACTAAGTAAGATTTAAAACATACATGGAAACACCGTCTCGCCTTCACGTGCTCTGCTAGCTAAAGGGTCTATAGAGCCTACGTACCGTACGTGAGTTTCCAGCGTTTGTGAATTTCCTTGAATTTGCGTAAATTTCTTACAAGAAACACAATCTTTAAAAATGTATTGCATTGTTATTTTTAGATACAGAATTTTTATTTTATTTTATTAGAAAAGGTTTTTAGATGGTGAATATTACCCTTCAGAATCGGTCACATGTCTTGTAACACGTCGAAACTAGAGAGAGTAGAGCGTTTGTTTAAAAAGTTTTTATACAAATGAAATTTAAAAAATTTAATTGCAGGTAAAATAGGAGCCAAAATAGCTGACTGAAAAAAAATCTTCTGAGCTGTTTTATGACAGAACCAGGGCACTGAAGTAAGAGATATTAAAACTTTTTTAAATTAAGAAAAACAGATGTGAACTTTTCACATAACACACTTCAAGAAATAAACTAACCATTTCAATTTATATTTTAACACTATACTTTGTGATTTTATAAGAATCTGTCCAGTACTTTTGGAGCCTGTTCCAATCAAACAACCTATTTAAATTTAATGGATTGAAAATTTTCTAGAATCATACATTAAACATTTTGATAAAATACCCAAGCGTCCAATTCTGCAAGTATTTCTATATTTTGTGAATTACATTGAAGAAATTAATAAGATAATGCTTCAAGAATATGAATTTCATGAATGTTATGAATTTTAGTGAAAATTTAAGCTCTTCCTTTCATTGCGCATTGTTCAAAAAGAGACAACCAACGATTCAGACAAGCAATGATAATAAACAAAATATACCTACGTATTAGATATAGATAGGGAAGACATTGAAATAAATTTTATTCTTTAAAATCGAATTACTTAATCTTACGTTTAAATATCTAAAAGTACTAATAAATTCTTCATTCGTGTTAATCCATACTAATATTATAAATGTAACTCTGTCTGTCTTTCCATCACGCTAAAACTACTGAACCGATTAGAACAAAATTTGGTACACAGATGGTCTCGAGCCTGAGAAAGAACATAGGCTAGCTTAACTGGCAAAAACGGTTAAAAGGGGGTAATGGGGAGGGTCAAGGTTTTAGAAAAGTCCACGCGGAAGTCTCGGGTAGCAGATCTAATAAAAATGATTTGCTTAAGTTATGAATTAAGATTAGTGTTTAAATTTGAAGATTATATATTGTAACTGCCTATACCGATGACATTAAGTAGCCCCAATCACTTACTTACAGTTCCGAGATTAATATGAAATAATTATTTCGCTCAGATATACTCATATAACATATTAACTAACTATTTTAGTGTGAAGAACTTCAAGAAGGAAGAAGAAAGAAGCGAAGAATACGTACCAATAACAAAACAAGAAAGTGGAGTATTAATATGAGATAGAAAATGGTACTTTTCACAATTGCCTTAAACAACCGCTACTATAAACAGTTTTCTTTATTTTTTAACCATCCATCAAATAATTAGATTAAAACGAGATCAATTTAAGTAAAGTATTAAGGTGATTCATGGTAGATAGGGTAATAGGGCTTAGTAGCAACTTTACTCCGTTGCTGATAAGCTGATAGAATGAGGTTATTTAAAAGCAAAAAAAAATCAGACGGAGAAAGAGAAAAATAGATTTAGAGTTAGTGAGTAGAAAAAAAAGAGTTGTGGTCCCAAAACAGTTTGTACGCATGAAATACTAAATGAATTCCATAAGATACCTAGTATGGAAAAGATTTTTATCAACAAAGAATAGGAACGGGATCACCCTTATAATTATTAAAAACTACACACACATACAACCTCAAGTTATTTAACCATTGGAGGCTAACTCGGCCAGTCTGTCCAATGGTCGAGTATCGTCCTACGTTTGAAGGATCTCATCTTCCTAACTTCACAGACCTAGTGTAATTAAAGCTGTGTGGCATTTTATATTAGTATCTACTGTTTATCACATTGCACTTTAATATCACATTTACCTACACTTATAATTATATTAAATAATTTTATTATGGAAGGCATATTTACAAAACACATAGAAATAGGTTAAAACAATGTTCGAAAGACAGTGCTGAAATTTTGAACTAAATAAAAATAATCTCGCAAGACAGTGTTAAAATGTCAACTAAATATAAAAATAATTGTCAACTCTAAGGAACTATTATAAAAACTATCTAAAAAATATTCGTCGTTTTTCGTGTGCAATACATGAATTCATTATTTTAAATGAAAGAAGGAGCAAACAAGAGGTGATACGACGATAGCGTTAAGAACTGATAAAATAGTGATGGCATTAAATTCCGGTTTAGATATAACGTAATTGCAATAAATTACAAAAAAATCTGTAATTTAGATTTCGTATGAAAGAAAATTATACGATTAAGCCATAGTAAGAAACAATATAACATTCTTGGAAACCGATATGATTTCTTTTAAAATTACTACCAGTCACATTTCGACTACTTTAAAATAAGTATCAATTAAATTGTAAAATTAAAATTACAGCGGGATTTAGAAAACTTGGTCCTTAATATATAAAATTACCTTGTTACAATATATACACAGCTTAAAATTTATCGTATATTTACAGTTTATTCATAAGAGTGTTCCACGTAATGAATGATAAAGGAAGTTTAATCTTTATATATGATATTTAATGTTAAAAAAATGTATTTCTTTTACACAAGTGACGCCATTGTTATCTACGTGGAAACAAAACACGAAACGACTCCGAGTCAAATCTTAGTTCACGTTGACATTCGCGATCATAAAACGTCTTAAACGACACTTTCGTTTACGACGCTCAAAATTAACTCTTTTTTAGTATACTTTTTTAGATTTAACGGTTCATATTTTCACGGGTTATATTTTTTGGGTAATGCAATGCTTATAGAAGGGTTTGAAACATGAAAATGTCGTGCATATATCCTATTATATGGTACAGGAGCCCCAGCCACGCCCCATGCGGTGAACTCCAACCAAAGTAGATATTAGACCAGAAACATTGATCGGGTGAACAAATTAATGAAGTTCAAGTGCAAAGAAAAATGTGCAAAGCAAAGCTCGATGAATGTTTCTGGCTTACAGCGAGAGTTCTCCCGTTACCTAAATCTGACATGCCTGATACAAAGCTATTTACAGCGCGGTCTACTATAAATATCCAGAAGTAACCTACAGTTTTTTTTGCGTTTTGTTTTTGTATTTTTTTTTTTACTTTTTGTATTTTTATCTCATGTGCCCTCCATGTGTATAATTTTTGTTTTTTGTTTTTTTTGTGTTTTTTTTTTGTTTTAATGTTATTTTTCATTCTAAGTCTAGTTATTATAGAAGCTAGTAAGTTACCACCTAAGCATCAGTATCATTGTGGTGAGCAATCACTACCACGTTCGGACATCCACAAGGGGATAAGAGGGGAAAAAGGAATGTGTTAAAGGAAGTTGGGATAGGATATACTGGATTGTGATATAGCAACTATATTATAGAGATAGAGATGCCACGCTCGACGCTGGTTTTCTGCGGGAAAGTGGTACTACCCCATTACGAGCCAAGCAACCTTTTAAATTTACTATTACCGACGTATTAAACCAGTCTTCTCCAGGTTATTTATTAACTACGCTACTTTTTTTTTTTTGCATTTTTTCGATTTTTTGTTAATTTTTTTTCTCTTTATGCCTATCTTTATACCTATGCTAAGTTAGATATAATACAATTTGCAAACTCGTTAACTACAGACTAATATCTAGCTAATAGGAGCATAAAACTAATTTTTGTATGTTTTCATTTTTTTTTACATTTTTATGTTTTTATCGTTTCTAAATTTCTCACTAGTACGTCAAAGATTAAAATTACTATTTACAATTGAGATATATACAGAGCTATAATGAGCTATAATATAGAGCTGCAGCAGGATATAGTATAAAGCACGACTCTAATAAATAAATACCCGACTTAGTCATAAACACACCTATATATTATTTATATACATATATACAATTTAGCTGAAGATGACTGGTCTCATACGTCGGAAAAAACGGGAACATTCTCGAAAATTCTCGCTCGACAATGACATTATTTAATGGTATATATTTTTTCCACCCCGTGGTATATAATTAAATAAATATATATAAATATAGTGAGTCGTGATCGCATTGTTATTCCAACCGTAGCCTCTGCATTATGAAATAAATATAATATATATTATCTTAATCTACAAGAAGGTGAAAAGAGTGACGAGTTAATTAAATAAAAATTAAAACCTCATTCATCATGAAATAGTGTTTTGTTTTTGATTGTTTTTTTTTTCTTTAAATTAGAACCAGAGAAAAATTTGTTTTTTTTTTTTATGACAAAAAGCTGAGACCAACCAATTTTGATGAAATTGGCTTGGAGATTGCAATTGATTGATCGAGTAAAAAGTGTTACCAGCTTTATGCGGGAATGTTTTTTCTTTCAAAAAAAGTACACTAGTTCATGATAAATTTGGAAAGCTCCACCCCGCTTCCCAACGTGGACTTCAGCCATTGTTAATAAGTCCCCCGGACACCAAGTATTTTCTTTCACTCATCCTGTACAGTCTCCTGAAAATATTTTTTCTTCCTCCCATACAAACATACAAATTTATACATATCCTCTCACTCATATCTATGTAAACTTTTTTTCCTGACTATAGGTAATGTGCACTCCATCTTCATAGCCATTTAAAGTAATGCTCACTAAATTTAATAATTAATTTATCTACGTCGAACGAATCTCTTAACTGGGTCTACAAACATTCAGACATAACGCTTGACTTCGGCAAAAATTTTGTAAATATATTCTTTTGAATTTTTTTTTATTTGTTAAAAAAGATATTTACAAAATTGCGCTATCTATTTGAAAAAACTATATTAAATAATATCACAGTATGATCCACGATTCAATTTACTAATCGTACTTAAATTTAGTATCACAGATTAATGAATAATTGATTAAAAACAAAGAATAATTAAATGGAACAAAAAAAAACTTTCAAGACAAAATAAACTTAACTGGAACGGTTATCCGAAATGAGATTTTGTCCTCGCAAAAAAAGATGGTATTTTACTAGTCAAGTCATGTAATGAAATATATAAAAAAAGTTTTTTAAAACCTACACACAAAGATACTGTAAAGCTGATCTTGTTCCACATTTTTAAGATTTGTATTTACCTATTTTTATACGATATGTACCTACAAGTATTTCTATTGTTCGATATGTGTTTTTCCAATATATATTTTTTTAATAATTTAACCAAATAAATGAAGTCCTTAGCGATTCTGTTTAATTAACTTGTAGGTTTGTTTAAAATACTAGAAAGAAGGTTGAACAGTTTAATATTTATTTCTACTACCTACCTTCGTAAGACATGTTGGGTCGCTTACAGTTTGGGTCCCCTTTAAAAGGTAAATACTTTTATTATACCAACTTAGACAATAATTAAATATATCTATAATTATATTAAACAAGACAGAGTTACACTCCTGAATAATCATTGTATTCTAAAATTAAACATTAGATGTACACTTATTATTATTTCTATTTTTAATGTATTTTTTTTTTGTAATAGCGTCCGTTTCATTGACAAAGTACTGCCCAGTTTAGTGGAATTTCAATTTATTAAAACAAATGAGTAGTGAAGCGTTCACTTTGCAGTGATCTCTGAGATTTATTTTAATCCATACTGAGTAATATATTGGAGACGATCATATTTTTGGATCACGTATCTATATTTACTAGAGGGTTAATTTAAGTGATATACGTTGGGGCTCCTAAAATTTGGAGCCCTTGATCGGGCCCCAACTACCCTTATGTCGGAGACGGAGTGAATGATAAGCTTAGCTAAGGATACTACACTACTAAGCGTCTACTTTCGACTACTTATTATAATTTATAATTTACAGATCACGAATTTCTACAATGTACAGTAACTTATCTGTGCCCTGGATGTTCGCGACGTTATTAAAGCTTAACCATTAATAAAAAATATTTACACTCATACAATTAATTATCTTACAAGTAATTATTGTCACTTCACGCTGGCTTGGCTCTTGCATTTGGGATATGGAACCAGCAGTAGTAGTAAAACCCGCAAAGATTCAGTCATGGGTGTACCCAGGGGGGGCGGAGGATCACGGAAGGCTGAGCCTGTGTGCGTGGAGGGACACCGATGGGCTTTAGTTGCTAGTGAGAGTCAGACATAACCGCCTCCTAACTACGAGGAGGACGCCGTATTCTTTTTTTTATTCTATTAAGTGGTGAGACGAGCTGGACGCCCCCCTGATGGTAAGAGAAACGCCAGCCCATAACCAAACCAGTGCTACCCAGAACTTTGCTCCGGGCAGGGCTGCACTACATTTTATTTGTAAGAAGATGTTTTCTGTTAATAAAAGGGGAGGCAGGGGAGGACAGAATTTTTCCTCTAAATTTCGTAAACACAGGGTTTCACACAGGGTTCGGTCTAATGTGTAATATTGAAACTAATATATAAAGCCGAAGAGATTGTTTGTTTGTTTGTTTGAACGCGCTGATCTCAGGAACTACTGGTTCGAATTGAAAAATTCTTTTTTATTGAATAGACAATTTATCGAGGAAGTCTTTAGGCTACATAACATAACGCGGCGACTAATAGGAGCGAAGAAGTAATGGAAATACAAATCAACGGGGACAAGTCGCGAGCAACAGCTAGTGTATGATAAAACAACAAAATTTACTCGCTTCCCTCTAAACTGGGTACACCCATAGATGCAATTGTTAAAGAAACAAAATATTTTGAACATTCTTCAGGTGGTGATTATGTATTCTGGTTTTGAACCCTTAATTGCTAAACTATGTTAAAGTAGTTTTATTATATTATGTAGTATGAAGTATATCTAGAATGCTAATACCTTAAACTTTTATTTTGTAACAGTAAATTTTTCAGGGAAAGTGAACAACAAAGAATTAACACAGGCAACATTAAAACACTAAAACATTCAATAGCTTGAAATGGTGTTCCCTGTAGTAAACAAATTGTTGGTAAACAATTGTTAATATTATTTTCTGGTTAATTTTGTTTATTACATTATTTTTGTATGTGGATACTTCTGTTAATTGCACATGAAACCCGGATTACAATTTACTTTTACATTATATACTCTTAAAATAATTAAAATAATTAATTGATTGCTTAATCTAAAACACTTAAAGCCCTATAGAGTGACATTTCTAATTATTTATTTAATATCAAATCTCCTACGTGCATCGACTATAATTAAAAGGATTTAATTAAATATACACTAACTATTATCTCTATAGAGACTACTATTAAATCGATATTGTTGTACTTTCAAATAACTTAAGCTAGGTTAATTGCTTGGCATTAATTCCAGACATATCTACATACATACACACATACACAGATCGCTAAGCGTACTATCCAATCCAGCCTTTCCCCACAATAAAACTATAATAAATACGCTAAGGCAAAATTACGTTTTAAATTTTAAAAAATCTGAGTGCCTACTTCGAATGCAATCGTCGTCGATATCGAAAATTTTTGTTACTGCTAACCGAGCTATCAGCCTAAATACACCCTAATAAAGAATCGGATCGCACATCAGTTTATCGGAATGTTATCGAAATAGAAACAAAAAAGTTTTTATATTATTTCGAAGTTGCTCAAAAACTGTATCGAAAATAATGAAAATCGACATCGATTGTGTTCGGAGTAGAGCTTCTGGACTAGTTTCTATCGACCAACGTGCCTTTAGGATCATTGTTATGTGTTTTTAGATATAATACCATCTCGCGTTGTAACTTTAATTTTTAATTTAGCCTTTTGTTTCTCACGTTTTAATGAAAATTGATCACAATTGTGTGGCAAAGAGAGATATTTAACGATGCAATTTGTCAAATTTCAGGTAAACGGGAATTTTTTCTTTCTGGCCATGCACTTTTTTGCTCAGTAAGCCGCCGTAACGTTTTTAACGTTAACGTTTTTTTTTTGATAATATGAAGAAGGGAGACGGACGCACTCCTGATGGTAAGAGTAACGCCAGCTCATAGCCAATGCAGTGCTGCCCGGAACTTTGCTATAAAGCCCAAAACCGGGCAGAGGTGCACTACACCGACGCTCCCCACTTTGAGTCGTCAGATGTTAAGACTATGCCCAGTAATTTCGCTGGCTACAGTGCCCTTCAGACCGGAGCACAGTGACATTTTTATATATCACTGTTCTGAGTTAAGACAACTTCAACAACCCCTGCAATTAATATCAAGTACATCTCAAGGCAGAAAGTGTATTTATTTACCTACCAATTCATATAGAAACGGGAAACAAAGCGTCGGAAAAATAATCCTTTTTTTTACTTTCAGAAACGTTTTATGCGTTCTTGGATGCCTCTACATATTAAATTAATTTATTATACATGTTATATTTTATATAACACAATTAGTTAATAATAAAAAAGCGAAACAATTAAATATTTACAATGTTCCTCGATCAGCTTTTTTATCTTCATAAGATATATTTTATTTATCCTTAAAATTCACAGCCAGATGACAGAATTTTCATATACTCACAACCTAATGACTTATTAAATACACAGATAAGAAAATACAAATATTTATATTATATTAATTTAAATAACTATGTACATATTTACAGGTTAAAGATGCCTACGGCTGCTAGTTTTATATTTAGCAAGCAAAGTAATGCGCCTTGTAGCAAGTAGTCGAGCTGACTAGTCTTAACTGGATACTGCGCTCTTTAATTGCTTGAAGGCCACAGCAAACAGCAAAAAGAGCGAAGAGAGGTCACAATCCTTTAACCAAGAGGGACTACTTGAGGAGTAATATTAATGTACTGTGTTGTCATGTAATTGTATATTATAATTGGGTATATTATCTATGTTATGGTTATGCAAAAAATCTGCACAAATGCCTTTAATAGGTACCTGTTGGTATAAATAAATCATTACGAATCGAGTCAAACTCTGATGAACTATGTACCAATCTGCTGTAGCAATATGGTATATGCGGTACACAATAAGTATTTAAGGTTCTGTTCCGAGCATTGATACAAAATTATACCGTTTAAATGTGTTACACTTTACTGAATTTAAACTGAATACAAAATCTTATGATGTTTTTAAAGATACTAGAGATATCTATAAATCCATACTAATGTTACAAATGCGAAAGTAACTCTGTCTGTCTGTCCGTTCATCACGCTAAAACTACTGAACCGATTAGAACGAAATTTGGTGCACAGATAGTCTAAAGCCTGGGGAAGGACATAGGCTACTTGTTTTTATCAACCCCCAAAAGGTTGCGCGAGGGGTTGAAACTTTTTATAATACCCTTTCACGGACAAACCGCTGAACCGATTGTAATGAAATTTGGTACACAGATGGTCTAGAGCCTGAGTTAAAACATAGGCTTATTTTTAAGTGGAGAAAAGGGTAATAAGGGGGAGTCAAAGTTTATATGAAAGTCCATGCGGACGGAGTCGCTGGCAACAGCTAGTCTTAATATATATAAATCTCGTGTCGCAATGTTTGTCCTCAATGGACTGCTAAACCACTTAACCGATTATAATGAAATTGGCACATGAAGTGCAGTTTGATCCAACTTAAAAGATAGGATAGCTTACATCCCGGTATTGCCCTGGGAACGGGAAATACGCGAGACACAGCTAGTAATATATAATAGAATACAAGTCAAGATAGAAAGATTCAAAGTAGTCAAAATAGGGGGCAGAACATCTAGTACAAACGAGAAGGAACTTGGAATAATTTAAGCTTAACTTATTTATAGCAAAGCGAAGCGTAAGCACCGTCGGATTGAGCGTATGTATGTACAAATCTATACTAATATTATAAAGAAGTAAAGTTTGTGTGTTTGTTAAATTGTAAGGGATAATCTCGGGACCTACTAAATTCTCTCACCAATAGATAGCCACATTATTGCTGAGTGTCACAGGTTATATAAAAAAGCAAAAACTTATTAACATTTTAATCAAAGAAGTGGGCACGGATCAGCTAATGTATTTATACTAAGCGTTATACGATATACAAAATTAAAGCCTCTTAATTTAACGACCCATTCATTTCTTAGGAAGTTAATTTACACTTACGCTTTTCAAGTAATATCACAGTTTTTAGAGCCAATAAAATTTAATATTTACATTTAGATACTTTTAAAATACCTACACCTGTAACTCCAGACACAAACGTTATTCTTAAATATACCGAAGTTATCTATCAATTATCATAGTACCTACTTCTAGAGATTTCTAAGCTTATACCCTGATTAATCCATTGCCAAGAAATCTAATTTAAATCTTTTATGTACCTAGGAATAGTAACTACACCAAAAACGAGAATAAATCCTACAATCTACAATCAATAAAAATAACCATTTTTTTCCACCGATTGATTGTATTTTATAACGATTTAAAAAAGGAGGATTCAATTTTAAAACGTATGGACGAACCATTAACGCCCGAATAAATTGTAAATGGATGGGAATAATTTACTTTTTAATGTTTAGTTTGTTCTTATTTGTTTAATCTACACCTGAAAAAATCATTTTAAAATTATAAGGTTACCAGTTACTATACAAGAATTTGTTGTAATTTAGGCTATTTTAAGTGTAATTAAATTAAAAAAAACTTTACACTGGGCGGATTTGGTAAATTCTGGCAATATTACCAAGTGAAAGATATTTTTAATATTTTCAGGACATTTAAGAAAGATAACACCATATTCTTTAATTGGTATGAATTTATAAGCGGAAACTCGGTTGAAATGTTTGAAAAAATTACGACTCCCTTTTATCTGACAGAAAATATTATAAACATAGTGATAAATATAAAAATTTATACTTATTTTATATAAATTATATAAAATTAATAGAGTCCAAACTGCTTTATAAATTTTAATAATAAGAAACACGCTCGTGGAGTTAGGAAAATTTTTAAACATTTTAACGTAATTTATTTTAAAACACTAAGTATAAATTAATTAATCGTGCAATTATTAGGTATATTAATCTTTAATAAGCGTGATTTCCCTGTGATGACCCCTGCATTGTACGGGGCTATATTATATGATTGTAAACACTATTTTTTTATCTTACACGACATTGAGAGTTATGAAGATAATTTTGCTTCGGAACAATTATACTCGTAAGAAGTGTAATATTTTTAATGATTATTTTAAATTTATTTTAAATTTAAGTTGCTGATCCGATTTCACGGTTCGGAATACAAATGAAATTTACGAAACTAAAGGCGTGCTTAAATTTAATTTGCCAACCAAAACTGCAATCAGATTTTTCAACGTTGCTTTTAAAGATCAAAAATCCTCGATGAATCGAGCAATAATATTATAATTCAAATAAAAAAGGACATATACAGTTTAAAAATTAGGGCTCACATACAAAGCAACAGTTCAGTTTAATATACATATTATTAACAGAGCTAATTACCTACAGGCGCGCAAAAGAACGCGCGGCAAAATCGCAAAATTTTCGCG
This sequence comes from Eurema hecabe, assembly GCA_026213755.1. NCBI lineage: Eukaryota > Metazoa > Arthropoda > Insecta > Lepidoptera > Pieridae > Terias > Terias hecabe. The sequence goes on along the minus strand of JADANM010006310.1, from coordinate 2,645,116 downwards.
ATCAGTCTTTCTCTCTTTAACTTGCAATCGTATAGAATGTGTGTCCCGTTCTACTTTAACATCGATATGTCATAATTATACTTATAGACGTATTACGAAGACTGATAGTCCCTTTATAATCTGTCCTCTTAAAGTAAAACCAAAACTTTATAGGTTACACTTGTAAAAACACGTTCTCATACTCAATGACACTCATATCCCATCATTAATGTTGCTGCTATAAGAAATTTACCATTTAAATATGGAAAATTTTAAAATCTACGAAATTGCACTCCTGCGACGATCTATTTAAGTGGACAAAATTGTCTAGGTTGAATTGGCTTCGCTTTGAATATTTATACAGGTATTACTCGGTGTTATTCTTCTGTGATATTATAGATAATAATATACAAAATTATTTTGGCTTGAATGGTATAAACGAATTTTAAATTTAATGGATTTTTTTATATGCAAATTAATTATTGATCAAATTTGAATGAGTTGATAATTACGTTTGCATATTATGTGCTACCTATGTCCTTTTAATTTGATGTTCCAATCTGAATGGACGGAATTCCGATTAGGGTTACAAACATCAAAATATTTATTAAAAACCTAAATTTAACAACTTACATGCATCGTTTGAATGTGTTAAAAAAACTTTTAGGGCCTGATTATTTTGGTTTAATATATTATATTCTAGTAGGTACTGTATAGTAAGAAGTGAGTTTATTACTTTAGGGCCTTAAATAAAAAAGAAATCCTTGACAAGGATATTTGATATACACAATAAAAACTAGAAAAAGGTCTAAAACAAAGAATGTGACGTTTAAACAGTACTAATTACATTGTTAAAAGCAACCAACTGTTTGACCAAGTGGTTAAATTTGTCTAAATTGATAAAGATTTGAACATCTGAAAAGGTGCCAAACATTTTGGTATAAGCTGTAAGGGTGGATTTAGACTAAAAGAACATAGAGCTAGAGCTAGAACAAGAGCATTCTTTCGTTAATATCTAGTGTAAACTAAAGCTTGACGTATCTATTTACATCAAACGAACAACGAACTAGAACTAGAACGAGAATGTTCTTTCTTCATTATTTGGTGTAAACAAGAGCTAGATCGAATGTTCTTTGCTCAAACAATCGGTAGAGCACAAGAACACTTTAATGAGACCGCTCAGTGGATTTTATTATTGTTGCAAGATTGCAAAAAAATGCCTACTTCATTTATTTTTAAATGGTTTTCAATAGGGTTAAGCCTAAGGTCCTAATACTATAGGCAACATGTACCTATGTTAACTGACCCCAATCAGTGCATATACCTTACTTTAAGCATTAATAAACCCACGCTTTTTTAATAAAAAATTTAAGTAAAATTATTACGATAGATTCATTTGAGTACATTAGTGTAAGAACTTTAAAGCTTTAAGAAAAAACAATGTTATGCTACAACTAAAATTGAAAATAAATGATTAAAAATTAATAACTTCTTCATCAAATTGTAAAGAGACGCTATAATTTCAGTAAGACAAAATGTTAGAGTCGATTTTTAGCCTTTGTCAAGAAAATTATTTATTCTAGGAAAATATAATTTTGTTTATTCTGTGTATGGATAGTAACCGTCAATTACCTTTAGCGGTGAACGAAACCTGCGCAGAAGTCAAAAATAAGGTATCGAGGTAGCAGTGCGGCGCGCGGGGCGCGTGATCGTCGGGTGCGCGAGCGTTGATTGGTTGTACCAGTCGTGTTGTCTTTCTCGCACCAACGAGCGCGCTTCTACCGATGCGCACCTATTCTCGTCAATCGCTAAACATTTTTGACGGTTACTGTACATGTTTGTTTTATTAGTCATTAAATCATTTGTTATATTATGGAAAATAACTTGTAGGTTGTAGAAAATATTCCGCTTAAAAATGGCTGAATTAAAACCTGCTATAGAGATAACAGATTTTTTTAATATTTTATTCCGTAACAATATCGTTAAACAAGTCATTGAGGCTTAAATTTTCGGCAGGTACCTGAGAAAATCTGGCACCCTTTTTCCGAATAAAAATTATGGTTGGCATTTTGGTACCGCGGTTTGTAATAGGAAGATAAATTAGAAGGAGTATCAAAACTATGGACACGTTCAAAAACACTGCTAGTTGTCGTCTGTCAAACATCATTTAAAT
>JADANM010006310.1:2630192-2642864 GCA_026213755.1 Eurema hecabe | reverse complement strand
ATTATGGTTGGCATTTTGGTACCGCGGTTTGTAATAGGAAGATAAATTAGAAGAAGTATCAAAACTATGGATACGTTCAAAAACACTGCTAGTTGTCGTCTGTCAAACATCATTTAAATGTCAAATTTTTCTATAATCTATAGGTTACAAAAAACCAATTGGGATATAGATACTTATGTCTATACACAACATATAGATTTTTAAAAATGTCACAGATAATTATTTCAATAATTATGATGCTTTATAAACGAAGATTTTCAGATATAGTACTGGTTGCGCAGATGACCAAATTTATGTGGCAACACTTTTACGTGATACTGGAGGGCAAGAAATGTAACATGCTGACGTACCTTGAGATGTGTGCCGATGATTTATATTTTATGTACCTGTAAATAGATATCATGTTATATCTGACCAGAATAAAATAACCCAAATGTCTTTTACAATTACACTCGAAAATATTATTGTTTAACTTGTAGCGGTAGTTAACATTGTTTATTATTGCAGCGGAATAAATATGATTAGTGCAGATTATAATCCTATAATATATATTTATATAAATATGTTAAGGAATAAATGCGCAGAAGCTTATATTATTACGTAAGCATAGAAAGTATCAACGTTCTGTCATAATTACTTTGACGTTAGCTAGACATTGACATTTTAATATAAGTACAAAAGTACCCGCCAATTGACATTTCTTTTTTCACTGCCATTTTACCAGGAATAGAAGAATAAAAAATAGAATAGCCACGGTATGTTCATGGGTGGCGATGAAGGCTCGCTGGCTCGTTGGCACACTGTGTTATATTATAAGGCACACATATTTATCATCTTTGTAAAAAAAAAACTAAATACTCACGCTTTTCACCTGAATAGATAACAGCCGGTGAAAACTTTTCACAGAAATCGGTTCTAATAACTCCAGAAGAAAAAAATAAGAAAAAATCTTTTTTTCCAGAGTTGTTAGTACCATTCTCTGTGACACCCGGTGTTTGTGTTTTTTTTTTCAAGTATATATTTTGTGTATGAGATTATTACTAACCTTAAACTTTTTTTAAGACGCCATTTGTGTCCAAATCGCGCGCATCGCATAGCATTTTTATTGCGCACACCACGAATAGCACATAACGCCTTATGGAAGTCGCTATGAGGGAAATCAGAATTATTTGGTAGTAAAAATGGGCAAACCATTTCACGCACAGAATATATATAGACCATGTCTTCGGATCCATGTTCTTGCTGTATCTGTTGAAAACAAAACTCAATGAATAAAAATAACCAAGTTTAATTAAAAAACAAAAGCGGTTCCTATCTATAAAAAGGGATCTACCCTCAATACTGTTAACTATATAAATAGAAAATTTAATATTTAAGAACTTTTCTATTTAAAAGTTTAATAAAGCCTATGTCAACATAAAGGTCAAGTTTTTTTTTAACTTCTAAACATTAGTACAGATAAAGGACGTATAGTCATACCAATTCCTCTTACTGTTAAAGGTAAGTCGTAAAATAAATTAAGAAAAGAGGTGCGCATGCGCAGCCCTCAGCCTGCTTGTATGCAAGACTGTCAATTATATGTTTTTAGAGTACCTACATATTTTTTTGTCTTGGTATATATTTATTATCATTACAATATAGGTAAATAGATAAATAATTAAATATTTCAGGACATTTATACACAGCGCCCTCTAGTCCAAAGCCAAGCATTAATGGCAACTAGATAACGGAATAAATTACATTACATAATTACATATACTACTACCTACTTTTATTTTCTAAATACATACATACAATACATAGTATTAATTTATTAAAGCGTCACTTTATTCTGTCTGTCCCTATATTATTCTTAAATCTTTGAAGCTTCGAAGTCGATTTGCAATTTTTTTTAAAGGATAGGATTGCAGCGACCGTTACTCATGCGACGAGTCTTAATCGCGCTTACGATATTTGTTCGAGACTTAGCATATATACAACTTCTCGATATCGAACCATTGGGGCCTAACGGCCGGCCAGTCAGTGTTCGACTGGTCGAGGATCCTCCCTTTGGTTCAGAGGAAGGTAACATCCTCCTACCTTCCTTCCCACAGGATTAGATTCAAGAATCAAGAGCACAGATCGTGCGAAGTCGAGGCTAATCACTAGTTTTAATAAAGTATAAACCAAGAAAACAATATAGCTAATTAGCTAACCAGTCTATTAGGAAATAGAAAATAGAAGATTTTTCCTTGACTCTATTTCATTACTATTACTGGAAGAAACCCTTAAACAGATGACAAATTCGTAACATAGGCGTGTTCAGGGCATTAAGAAAAAGCTACCAGTGGGCGGGACAAATTGTATTGTATAATCTGTACTCTCCTGTTATTTAAAAAATTCTGTATCGGTTTTTAATATTGATACATATGAAATCTATTATATGATAGGTAGTGGTAAATTACCAGATAACGTTGTTTCTTAACGTTAAAAGCAAAAACTTTTTGACTTAGAAACTAATATCGAACGAATTCGTAGCTAAAAAGATTCCGTTATTCCGTATTTTAATAGTCTATTTTTTATTTATGATATTCTTGGAATAAGTAGGTAGTCAATGCTGGTCAAAGTTAATGGAGTCCTTTAGGATCAACATAAATTTAAACTATAATTTTTTTAGATAAAACGTCAATTCTTAAGTCATAAAAACCTCGTCTGAAAACGGGAGTGTCGAGCTTATAACTTATAGCCTCATTAATTTATGATCTTATAACATATAAGTCATCAACTTATAACTCAAAGAAAAAAAGGAATCACATAACTTAACAATAACTTGACAAAGTTGGGCGGAGTAGCCACGCCCTATCGCAACTTGGCTACCTGTTGCGTCTACATTTCAATAACATTAGCTTCATCTAGTTTTTAAATAAATAACGAGAAAACGATACAATACGAAAATATATCATCTCGTAAATCATTTATTTATTTCATTAGTTAAACGCTTTGTAACATTAAAAAATAGTTAATTAAACAATGCCATACAAATGATCCCAAAAACTTTTTTTAAAACGAATACCTATGCAATATTTTAATAAGTATGAAAAATGACAATAAAAATAAAAGCACAGAGAACTAACATACTAATTTAATTATCAAGTTTTAATTGCATATTAAATAAAAAATCTATTTTGACAAAATAACAGTAGGTAAAATGACACAACTTTAATAAAAGAAACTTTCAAAAACCAAACTAAAAGTTATACTTACCAAAAGGAGCTTTTCACAAACTTTACAAGTTTACTAAAAATTCTCTACTGTTATTCTTAATGCCGATTTACATTCCTGAACTATTTAATAAAATTTCAAATAACGTGAAAATTTTTAATAGAAATAAATCAATTACACAATGCTAGGCAGAGATCGTTAGATTTAGGTCGTGTAGTAGTGTTATCGTAGCGGAGACTGATCTATAACTGACGGATGAAAACCTGGGCGCTGGTATTTATAGGTGCATCACGGGGGTGGTGTGACGTCATAGCGCCCAACAGGTATCTGCACTCCAACTTTCGAGGAGGCACCTCCTTGCACCCCATGCAACCTCCTATTACAAAGATTAACAAACGAGCGAACTATCACTTTTCATGTATTTTGATTTTTCGATTATGTTTACGAGTAAAATTAAGATATATTTGGAGTCCAATTTAAACAGCGAAGCTCCTCGTTAGGTTATTTAATGGTTTTTTATAAATTCTATTGTGCAAATGTGCTTGTAATTATACCATGATAGTTATGCATAGAAATAATTGTTTTAAATACAAGTCAATAGAACGTCATGTTTTATCAGTTCTTAGCAAAAAATAGTTATAAAATGAAATGTTATTATTTTATTTGCAAGATAGGTACTTTTACATATATTTTCACTTCAGCATTTGAAATTATTTCTATTTTCTAAGAATTTTCATTTTAAGTTGCCGCCATTGTCGCGTTTATAAATCATTTAATACAGATAATAAATTCCATAATTTCTTTGGTCATAAACCAAAAATAAAATAAATTTTGATTATTGCGTTTACACTATTTGAATATTTTAATCTTTGATTATTCGCGTTACAAATAAAACGAAACGTCTATTAAACATGGCTGTATAATAATACGTTGCATACAAATATTGGTTTGATTTCGGAGAATTCTGATGATTTTACAAAGGTTCAAACGGAGGGAGGGGCTAAGACACGCCCACTCGTAAGCCCCGCCCATCGTTCAACACAGACCACCCCACTGAGAGTAATCTTTTTTTAATACATCACAATTACTGTAATCCATCCCATACACACACACACACACACACACACAAACATACATTTCTACTTAACACTTGTAACAGGATTTTGTTCCGGCCAATTTGCTAAAACCTCATTGCGAAACAAGGTTTTACTCTCATAAATGGCAAGTATTTTTAGCAAGCAGGATTAACTGTATAAGTAATCCCTAATACTTACGGATTGTGGAATGCACATTCAGGATTATTTTTTCAACGTTGCTTGTTTACGTTACCTGAAGGTTCTATTTTCATTTTTCTTTGTAAGTTTTTTGGAGCTGGCTATTCACCATTAGACTGATTTTTCATTTTACTAACACAACCGAGGTGTTACCATTCTCTCACAGAAAACATAAGTGGTCAAGTAAATAATGGTATGTCATTGCGCTACGCGCGATAGTGGGAATAATGAAGGCCCATTATCGCTTTTCGCTCTCGTATTAGGTATTTATTCTCTTAAGTCACAAATACATTTTATTCCTTTTGCACGGGAACTGCAACTTTATGCAACTGTTAACAGGCCGATGTACCTAATCGTTTATCATCAGACGAACTAGTATAGTATAGTTTAGTTGCCATACAACAAAAAGGGTTTAATCTATGTAGTAGTCATATTTTTGCATTCGGTCAGAGGTCAAACGTTGAGAGCGCCATAGGCTAAAACTTCATAAAAAACATTTTTTGAATGTATAGTACTACAAAAACATGTCGAGTTTAGAATTATCCTGCTCGTTTGCCCCCTGTGTTATAAAAACCCAATAGGGTTCCGAAAGACACAGAAGGTTGTTTCCATGAAAGGAAATTATTTTTTTAATGCTCATACATACCTACACTACTGGGAGGAGACAGCAGGTAAAGTCAGACTCAAAGACTAAAACCCCCACTGAATCGTTTCTTGCCGGTTCTTCTCAGTAGTAACTGTAGTGGTAAATGTTTTGTAATACCATGACATTTAGTTGAATAAATATACTTTTGACTTTGACTTAAGTGGGGCTTTTTAGTCTTAGCTTCTTTATTTTATAACCCAAACAGTTATTTAATTTCTCTTCTTGTAAAAGGTTGCCCGATAGATTATTTTTTTACTATTTATTATATTACTAGCTGTTGCCCGCGACTCCGTCCGAGTTTACTTTCATAAAAAATTATTCCCCTGGAAACTGGATAAAAAGTATCCTATGTCCTTCTCCTGGTTCTAAACTACATCCCCACCAATTTTCAGCCAAATCAGTTGAGCCGTCATCGAGTTTTAAATGGTGTAACTAACACGACTTTCTTTTATATATATAGTTTATTAAAATTGATATTAAGTGTTTAACTAAAAAAAATTTTGTGTAGGAATACAGATAATTTTCGCCAAAAATAAACGTATAATAAAAAAGGAATATCTATTACTTCACGTACTTTTATAAATAACTATAACCTTTATATTAATTTAAAAAACAGTTGTCTCCACTTTAAATCTTTTATAACTTGCCTGAAAGAGATCACTTCGTAATGAAGGTGGACTGTCTGTAGTTTTATATGTTTATCATTTTTGTAACAAAGATGATAGATGAAAGATCCTCAGATATAATTCGGAGCAAGGAAAAAAACACACTTTATTTAACAATTTTTTATATTTTCATAACAAATATCTCATAAAATATGTTCATATAAAAATAGCTATTTTTCTTATACGACATTACATAAAAACGTAAATAAAATTACCCATATAACATAACAAAACGAATGGTCATAAGTACTAGTAGCATACATTACTTGTGACCAAATATAAAAAATCACTCAATAAAAAATTGCTCTGATAATAATATTTACTTAACACTTTTAGAAAGTGTTTTTTCACAAATTTCATAAGGTATTCACAATTTAAAATCCATTTACTAACCGACTTCAAAAAGGAGGAGTTTTCTTAATCTCTTTTCCTTGGTTCATTAATGATATGCATTTTATTATTTTATTTTATTAAAGCCTTCAAAACTTAATAACTATAGCTTAGCAGATTTCTTTACAAGCTTATTGAGAATAACATGAGCTTCATCATAGTACGGGTTGAAATGCTCCCTAACTTTAGGCCACCAGGCGGCTATGTTCGGGAACCTCTCCACTGGATCAAATCCTGCCATTCCTTAAACACAAATAAATGTATTATTATATTTTTTACTTGTCTATTATAAGAGAATTATTGGCATTCCATAACATTAGGTGTAAATATAAATAAATTTTTTTTATATAACATGAAGAGGGGAGAAGAGCTGGACGCACTCCTGATGGTGAGAGTAACGCCAGGCCTTAGCAAATGCAGCTACCAGGAACTTTGCCATAAAGCCCAACTCCCAACTGCTCTGCCCTGGTTTTAAACGGTTCTATTATGTATATGTTATAAGCATTTCAACTCTTGATCAAAATGCTTGATGAAAATCTAGAAAAAAAGGATTTAAGCATACATAGGGGAGTTTTGGCGGGAATCGTGCGGCGTCTATATGTAATCTCGATTGAATATTCCTTTTTTGGTGCATAAAGTGATTTAATGTATGATTGTGATAGTGTATCATGCAGTAAACTAGCTAATAAGTGTCCAAGAAATAAAGAATTCATTTGAGAGCGCTTAGTAGCGCCGTTCCGATTGCTCCAAGATTCGTCTAGGTTCTTCGTAAAGCTCACTATCACTTTACGAAGGGCAGAACGAAACGACTGACTGACTACTAAAGACGACTTGATGACGATTTTACTTGACATTGGCAAAAAGCTAAACGCTAATGCTATGGCATTATGTTCTATAGGTAGGTTCTATGTAGGAGTATGCTTCTTTCTTTCTTATATATTATGATATATAAGAAAGAAAGAAGCATACATAGTGATGGACAGAAGAAAGCAACTTTGTTTTATACTATGTAATGATATAAATTTTTCCTTCTTTCTTGAAAAATGATTGATAGTCTATAAACTTTATTATATCAATAACTAACTGACCCGGCGAACTTCGTATCGCCCTATAATCATGAAATATCAAAAAAGTGACATGCTAATCTTTTCTTACATAAGAACCTTCTCCTGATAATAACAAATACAACAAAAAAAATCATCCAAATCGGTCAAGCCGTTTTCATGTTATGTAGTCACAACGGAGTTTCAGTTTTTCATTTTTATATATATAGATATAATATTTAATCTACATTAACAATTTTATTTGTGTTGAAGATATATTCTTATCTTATTGATAACACACTTGTAGCAAAACAGTTATTATTATAGTACAATAATCTTTGTAATAATATTACTATTGTTGCTAAAAGTAAAGATAAATATCTGAGATATGTAAGAAAAGCTGTGATAAATACTGTTTTTATTGCTTTTTATAGTTGTAAATAGCATTAGTACCACAAAATACTAAAGCATATGAATAACAAAATATGTTGCTAAGGGATAACTCGATAACAGCTGAACCAAGTTTGATAAATTTTTCTTTAGGATATTTCTTGACGTTCAAGGTTAGTTCTTAAGTAGGAAGCAAATTACATGAAGGATAGGGTACTGTTTGAATGACCTCACAAACCTCTAAAAAATTCTACAGTATAAAAAGTACTCTTACTTGGCTGTTCCAACTCCACAGCAGCAAATAAATCGGCAATATTAATGCTATCTCCCGTCACAAACTCATGACGACCCAGCCATAGCGTATCAAATATTTCCAAAGCACTTATCATTCTTTCTTCGTATGCCTGAACTTGCTTAGGGTTCTCTTTGCCTGTGATTCTTGGTGTCAAATACTAAAACATTTATTTATATAATTAAAAATTAAAAATTATCTGATAGCTGGAATTTCTTTTTTTTTTAATATTAAATGAAGTATTGTTGAGAATCTTATGTAAACAATGTCTTTAAGATAAAACATAAAATTATTATGGGTTTCCTTGTTGTCACCCTTAACACATTATATGTTTAAGTGTTTATGTTTTGAAAAAGTTGAAAATAAATGCATATTATGATATTTGAATTGAATGAGATCATTAATTAAATAAAGTTTACCTTAACCCTAAAATACATGGAGCAATGTAAACGAAGTCCAATGTGTTGCCATTCCAGGTACTCATCTACTTTTGCCTGTTCAACACTATTTACGGGGTACAAGCTGTTCTCCAAAATGTTTTCACGAGACAAAAATCTGACCATAGCTATACTGCAATAAAATTACTCAATTAGAACTCTAAAGTTATTTTTATAGTGATCAGTAGAAGTATTTCTTACCTTTCGGTTAAAATAAAACCCTTGTAATCCAATACTGGAACTTTTTTAAATCTTGAAACGGCACCATACTCTTCTTTAAAATGTTCCCCTATACAGTAAAAATGATAAGTATATAATAAATACTAATTCAATAACAGTAGAAACTGAATAAACCTTACAAGTTCTTCTTACCTTCTCGAAGATTGACCAATTTTTGCTGGAATTCGCACTTTGCAGTTTTTAATAAAATATACAAAGCTCTAGATGGCTGTGACATAAGATCGTAATATAATTTTATAGACATTTTGTATAATTTATAATCTCTCAGTTTTTACTTAAATATAAACTCTCAATATAAACTTCACGATCCAGTTAGATTCAGTTCGTTATGAAGTAAACAAAGTTGAAGTTTGAACTTTGTGACTAGTTTTGAAAGTTCGTGTCATCGAATATTGGATTTTTGGACATAAAATTTTGAAGTTTACATTTTACGTGCCAAACTGTCACATTTACATCCTAATGGCATACAACGATAATAATATTATGCAGAAGCTAAAAAAATATTGAAAAAAGAGCAATTTATAGTTTACAACAATAAAATCAATAATAAATTTGTCAGATTATAGTTTTTTTTACATTCCAATATTTCTATTAACTGTGGCATTTATTTTTTATTTTAAACTGTAAAGTGTTAATTTGTAAAAATTATATTATCTGTGAATTTCATCTGTCTAACATTAAATATCAGCGCAAACTATAAATCAAAATTGTATTTTCGGTTTTGATTATATTAGTAGCAATTAATTAAAAACCCTTTGAAACATACTATTGTTAGAGGTTTATAATAATTATGGCTTCTTTAGATCTATTTACGCCCCATTTATCAAAGATCAAAACAATAACGGGTGATCAATTGGTGTATAAGGATGAATGTGTATATTCGTTCGACAACCCGGTGAGTTGCATTTTGTTTCTAACCTTATTTTTACTTTTTTAAAAACAATAAACATAAGAACCTTTATTTAATACATTTGTTATTGTTACTACAAGATAAACTCAATAATATAAGCCTCTCACTTTCTCTACTCTGTAAAGATTTTTCTATAATAAAAAAAAGATTGAATGTTTGGATATAATTTATTTATAGTAGTTGTACCTATATGTTATTATTAATCCATTTTAGTTTTAACAGTTAAATTATTAAAATTCAATATTGCTTATCACATTTATTAGTATTATACAAACATACTTCACATAATAAACCTGTAACATATACAATTAACTAAACTGGTACAATCACGTTTTCTTTAAAACGCTGCGTGTTTAAAAAATTCTTGATTACTTGATAAATATTCGCAATAGCACCAAACACAGATGTCCGGGTACTCTGCATAGAAAAGGAACAAAGTACAAGAGACAAAAATGTATCAAACATTACCGGTGACCAAAACAATATGTTATAAAGAACCTCTTTAGTAACATACGTTTTATGTTTTGCTTTTTTCACATTTACCATATGTATTTGTGTTAAAATTACTGTTGATATTGTAATTGGAACAAAGAAGCTTATGAAAGTTAATACAAACATATACAATAAAACACTCCTGTTATTAGTAAAACAAATTTTCATACAACTATCTCTTAGTTTGGGTGTTCTCACACTCTTACTGATCTGTGTATAAAATAGATCACTATTGTTATAATTTCTTAATACTTTTAATACATTACTTAGCACTGAGTCAATTTGAGCTGTCTTATTTGGATTGTAATCATAATCATATGTTTTTGTGTAGTTCATAGATGTTAAATATTTATGAATTCCTAAAGTGTTATTTGATTCACACTTGTTTCCTGTTAAATCCAGCATTGCAACGCAGCTATCATGCAAATCTCGCATTTCTGACATAGGGACTTCCTTAACATTCATTGGATATAAAAATAGCGTCATAATAATCGGTGCTAGCCATTGCACAATAATAGTTAGGAATGAAAAGTTTGTCTTTAGGAAAGTCAAGATTCTTCTTAATTCTATTCTTCTTCCAGTTTCAGAAGTGTCTCTTAAATTCTCAACAATATTCTCATCTTCTTTTCTCTTTTCATCAATCACTATTTGGTAGTGCATGTAATTGTCTATGATAAGGCTTATAAAGCTGTTCACCAAGGACAATATTAAGGGTCCATAGCTAAGAAATAATGAAGAGAAACCACACTTCAACTTTTCACCGTGTACGGTAATACTTCTCGACATATTTTCATCTAATTTGTCCATGTCGATGTCATAGGGGTCTAATGAATACACACTTTTAAATAGAAAAACGATCCCTATGCACATTAAAAGAAGATTTTCCGAAAGCAATATATGTGAGAATTTGTTTTTACCTCTTAAAATGCTTTGCAAGTTTAACAGGCTTATAGTAAAACCACTTAGTATTAAAAATATTCCTAAGTAAAAGTCCACAGTTTTAAACATATTGATACCTTGATGGTTTCTTAGTGAATGGTAGACCCCATTACGGGTGAAACTTGGCCCCTATAATTTGCAAAGCTCCGTTTCACTGATACTAATTATCAATATGCAAATTATAGGGGTACTTTTGAGTCATAAACTTTAAGTATGTCTTGATAAGAAAACTGCAAAGCTTTATTTAGTTTAAGTCACCTTTAAATTAAGATATTAGTAGTTATACACAAACTAGACCAAAACAATTTTTTTTTTAACATTAACCAACATAGACAGGAAATTGACACAACTTGAAAAAAGGAGCTTCAAGTGATACACGAATTCACGAACGAAGAATTTTCTAGTAATTAATGTATTTAGCTTTAATCCAAGTCCAAGTGCTTTTACAAAAATATCTATATTTTTATTTCAGGAATCTGAGACTGGTCTCTATGTATCCCTCACATCTTGTTTGGGGTTCGGGCGTAACTATGTTGAACAGTACTACCAAAAGACTGGCAATGCTGTGTTTTTACACATCACTAGAGAAAAGAAGCCTGTAAGTTGAAATATTTATATAAAAACTACTATATATTTATTATTTTACCATTTGAGCATTTACTACATGATATTTTCAGATACCAGAACCAGAACAAACCGGCGATGGACCTGAGAAGAAAATAACACGATTGGCTATCGGTGTTGAAGGCGGGTTCGATCCGGACTGCGGGAAATCTAAGTACACATACACAGACCACTACAGCGTGGTCATTTTGCCAGGCTTCCACAGCTTTCCGTGGCCCAATGATGATCTCCCTCAAGTGGTAATTATTAAGTCATAATATCATAAATAGGGAAATTTATTATTCTATTAGTCTGTCACTGTAACTATTAGTCTGATAGATTAATAGTTAAATATCAATATTAATTTTCTGAATCTATTTTCAAAGTTTTTTTGTCAATGACTGGCCATATTATTAAGAAATAAAAAAATGTTAGAAAAATTATTAATAAATGCGATATCCCAAATATCTTTTATGTCGACAATTATAATGTCAAAGAATACATATTATTATAGATCCAAAAGTGTGTCCAAGACATATTGCAAGCTGAATCACCGTTTAAAATAGCTGAGATGAAAGCATTAGAGGGCACATGGGATGGAGAGAAGCGAGAAGTGTCTGTGTAAGTTTACTTACTCTTAACATGCTAATATTTATGTTTAAAACATTATTGGGCCATAAGATTGATCTTAGAACTCAACGGAGAAAATATGTAATATATTGATAAATATGAAAGATGTGTGTTGACATCAGCTGATAGAACAGAATGGAAAAAAAAACAATATTGTACTGACCACAATGGGATAAGGGCTAAAAAATAAATACTCTATTGTGAATATTATTTCAGACATGCAGTGAATTTACTTCAATTGGACAATGGTAAGAAGATACCACCATCGGGGTGGAAATGCGAGAAGTGTGATCTCACTAATAATCTTTGGCTTAATCTCACCGATGGCTCAATTTTGTGTGGAAGAAAATTCTTTGATGGTTCCGGTGGAAATGACCATGCCGTAAGTCATATATAGGAATATATTAAGACTTGTTTACTCTTTTCTTTTATCATGACGAAAAATCTTTACTGAAAAATTACAACCACTTAAACTACTTTTAACTTTTAATTAGAGATGAAATCGAATTTGATTCAATTT
>JADANM010006310.1:2605905-2625483 GCA_026213755.1 Eurema hecabe | reverse complement strand
TATTAACAGAGATCCATCAGAAATAGTCCGCCCTCACATTCCGTTCGTCGCCTGCCTCGAGAGCTTCATGAAGGAGGAGTTGGTGGAGCAATACTTTAGCTCGGCTCTAAACAAAAAAGTCACAGCCAAGAAGTAAGTAGATTTATAAGATATAATAAGTTAGAGACAATGTAATGACTGTTGGTAAAACCCAACCTGATTGAAAAAGCCGGCTTATATTAGTGTTCTGCCTCTCTCTTTAATTATCCAATTCTAAAATAATTTTGCTAACACAATCAAAATTAAACACACTTTTGGACTTACCTCATTTGATTTTAATGACCACAATGATTTTAAAACCATTTTTCCACCCAAAATCGTGGTATCACAACAATTTGTTAGTCCAAAATATTTGTTATTTTTTCATTTCGATATCTTTTCAAAAATATACGACCTACATGTCAATGTGACTGACCCACAAAGGTTGTGGACCTATTACCTAAAGGACGATTACCTAAAGGATTGAAAAATTACATTTCTATCAGATTTTCATACAACTATGGGTTAATAAAAAACAACTAGATTGGTTAAGAGTAGTACCCTAGTTTTTATTGTAGTGCCTTCAAATCTAATCAAGTAAATTAATCCATAACTATCTAGGATCACTCGTCTGGCAACATTCCCGGACTACCTGATGATCCAGCTGAAGAAGTTCACAATCAACGAAGACTGGACGCCGGCCAAGTTGGACGTAGCTGTGGATATGCCGTGGGAGGTGAGAAAAGACTTAAATTATAAACAAAGAAACCACGATTTTTATATATATGTTGGCCCAACACAACTTTGTTCACCTTAACTTGTAACCTAAGAACCATCTTTGGTATGTATTTTAAGGAATATTTGAAATACATGCCAATACTTATATAGTCGCTGGCACCAGCTGTGCCAGCGACTGACAGGGACTCGTTACGTTTTTATTATATGTATAGATTATATAAGTATTGGTATGTATTTCTAGGTATATTCTAAAAAAGTAGTAATGAAGTTATTCTATTATCAACACATTGTAATATGATAGATTAATGAAATTTAATACGACGGAATGACGCTTTGTCATATTGGATTTTTAAAAAAAATATAAAAAAATGTACTCTTAAAAAACACTGAATACTTGTTGGTATTAAGTTTAATGTAATTTTCGTCTAGAAAATAATTATCTTCCTATGTATGCTTAGATCTTTAAAATACGCAACAGACTTTCATGCTCTTTTAATAGATAG
Organism: Eurema hecabe; assembly: GCA_026213755.1. Taxonomy (NCBI): domain Eukaryota; kingdom Metazoa; phylum Arthropoda; class Insecta; order Lepidoptera; family Pieridae; genus Terias; species Terias hecabe. The sequence continues at coordinate 2,624,224 of JADANM010006310.1, read as the reverse complement.
AGTGATTCAAGCGGAAAGTTTATGTGTATAATACATGCATAATATATGCGTGCGATGCCGGGGCTGGTCGCTAGTTTTTATAATATAACTAGCGACCCGACCCTGCTTCGCACGAGTGCAACTACAGAATGTCCTCGTACACAACGGTCAAAGCTTTTTTTTGTCAACCCGCGGTCGGTACGGCCGCGGCGCCGCAACTACTACGTCCCTGCATTTTAAATTTGTAATATCTTCGGAACTATTCACTTAAATTACATGCTGTAAATAGGATATTGATCTATAATAAATGAACAATTTATTTAAGGTACTTGATTGGATAAGGATTAATGCTGTATAGTTTAAAATCACTTTATAAATAACTATTTATTAGTAAAGGATTAAAAATGGTTATGGTGGGTTATCCCTAGAGATAGCCATCGCGGACTTTTTTGTAGAACTTTTTAAGGTGGACAATACTGTAGTACAATATTTTTGTCTATCTCGTAGGATTTAGACAGCGTTTGCAATATAAGCGCAAAAACACGTTCTTATTTACGACATCGCATTAGAAACCTTTGAATTTATCAGTCTTTCTCTACTATATTATGCATGTATTATACATATAAACCTTCCTTAAGAATCTTTCTATCTATAAAAAAAAATGCATCAAAATCCGTTGCATAGTTTTAAAGATCTAAGCATACATAGGGACAGACAGACAGCGATAGCGACTTTGTTTTATACTACGTAATGATACATTATAGGTAGATCTAAGCAGTTTGCGTGGCTTGGGACTGCAGCCGGGCGAAGAAGTGTTGCCAGAGTCGACGCCTGAAACACCGCCGACTGTGTACGACGGCGCTTTACTGTCGCAACTGGTATGTACAATTTAATACAGCAATAGTTATTTACTTGACGACCGCTTGGCGCAGAGTTGTGTAACACAACTACTTTCTGCGCGAAGGGTCGTGGGTTCGATTCCCACACCGGAAAAATATATTTGTAATTTACATTTGTATTTTTCTGGGGTCTGGGTGTTGCTATGTATTGTATGTATGTATTTACAAAAAAAAAGTATGTATATGTAATTTATTCCGTTATCTAGTTGCCATAACACACGCTTCGGCTTAGCTTGGAACTAGATGGCGCTGTGTATATATGTCCTGAAAATATTTATTTATTTTATTTTATTTATTTATAATAGTAATCTTAGAGTGATTCAAATGTAAAAATAAACATTATTGATATTTGATTAATGTACTGGCTACATTGAAAATCTCTGAAAGCCCGTGAGAGCTGTGTCCCAAAAATTAAAATTAGTTTTCTTCAAATTATTCGACTAAAATTTGAAATAAAAAGCTCCCGTCTTTAAATATTACTATTGATATTTACAGAAGCTTCTTGTCCTTATGAATAGGTAATATTTGTAATAGTCTCTCTCTTTCTTCTCACACATATCAAATTTTAAAGTTAAATTAATCTTATTGAACTAGGCAATATTATAAATAAATAAAAGAGTGTCATTAGATTTGGGTCAGAAAAAATATTTATTTTTATACTTGACAATTGCATTGACAAATATTACTGTAAAAGTAATGGTATGTATACAGATGGACATGGGCTTCCCAATAGAAGCGTGCAAGAAGGCTCTCTACTTCACCAACAACTCTGGCATGGAGGCCGCCTCCAACTGGCTCATGGAACACATGAACGACTGGGACTTTGCCAACAAGTTTGTTCCACCCGGCTCAAATGCAGGTAACATTGAGAATTTATTAAAAAGAGGTAGTATTCTTACTAGGTGAGTTGCTTAAATTGTAAAATATTTCTGCAGTTACTTTCTTATTAGAATTAGTTCCCATTGTCATAGAAAATTTCTCAAAAAAAAAAAAACTTAAACTAATATGAAATTTAATGTTTATAATAAACCAATGTGTTGAGTATATTTCTATTTCTATAAAAAATAGAATTTGCTTTCCAAACCTCTATTTTGGTATTATAACAGCATTCCAATACAAAACTTATTATTATATTCTCATTTTTCAACAGATGATGCGTCCGGTGTAGTTGTAGACCCAGCAAGCGTGGAACAGATAACCGGAATGGGATTCACATCAGCTCAAGCGGGTAAAGCTCTCCGAGCTACTGGTGGCGATGTTGCCAGGGCTCTCGACTGGATCTTCAGCCGCATAGATCAGCTGGACGATGAGCCGCAGCCACAGGACCATACCCTGGGCTGCCGGGATGGCAATGAAAGTGAGTAGCCAAGTATCTAATAATGGTTACCCTAGATGTCATCGTAGTAAATGTTAGGGACATTAACATTGCAATGGTAACACTATAAGACTAATAAAGATTTACATTCAATGATGATAAAATCATAAAACCCATGCTGGCAATGAAAGTAAGTACTGTCAAAGTTATAATCTCTTATAAAATCTAATTATGGTAACCCTAGCAGATGTCATCATACGTTGTGATAACAGGGCACTGGCAACCCTAAAACTTAAGCAAGAGCAGTAGGAGCTATATCTGTATTAACTAGTAAAACGGAATATAGGTAACATAGTAACTTAGGCGATGATCCACAACTAATCTAATGTACAATATTATAATTACCAAACTCAGTAAATGTTTTACAATAAGCATTCTACTTAAATTGTCAAAAGCCAGTCTAAGATTTATTTTATCATCCTCTTTTCTTCAAATTAATTAATAAAAACTTCAATGTTATGTTTTCAGAATACAAGTTGGTTGCCTTCATATCCCACATGGGAACATCCACCATGGTCGGTCATTATGTCTGTCATATCTTGCATGATGGCCAGTGGGTTATATTCAACGATAATAAGGTATTTAATAAATGAAAATCGTAAACTTATGCTAAATTAACTTTGCTGATTGTTGTCTACTTCCCTTTTTTTGAAAAAAAAATTACCTTTACATCATAACTCTTATGGAATTTTTGTAAAGTGTGGTAGGTCTGATGCACATTTCATTTTTTTAAATAAAGGAGGAAAAAAGAGATCATAATGTAGGTATGTATTATTAATATTGTGTTTTTCCACAGGTGGCATTATCAGAAAACCCTCCCAAGGATTTGGGCTACTTGTATCTGTATGAGAGACTATGATGTCAGAGCCACGGCAATGTGCCCGATGTTGTCCCACAACTACAATGTCTTAGACTGCGTTGAAATTAAGGTTTAAAGCCAAACATTTTGGTGGTGACATGAAATTAATGTCCAGTACATGTTTCGAGTTATGATATATTTTATAAAAAAACTGTTGCGCTTTTTGGCTTCGTTTCATATGTTGCAAATAGCAACATGCTTGCCTCATGAAATACTTGTGGTTTAACTAACAAAGCTTAGATTTTGCATTTTTATTTAAATATATATTACTGTTGTAATATATATACCTAAAATTTTTGAAGAACAAAAGAACTATAATTTATACAAGGATAATAATTTTCATTTTTCTGTAATGCTCTCTCGTGAGAATAAGTGTACAATCTTAGCATAGCTTCTATTTGTTTTTATTAGTTAAGCTCTTAAAATTGGTCTCAATATGATGTTTTACTTGAAAGCCTAAGTTATAAGTACCAAAGCTAATAATGTAGCGCTTTATAAAATCAGATTACTATATTATGATGACTTAAAACTGTGTAATTTTTTAAGACTTGCTCATAGATTTTTGTACTACTTTTTCGTAACATTGCTAAGACTTCAAAGATGTCTTAGAAATTTGTTATTATTAAATATGATTTAAAACCCGTTTACTACATAAGAAGCTGTCAAATTAATTTTAAGTGATTAGAAATGTGTGAAATTTAAAATATTTTATGTTGAAAAAATGTTAGATGGATTTCTATGTGTATAAACAACGAATAAATTATTGTCTAAATATTTTGTTTTATTTTAATATATAATTCAAGAATAATAAATAAATTTCAATAATTTTCTAAAACATTTTGAAGTTTGTATATAAGGAAAGTTACAAGGTCCATTGAATATATTGAATAGTACTAATGGTACAGAACATAAGTAAAATATATGTGATTATGATAAACTATTTTATTTACTAACAATTATTAATATACACCTATATTGGTATTTATCGCTTAAATCTATCACTCTGGTTAGGTAATTTCTTCATAAAAATAGTGGACTCATCAAAGTAGGTGTTAAACTTCTTGTAGCCAAATCTTTTCTTTGGGTCCTTTTTACAATTGTTTTGTGTTAAGTTGATCATCAGACCTACAAAAATTAGAAGATTTTAATAGAAAGTGACAACTAACTGGTCTAATTAAATAAATTGTCAATCACTAATTACTTTGGTAATCTTTTATCCCTTTTTCTTTAAATCTACATCTTGGAAATTTCTGTTTCAGTAGTATACAGAGTAAGAAAAACAAATTATGCAACTAGGTACACAATCTGGTTATAAATATAAGTCCTATTTCAAAGACCAATGATTCTTTAAAGACAGTACTAACCAGCTTTCTGTGCCATAGTGACCATTTTTCCAACTTTCTTCTGCTGTCTTGGGCACAAGCCAGTAATCCGACGCGGTAACATACAGCCATCGGATCGAACAAACTGACTTAAAATGAGTACATCCGTATGTTTCACATCCAATCCCAATTTACACAAGTAACAAGTTTTTTTCTCAGGGTCCGTCGCCAAAGTAGCATCGGCAATATTGTCCAGTTTAACCAATAATGCTGTTCTAGGCGATGGAGCTATTACACCTTCAATGATTAACTTGTCTCCCTGTTTTGTCTCTCTAACTAAAAATGAATATAAGTTTTTAAAACTTTTAGGTTATAAGTAATTAAAAAGAAAGAAGACATTAACTTACATTCTTTAATTCTGAGATTTTGTGTCAAAGACAATGCCCTCATAGATGTGGAAGAAACTGCATTTTTTAAAAAGGAGAAGGTTGTTTTTGTAAACAGAGCCATCGTTAGCCTTAGGTATATTTTTAATCCTCGGACCTCGACTAATTTTTAAATTTTAATTTTGTTTTGACTTTTGACATAATCTGTCAAAACATTTGACATGAAGAATAGATCACTAATCTATAGGCTAAAAATTGTGTAATAGATGAGAAAGATTTTAATTTCTGAAACAATCTTATATAAGTTTCACTACTTGAAACAGTAAATCCATTCATTAATACTATAGCATACCTAAAGCACCATCGTGCAGCATCAAGACGTGTTGATGGAGGTGAAATTAAAATTCCAGCTTTTAATGCCAAGTGAAGCTAAAAGAAACTTTGTTTTCTAGATTGCAAATTGTTATAATAAAGTTAACAATTGCCCGCGACTCCGTCTTGATGGACTTTCATATAAACTTTAACCCCCATTCCCCCCTTATAACCCTTTTTTCCAGTTAAAAAGTAACTTATGTTTTATTCAGGCTCAAAACCATATATGTACCAAATTTCATTACAATCGGTTCAGCGGTTTGGCCGTGGAAGCGTAAAATTATAAAAAGTTTCAACCCCTCGCGCAACCTTTTGGGGGTTGTTAAAAAGAATAGCATATGTCCTTCACCGGGCTATAAACCATCTGTGTACCAAATTTCGTTTTAATCGGTTCAGGGGTTTAAGCGTGATGGAAAGACAGATAGACAGACAGAGTTAGGTACTTTCGCATTTATAATATTAGTATGGATTGGGTAAGGGATCCGAGTCTCAAACTCAGCTAGGTACAGAAACTTGGTGGCGACTTCGATCCAATTTAAAACATTTTCGCACATGCTGGTAGTATGAGCTTTTTTTATAAACAATTAACAAATATCCAACTAAAACATATAGGAAAATAAATCAATAAACAATATTGCTGTATTTATTGAACAACACAAATACATAGTAACTTAAATTTAAATATAGCAAATATTTTTTGTATGATTTCATAAACATGATTAAAATTTAAGAGTAATAATAACACATCATATATTTTATAAATGTATAATGAAATTTTGCATGTAGGTAATACATTAAACAATTTTCTTAAAATATTATTTAGTCAATACATAGTTAACTATTTAAAAAATGAGTTAAAAAACGGCTATATATACCGACTTCTATATATTCATAGACAAAAGTAAACATTTAAAGTAAATGTTAAGCACTAGTCATAGAACATAGACCAATATATAATAGACATAATATAGACTTACTTTTAGCCATTAAATAAAAAGCTTAAGGAATCGTTGTCACAGTATTTAAAAGTAGGCCCTTGTATTTGTGCCATTTTAAGCCTTGAATAACAGATTCAAATATTTTAATATCTATGGCTTACCATAAAATTGTGCGAAAATAATTGTCGATGGTCTATTTTAATTATAACATTGTATTAAAAATCTGTAAAGGCAACATTGGACGGTTTTAAAAAGCTAAGCGTGATTTTAAAAATGCATTAAAAATGCTACCTTAGCTTAAAGCGTTTGTTATAACTAATCAGAAATAACATAATATTATAAATATTTGTACAACATTTTAAACTTGAAATACAACTTAAACATAACTTAACTTGGTATTTTAATCCTATGATTATTGAACGTAGATAATTGTGAGAAAATAAAGTTTTTTTTTTGTGAGATATTTATTAAGAAACTGGACAACTAACAGATTTCGTTAGTTTTTGGTGATTTATAAGATGTCGGAGTATTCTGTAAAAATTAATTAAGTTATGTAGGAAAGTATAGACCAGTTTAATGGACTTTATTATAAGAGGATAATTCGATAAAAAAAAAAATAATTTTCAACGCCATTAAATAATTTCAAACTTAACATAATCGAACCTTAGTTTAGTTTGAAAAATTTGCTCATACATATAAAAAACAATATTTACAAAGCAATCTGTTAGTTTTTCGCAAAAGAGGAAAGTAAAGAACGGCTGTAGCTTTTTTGATGCGGTTTTACTTGAAGGTACTCAGCCCCTTGCTGAGCAGTCCAGCTGCACCCTCAGCACCCTCGTGGGCTTTGGTTGACAAGTTTGAAACGAGCTGAAATGTATTGTAGAATATTTTTATAACTACATCGATTTTATATATGATTTTTAGGACAAATAATATGCGTCAGGCCGCACGCTGACATAAAAGTGTTGCCAGAATTTGAGAATTTCCTCGAATTTGGGTGAATTTTGCATTATAAACAATTTTTAAAATGTTATTAACATGTATATCGTATACGGTTATTTTTTTTTATTAATAAATAAAAATTCTCGGACTTAAGTTTCTTAACATCCATACTAATATTGTAATGGGAAAGTCTATCTGTATGTTTGTATTTTTATCACGGCAAAACAGCTGGACATTTCGTTGAAATTTGGTACGTCGATAAAAGATATCCTGGACATAGGAAACTTTTTATCCCGGTATTGCCCTGGGAACGGGAACTACGCGGGTAAAACCGCGGGGAGTGGCTAGTATTATATAGTACATACTAAAATATGTAATATAATCTTACCGTATCCCTCTTCTCGCTGAGGTATTTATCGGCATCCTTAATCTTGGCATCTACGACATGTCCGGCGTTCTTGAGGCCCTCGTCAGCGGCCTCTTCGACCCTCTTGAGCGTGTTATCTACAGTGCTGTGGACTGCGTTAGAGGCGTCGGCTGCGGCCTTTTCAGCCGCCTTTTTGGACTCTTCCATTGCTGCATCTTTAATTAAAATTTAATAATAATATTAAAATATTTCAGGACACTTATACACTGCGTCATCTAGTCCCACGCTAAGCAGCAGGAAACCTAGAACCCAGCCCTTAGCAGAAAAAACAGTTGTGCTACCACTGCGCCAAGCGGTCGTCAATTAAATAGTTCAAAAAATCATTAAGACGATTTATAGAATGTAAGTTTTTGTAAAAAATGAACATGATATGAATTTTCAACAATGTGGTTTTTTATTAATAAATATGAAATAATGTAATTAAAAATTTAGATTATTAAAGACTAAAGACAATCTTTGCTAACTCAGTGTAAAATTGTCTTAATAAAACAAACTATTTTACTATAGGTATTCTACCTAAACCTAGATAGTACAAAGGTAACTTTGCCACAAGCTAAAGATTTAGGCAAGTTATTTTTATTATAATACTTACTGGCAGCCCGTTTGGCCTCTTGTGCGGCGGCCTCTGCGGCCTTGCGAGCCTCTTCCTTGGCGGCCTCTGCGGCTACCCGCGCCTTCTCTTTAGCATCTTCTGCCGCCTTCTTCGTGTGGTCTACGGTCGTGTTAATCGTGTCTGCAATGATATTTTTTCTATAAGTATAAAGTACATTCAACGATGAATTTGTTAGATCTTGAAAACAGATCAAAATTGATAGTTTTATTAATATTCCACAGTTATAAATCACACTAAAACAATTTGTTAGACAAAAAGCGACAAATATTTTAAAGTCAACCAAAAACGAGTTGACACGTCTGGCCTTCTTTGTTTTTAAAATTTGTTATTTCAAAATATTATATCATCACATATATAACCTATATTATGCAACCAAACTTAGTCATATCATCGCAAAATTTGATTTAAAATCGAAACTTTGATCTGAAAACACATAAAAGATTATTCAAACAACCACAAACTTACCTTCTATAGAATTGATTAATCACAAATCTTAATATAAAATTATTAGTACCTTTACCGCTCTCAATAACACCTTGACCAGACTCCGATCCACCCGACACCAAACTTGATACTGTATCTACAATTTACCAAAACCATACAAGCGTGAGTGCAAAAAGAAAATGCATTAGGGAAACAGAAAAAGCGTTATGATCATAGAAAATGAGACATTGTCTTCTTAGATACAAATTTTGAATTTAATGACAGAATTAATCAAATAAACATCGAAGATTCCGCGTTAAATGAGAAGAAACTCATTGAACGAAGAATTCTAGATGTTATTGATACAATACCTTTGGCTCCCGATACTAATGAAGCACTTTTGTCGTACACCGCGCCGGTGACACTTTTAGTTGAATCTACAGTGCTTTGAACTGTTCCTGTGATTGTATCTAAAATAAAGGTGCGTATAAAGCTAAAGTCTATAACGAGCGTAATCATAGAAAGCGTTTTTCTTAAATTATTTTGCTAACCTACTTCAAAAAGGGGAGGAGATTGCTCAATTCGACCGTATTGGCTTTTGTATGTGAGGCTAGGAGCAAGAGGTTCGTACGATGCTTAATTTGTCGTGTCGTGCGTACGATTTGTCTAACGAAGGGATCACCCCTTCCACAAATTTGTTGCCGAACTTTAGAATAGGGAAAGGAAAATAGTTTTTAGAAAAAGACAAAAGACAGGATTGGACAAAAAGGAAAAATGGATCTCGCAATGACATCTTTATTGAGATGTCATTACTTGACGGTTTTTTTGTGGCAGGGTGATACTACCCCGGTCGAGCCGGCCCAATTCAGTCTATCGATATCTGATATCTCCTCTAAACCTCCTATAAACTAATCAAATCTTGAAATAGCAACAAAATACAATCAAACTAACCTTTAGCACTACCTATGAATGATAAACCCATATCAAAAGCAGACGCAGCAGCCGTTTTAGTTGAATCTACAGTATGTGCGACCGAGTCTAAAATAATTAATATAAAATTAAAAATAATAAACACAACAGACTAAAAAATAACAAACAATTTCTACCTTTAGCACTACCAACTAAAGAACTGCCTTTTTCTACCGCTGAGGATGCCACATTTTTCGTAGTGTCAATAGTGCTTGCTACTGAATCTACAAGCGAACATTAAAATTAGCGTCGAGTGCATAAATAAATAAAAAATAAATAGTAGGTATAAATAAGCGAATGAACTACCTTTAGCTACTCCTACAATTGACGTGCCTTTCTCGAAAACTGATGAGGCTACATTTTTGCTGGTGTCTACGGTACTGTGTACGGTATTTGCAATAGAATCTACAAGTTATACAAAAATAAATTAACATAACTTGGTAACTAATAAGCATAAGTATTAAAAATAATATTGGCAAATTATAAGTTTCAATTAAAAAAAATGTGTGGCTGTTATAAAATTTAAAATTTAAAAATGAATTGGCAACTTACATACTTCAAATAAAAAAATAATTGGCAACTTATAAATTTGAAAAAAAAATTTACTAAGCAACGAATAAAACTCATATTTAAAAAATTCTACCTGACGCAGCTGCATTTCTAGTACTATCAATACCACTAGCAACCGTGTCTACAAAAAATGATCCAAATGAAAACAAAAATGAACTCCTTACTTACGATTTCAAATTTATGTAGGGCTTCATGTGTACTTTTAAAGAGAAAAGATTTTATTGTTAGAAATTATACTTCGAAACTGCGAAAATGATTTAAAGTAAAAAAATTAAGTGAAATAATCACTGTTGTAAAAGCTTGACTATAGCCAGGGACGAAATTAAAACCTTATTCAGAAGAAAACAAAAATTGTCAATACCTTTAGCTGAGCCTACAATTGAAGTGCCCTTCTCGTAAACAGATGAAGCTACATTTTTGCCAGTATCTACAGTACCGCTAACTGTGTTTGATATAGAATCTAAAATAAACGAAAGCAAAATAAATAATAATGAAGCCACTTATTAAGTACCCATAAAATTGCATCAAAATAATACCTTTGGCTGTGCCTACTAAAGATGTGCTTTTGTCGTAAGCCGATGCGGCTACATTCTTAGTCGAATCTACTGTTGAACTTACTGTGTTAGCTACTGTATCTACAAAAGCAAATGAAAAAATAATAATTCGGTAATTATAAAACAAATAAATAATTTTCGCAATAGTAGAAGTGGACGAGTATTTGTTAAAATATTTTCTTACGACACTAAAAGGGGGGAACGCGAGCAAAACCTTACATTAAAGGAAAAAAGAAAATGTGTCAATACCTTTGGCTGTGCCTACAAGAGATGTGCCTTTGTTATAAGCTGATGCGGCTACATTCTTAGTAGAATCTACTGTCGAACTAACCGTGTTAGCTACTGTATCTAAAAAACCAATTAAATATGGATGTGAGTTTGTACACCTCAATTAAAATTAAAAACAAAAAAGTACTACCAAATAAAATATACCTTTGGCTGTGCCTACAAGAGATGTGCCTTTGTCGTAAGCCGATACGGCTACATTCTTAGTAGAATCTACTGTCGAACTAACCGTGTTAGCTACTGTATCTACAAAACCAATTAAATATGGATGTACGTTTGTATAATCAATGAAAATTAATAACAAAAAATACTACTAATTAAATATACCTTTGGCTGTGCCTACAAAAGATGTGCTTTTGTCATAAGCCGATGCGGCTGCATTTTTAGTCAAATCTACTGTCGAACTAACTGTGTTAGCTACTGTATCTACAAAACCAATTAAATATGGATGTGAGTGTGTATACCTCAATTAAAATTAAAAACAAAAAAAATACTACCAAATAAAATATACCTCTGGCTGTGCCTACAAGAGATGTGCTTTTGTCATAAGCCGATGCGGCTACATTCTTAGTAGAATCTACTGTCGAACTAACTGTGTTAGCTACTGTATCTAAAAAACCAATAAAATATGGATGTGAGTGAGTATGTATAGCTCAATTAAAATTAAAAACACAAATAATACTACCATATAAAATATACCTTTGGCTGTGCCTACAAGAGATGAGCTTTTGTCATAAGCCGAAGCGGCTGCATTTTTAGTCGAATCTACTGTCGAACTAACTGTGTTAGCTACTGTATCTACAAAAGCAAAAAGAACAAAAAATTCGAAATTTATGAAATAATCTATATGAATTGGATCTGTATGATTTTGCCTCTAGCCGATTAAAAAAACTGTACTGTGAAAAAAAAATTGTCAATACCTTTGGCTGAGCCAACAAGCGATGTGCCCTTATCGTAAGCTGATGCAGCTACTGTTTTTGTAGTATCTACTGTGGAGCTAACTGTGTTAGCTACTGTGTCTAAAATAACAGAATAAAATTCTATACATTGGTGCACTATATGAACTGATCAAACTAATAAAAAATAGACATTTGTCAATACTATATAGATATAAGATGATGGATAATAATAATAATATACCTTTAGCAGAATTCAATAAATTAAAGCCTTTATCTGCAGCAGAGGAAGCGGCATTTCTAGTTGCATCAACTGTGCCAGATACAGTTTCTACAATGGACATAAAACGTGAACAAAAACAACATAGAGGTACAACTAAAAAGCCATGTTATCTAAAAAGCACACACGAAGGAAATGTATCTCTACCTTTAGCGGTGCCTACAAATGCTGTGCCTTTTTCTATAGCCGCATTAGCTACACTTTTAGTCGTCTCTAAAGTGCTCTGAACAGTGTTAGTGACAGTATCTAAAATGACGATTGTGGGATGGTTAAAGACTTGAACAAGTTTGTACAAGTTATGACATTTAATGCTACAAGAATGGTATTTAGATGTGATCATTCGAATTTATTAATAACTAACAACTAGACAGAGTATTGATATTGTTGATAATCAGCTAAAAACATTCCCAAAAGAAGTGCTGTCAATGTCATGTGCGTTTATTATTTAAATTCTGATAATATGATTAATATTTGATGAAAGTCCAAGTAGAAAATTTCTTCATTCAAGTGGGGTATCAAAAAGCTCTTTGAAATATCACTTTCTTTCAATATGCAATGATGAAGTATTACATTTTACAACTTCACAAACATCAAGGACGTCACAATCAATACCTTTCGCTGCACCGACATAAGACGCGCCGGTGTCTACGGCGGATGAGGCAGCTTTCTTCGTAGAATCAACCGTATTAACTACGGTTTCTATGAAAAACCACTCACTATAGACTAGATGTTTTAGGTCGAATATAATTTATATGACATCTAACACTTTATAACGGATAATGGTGGCTCGCCTGCTCGCTTGCCGCCTATTTTATATATAAAAACTTATATTTCCTCTCTTAAGCTTTGGGGTTCAAAAAATCTTTGTGACATCCGTTTTAAAGAATTTAATGATTGCTTTAACCAATCGTGTAACTTGTCCATTATATGAGATTCCATACCTTTCGCCGAGTCAATGTACACTTTGCCCGTCCCAACAACTGATTCAGCAGTACTTTTTGTTGTATCTATCGTACTTTTTAACGTGCTTTCTACTGTATCTACAAGTGCAACAAAATCATGATATGCAGTTCTTTAGTAAACCATAAATTTCTTAGCAAAATCATCATTTCTACCTTTAGCTTTATCTACGTAAGCTTTTCCCGTTTCTACAGTACTTAATGCCGCTTTCTTTGTACTATCCACAGTGCTTGCAACCGTATCTACAAAAACATAAAATAAATAACAAAAAGGAACAAAGTAGCAAACAAATGAAGCTGCAAAAACTCAAACCTTTGGCTATATCTAGGAAAATAGGATATGGCATTTCGTAAGCAGAATGTACATAGCTTGAGCTTTTTAATAGTGATTCTAATATCATTAACAGAAACAGAATGTTAGAACGACATATAAAGCTAAAATCAGGGTTAATGACAAGATCGGACACACTAACACACACATTAATAGTACCTTTGCTGCTCTCTAAGCTATCTTTAACTGTATCGACGCCAGAACTAGCTACATTCTTACCATCCTCAACTCTACTTGAAAGAGTATCTTTAAAAACAAAAACAGGTTTAAAATTTTAACTTGGATCGATTTCATATTAACTTGATTCGTTTTCAATTACCTTTTGCGCTATCGATATAACTTTTTCCTGACTCAAATGCTGATTGAGCTGATTTCTGTGTAGCATCTACTGTGTTTGATAAAGCATCTATAAGAAATGATTTTTATTAAGGATTTCTTTGTGTAATTTGAAGAAAAGTATTTTGTATAGAAGTAGCGAATTAGCCATGGAATGTGCTGTTATTGCATAGGAAAGTCCTTTAGGCCAATATTTGTATGCACAGTTGCCATACACATATAATGTAAGCAAAGTTGTCATAAACTACTAGTTAGTAATAAAAATAATATTTTACATCATACCGAAACATCACGTCGGTTAGCTTAAAGGAATCTTTTATTCCATAATTAACTCAAGGTATAAAGCTTTTGTTGAATAGACGTTGGAAATACGCCTCGAATTTTAAACATATTATTTTGATAGATGTTACATTCCCAACGAGTAAAGAGCCTGATTACAGGACGTGGGCGAAACAGAACTAGTAAATATAATCAAACGAGATTCTATGAATTAATATAAAACACGTGTTCATGACATAAGAATAACATCATGACTAAGTCGCTATTCTATGATATCGTGCAAAATAAAATACCTTTAGCGCTAGCTGCGTACGATTTACCCGTTTCAACTGCTGACTGTGCAGTTTTTTGAGCTGTGTCTACTGTGGCCTGAACGGATTCGCTAATTGTGTCTAGAAATAAATATATTGCTTCGTAGTCATAGCAATACATCTATAATGATGATATTTATGAATAGATGTGTAGTGAACGTGAAAATGATAACACAACTAATATCAGTCGAAATGGGAACAAAACCTCCTAATATCGCCTTCCTCTGGCTGTAATAACAATGACGTCATAGTTTTTAATACCTATAATGAGCCTACATTCAGCTAGACTCTTTCTAATTGTTTTAACAGTAGCGAATTCCATGTTAAATACGACATAAAGGTAAAAACTGAAATAATATACTTAATAATTAATCAATAAAGCTTTGATACTTGCAGTAGCAGCTGCCTAAGTTATATATAAGTTATAATAAGGTTTATTTACTAAGAAAGTAAACATATTTATAATATAAAAAATATTTGCTATTAAGCTAGCGTTACAGCGTAGCTTAAATTCTCAATACCAACCTATGGCATTTTTCGCGTAAGATTTCCCGAAATCTAAAGTATTTTGAACGGTGCTTATAACGGAATCTGAAGATGAGAAGGTTATCAAAAACTGGTTCGAAGGAATTATAATACGAATTCAGTAAAAGAATATTTAACCAGAAATTACCCGCAGCTGTGGAAGCCAGAAGTTTGGCCAATTCTATTGTTAGTTCAGGAGCTGTCCTTTGTAAGACACCGATGAGTATTTTTAATATCCAAAATATAAGACGCGACAGTATGACAATTAACCTGACGTAGATTCCTCTCCTGCTTTTTGATTTTCTAGAATCTTCTTGGTAATGAGCATGACAGATGAAAATGATATGGAAAAAGAGTAAAAGAAAAAAGGGACATGCATTGAAATAGACAAGTACACAAATGCACGAGATTTATTGAATACTTTGGAACGCATCAATATATAAATAAGAAATTCTTATTTGATGCTTTATTGAACGTTATAGATAATAATAAATCTCGTCAATCGTGTGAACGAGTGCCTTAAAGTTTAGAAGCAAATATTCTGCAACTAATTAACTAAAGAATTACCCTTTCCACCAACAGGCCAGAGCTGCATAATTATTAACCAGACTTAGAGAATAGATTGAACAATAACCATAAGAATGAACCACAATGTAGAAAGATAGCAATAATGTTTCCAATCTTTGTAAAGAGAAAAACTTCTCTGAACGCCAAATTTATCACCAGAATAAAAGTATTATGAAGGACATGGACCAGTTTCAGATTTTTATAAATACCACGGTCAACTAAAGCAAAATTAATAAAAATATAAGAATGGATCATTGCATATAGTTTGCTGTTGGCAGCCGACTCAGTCGATTCTCTAAGACAATTTTGAATATCTATTATATTATAATTACTTTCCCTTTAATGGAATCTACACTTTAATTTCCAGACTTACCTTTAGCAGAATTAAGTGCAGATTCAGCAGCTTTCTTTGTGTTATCTACGGTTGTGGCTAATGTGTCTAGAAGTAAAATGAAAAATAGAAAATAAAAATCTATCTACCGAACAAAATCATCGGTACTAAAAATGTAAAGTGTGGCGAATTAAAGTGCTAGCAGATATATTAATTAAACTAATAATAAAAGACTGCTAAGAATACTTCCTACACTGTAATACAATCAAGCGTTGCTCAAATAAAAAAAAAATCAAGAACATTCTATTGATATTATTACCTCTAATAGTGTCAACGGCTTTCTTGAGATTCTAGAAGATTCTATTGATACAATTACCTTTAGTAGTGACGATATCATTATTAAGATTCTATAACATTCTATAGATATCCTTACCTTTAGTAGTATCGACGACTTTCTTTCCATCAGCTACGGCTTTCGCAGCAGCATCCTTAGCTTCACCTGCTGCTAGAGACACCTTGGATAGTTCTTTGTCGAGAGCATCGATGGCCGAGTGCTTGGCATCGGCCGCTGGAGAAGAAATGTTTAAAAAATAAAATATAACTCTAGAGAAACTTTGGTGATCCCTAGGAAAGCCTGCGTCTAATATCTGCAGATGCAATAAAGCTTAGTCGATTAGATTGTTCATTGTTAGAAGAGATAAAAAAAATGTTTGCTCCGGAGTATGAAATTGTATTCTATGAACTCTACAAGTTGCAAGTATGTCTATGAATACCAAGAAAGGGTTTCGTTCTGTTTGCTAAAAAAATCCCAAAAAAGCAAGGTAGGGTGAAAAACAGGACATGACTTTCCTTTAAAACAAAATGAGAATAAACTGGCAATGCATTCCAAATTACATTTTTCGTGACGAAGGATTTCTGTCTTTTCTTTAACAAAAACAATGAGTTCCTCATACTGCGTTGTATTGAAACAAGTCAATTCAATACGTCACAATGGTTTTTTAACTATCCATTTGGTTATCACGCCGTCCTAGATCGGCTAATCACCTCATGTTGTAACAAATTGACTGAATGATGCACAATTGTGTCACCGTAATTTTCCAGAGGTTTAGATAAAAAACTTTGATTTGTTTATTGCTTCTTTTTATTATTGTTCTTATGAAAGTGACATATTGGTATACTCGTATAGTATAGACATTTTTTTTCCAGTTTCAACTGCATTCCCGTAAGCAGGTTATTTATCATAATGAGAAATTTACTAGATAGGTACAAGCTTCGTTCAGAGTTGACGTGACGGTGAAGGAATTTCTCCAAATCGGTTCAGTCATTTCGGACCGTGGGAAACGGGTAATAATACATACATATATACGTATAACAACGTCTTACCCACGTCACAAAGTCCAACTCTATTCGATTAAAAATAAAATAATTTTACATTCAGCGTAAAAAATATTAAGATTCCAGTAGGACTTATCTTTTGTTTTAATCATATGAATATTAAGATCTAATCGAAATCTGGTTCTAGGATATAAATGGTTTGTGGGAAACAAGATTTTTGTCAGAATCTTATATTTTATCAGCATGTCGAAGATTAGCCACTTTTCTCTGCATTACATTGTCGTGTGGCGATACATATTTCCAAAAAAATAGCATAACTCTCTTCCCCCCAGGGGCGCTTTTTATGAAGGGAAAAAAGAACGGCATGTGTGACCAGTACACAAAACGCAGGTCACACAGTGTAGCCATTATTTTAATAAAGTTGTTCAGCTAGAACGCAACAATCGACATACAATACTAAATCAATGAGGTATATTTACCAGTGCTAGCAGCTTCGTTAGCGCTCTTCTCAGCGCCGGAAACCAGCTCGCCGGCCTTCTTGACCTGGTCTTCCACCACGTGGGCAGCTTCAGCCACCTTCTCCTGAGCTAGCTGCTCAGCATCCTTCTTCTTCCTCTCGAAGAGAGACGCAGTCTTCTCGCCGATGCTTCGGAACGCCCCTAGAAGTTATTTATGACAGTTAATTAGTTGATCACTACATAATATAAAACAAAGTCGCTTTCTAGGAATATAGGGAATTCCTATGTATGCTTAAATCTTTAAAACTATGCTATTGTAAGTACCTACGCAACTTTATAATCATTGAATCTGAACTAAAATGTATGGGTGATGGAAATTCCAAGTCTTCTCGTATAACAAATCTTATATGTTTCTTATATCCTAATATATTCCCTATTTTATCCTTGAGTATTCCCTTTTATTAAATCAAACAAGGCATTTAGGAGGTATAGCAAAGTTTTCTTTTTCCAACAGGCGATTTTATTCTTATTATATCCCCAATTGCTATATTACAAATAATAAATAAATATTTTCAGGACATTTATACACAGCGCCATCTAGTTCCAAGCTAAGCCGAAGCTTGTGTTATGGCAACTAGAACGTAAATTACATATATATACTTTGCTTTTGTAAATACATACATACAATACATACCAACACCCAGACCCCAGAAAAATACAAATGTAAATTACAAATATATTTTTCCGGTGTGGGAATCGAACCCACGACCCTTCGCGCAGAAAGCAGTTGTGCTACCA
>JADANM010006310.1:2583715-2602816 GCA_026213755.1 Eurema hecabe | reverse complement strand
TATTAACAGAGATCCATCAGAAATAGTCCGCCCTCACATTCCGTTCGCCGCCTGCCTCGAGAGCTTCATGAAGGAGGAGTTGGTGGAGCAGTACTTCAGCTCGGCTCTTAACAAAAAAGTCACGGCCAAGAAGTAAGTATATCTATAAGATATAATAAGTTACAGACAATGTAATGTCTGTTGGAAAGAGCCTACCTGATTAATAAAAGCCGGCTTATATTAGTGTTCTGCCTCTCTTTAATTATCCAATTCTAAAATAATTTTGCTAACACAATCAAAATTAAACACACTTTTTGGACTTACCTCATTTGATTTTAATGACCACAATGATTTTAAAACCTTTTTTCCACCCAAAATCGTGGTATCACAACAATTTGTTAGTCCAAAATATTTGTTATTTTTTCATTTCGATATCTTTTCAAAAATATACGACCTACATGTCAATGTGACTGACCCACAAAGGTTGTGGACCTATTACCTAAAGGACGATTACCTAAAGGATTGAAAAATTACATTTCTATCAGATTTTCATACAACTATGGGTTAATAAAAAACAACTAGATTGGTTAAGAGTAGTACCCTAGTTTTTATTGTAGTGCCTTCAAATTTTATCATGCAAATGTGTCCATAACTATCCAGGATCACCCGTCTGGCCACATTCCCGGACTACCTGATGATCCAGCTGAAGAAGTTCACAATCAACGAAGACTGGACGCCGGCCAAGTTGGACGTAGCTGTGGATATGCCGTGGGAGGTGAGAAAAGACTTAAATTATAAACAAAGAAACCACGATTTTTATATATATGTTGGCCCAACACAACTTTGTTCACCTTAACTTGTAACCTAAGAACCATCTTTGGTATGTATTTTAAGGAATATTTGAAATACATGCCAATACTTATATAGTCGCTGGCACCAGCTGTGCCAGCGACTGACAGGGACTCGTTACGTTTTTATTATATGTATAGATTATATAAGTATTGGTATGTATTTCTAGGTATATTCTAAAAAAGTAGTAATGAAGTTATTCTATTATCAACACATTGTAATATGATAGATTAATGAAATTTAATACGACGGAATGACGCTTTGTCATATTGGATTTTTAAAAAAAATATAAAAAAATGTACTCTTAAAAAACACTGAATACTTGTTGGTATTAAGTTTAATGTAATTTTCGTCTAGAAAATAATTACCTTCCTATGTATGCTTAGATCTTTAAAATACGCAACAGATTTTCATGCTCTTTTAATAGATAGAGTGATTCAAGCGGAAAATTCTATGTGTATAATACATGCATAATATATGCGTGCGATGCCGGGGCTGGTCGCTAGTTTTTATAATATAACTAGCGACCCGACCCTGCTTCGCACGAGTGCAACTACAGAATGTCCTCGTACACAACGGTCAAAGCTTTTTTTTGTCAACCCGCGGTCGGTACGGCCGCGGCGCCGCAACTACTACGTCCCTGCATTTTAAATTTGTAATATCTTCGGAACTATTCACTTAAATTACATGCTGTAAATAGGATATTGATCTATAATAAATGAACAATTTATTTAAGGTACTTGATTGGATAAGGATTAATGCTGTATAGTTTAAAATCACTTTATAAATAACTATTTATTAGTAAAGGATTAAAAATGGTTATGGTGGGTTATCCCTAGAGATAGCCATCGCGGACTTTTTTGTAGAACTTTTTAAGGTGGACAATACTGTAGTACAATATTTTTGTCTATCTCGTAGGATTTAGACAGCGTTTGCAATATAAGCGCAAAAACACGTTCTTATTTACGACATCGCATTAGAAACCTTTGAATTTATCAGTCTTTCTCTACTATATTATGCATGTATTATACATATAAACCTTCCTTAAGAATCTTTCTATCTATAAAAAAAAATGCATCAAAATCCGTTGCATAGTTTTAAAGATCTAAGCATACATAGGGACAGACAGACAGCGATAGCGACTTTGTTTTATACTACGTAATGATACATTATAGGTAGATCTAAGCAGTTTGCGTGGCTTGGGACTGCAGCCGGGCGAAGAAGTGTTGCCAGAGTCGACGCCTGAAACACCGCCGACTGTGTACGACGGCGCTTTACTGTCGCAACTGGTATGTACAATTTAATACAGCAATAGTTATTTACTTGACGACCGCTTGGCGCAGAGTTGTGTAACACAACTACTTTCTGCGCGAAGGGTCGTGGGTTCGATTCCCACACCGGAAAAATATATTTGTAATTTACATTTGTATTTTTCTGGGGTCTGGGTGTTGCTATGTATTGTATGTATGTATTTACAAAAAAAAAGTATGTATATGTAATTTATTCCGTTATCTAGTTGCCATAACACACGCTTCGGCTTAGCTTGGAACTAGATGGCGCTGTGTATATATGTCCTGAAAATATTTATTTATTTTATTTTATTTATTTATAATAGTAATCTTAGAGTGATTCAAATGTAAAAATAAACATTATTGATATTTGATTAATGTACTGGCTACATTGAAAATCTCTGAAAGCCCGTGAGAGCTGTGTCCCAAAAATTAAAATTAGTTTTCTTCAAATTATTCGACTAAAATTTGAAATAAAAAGCTCCCGTCTTTAAATATTACTATTGATATTTACAGAAGCTTCTTGTCCTTATGAATAGGTAATATTTGTAATAGTCTCTCTCTTTCTTCTCACACATATCAAATTTTAAAGTTAAATTAATCTTATTGAACTAGGCAATATTATAAATAAATAAAAGAGTGTCATTAGATTTGGGTCAGAAAAAATATTTATTTTTATACTTGACAATTGCATTGACAAATATTACTGTAAAAGTAATGGTATGTATACAGATGGACATGGGCTTCCCAATAGAAGCGTGCAAGAAGGCTCTCTACTTCACCAACAACTCTGGCATGGAGGCCGCCTCCAACTGGCTCATGGAACACATGAACGACTGGGACTTTGCCAACAAGTTTGTTCCACCCGGCTCAAATGCAGGTAACATTGAGAATTTATTAAAAAGAGGTAGTATTCTTACTAGGTGAGTTGCTTAAATTGTAAAATATTTCTGCAGTTACTGTCTTATTAGTATTAGTTCCCATTGTCATAGAAAATTTCTCAAAAAAAAAAAACTTAAACTAATATGAAATTTAATGTTTATAATAAACCAATGTGTTGAGTATATTTCTATTTCTATAAAAAATAGAATTTGCTTTCCAAACCTCTATTTTGGTATTATAACAGCATTTCAATACAAAACTTATTATTATATTCTCATTTTTCAACAGATGATGCGTCCGGTGTAGTTGTAGACCCAGCAAGTGTGGAACAGATAACCGGAATGGGATTCACATCAGCTCAAGCGGGTAAAGCTCTCCGAGCTACTGGTGGCGATGTTGCCAGGGCTCTCGACTGGATCTTCAGCCGCATAGATCAGTTAGATGATGAGCCGCAGCCACAGGACCATACCCTGGGCTGCCGGGATGGCAATGAAAGTGAGTAGCCAAGTATCTAATAATGGTTACCCTAGATGTCATCGTAGTAAATGTTAGGGACATTAACGTTGCAATGGTAACACTATAAGACGAATAAAGATTTACATTCAATGATGATAAAATCATAAAACCCATGCTGGCAATGAAAGTAAGTACTGTCAAAGTTATAATCTCTTATAAAATCTAATTATGGTAACCCTAGCAGATGTCATCATATGTTGTGATAACAGGGCACTGGCAACCCTAAAACTTAAGCAAGAGCAGTATGAGCTATATCTGCACTAACTAGTAAAAAGGAATGTAGGTAACGTAGTATTATAATTAGCAACCTCAGTAAATGTTTTACAATAAGCATTCTACTTAAATTGTCAAAAGCCAGTCTAAGATTTATTTTATCATCCTCTTTTCTTCAAATTAATTAATAAAAACTTCAATGTTATGTTTTCAGAATACAAGTTGGTTGCCTTCATATCCCACATGGGAACATCCACCATGGTCGGTCATTATGTCTGTCATATCTTGCATGATGGCCAGTGGGTTATATTCAACGATAATAAGGTATTTAATAAATGAAAATCGTAAACTTATGCTAAATTAACTTTGCTGATTGTTGTCTACTTCCCTTTTTTTGAAAAAAAAATTACCTTTACATCATAACTCTTATGGAATTTTTGTAAAGTGTGGTAGGTCTGATGCACATTTCATTTTTTTAAATAAAGGAGGTAAAAAGAGATCATAATGTAGGTATGTATTATTAATATTGTGTTTTTCCACAGGTGGCATTATCAGAAAACCCTCCCAAGGATTTGGGCTACTTGTATCTGTATGAGAGACTGTGATGTCAGAGCCACGGCAATGTGCCCGATGTTGTCCCACAACTACAATGTCTTAGACTGCGTTGAAATTAAGGTTTAAAGCCAAACATTTTGGTGGTGACATGAAATTAATGTCCAGTACATGTTTCGAGTTATGATATATTTTATAAAAAAACTGTTGCGCTTTTTGGCTTCGTTTCATATGTTGCAAATAGCAACATGCTTGCCTCATGAAATACTTGTGGTTTAACTAACAAAGCTTAGATTTTGCATTTTTATTTAAATATATATTACTGTTGTAATATATATACCTAAAATTTTTGAAGAACAAAAGAACTATAATTTATACAAGGATAATAATTTTCATTTTTCTGTAATGCTCTCTCGTGAGAATAAGTGTACAATCTTAGCATAGCTTCTATTTGTTTTTATTAGTTAAGCTCTTAAAATTGGTCTCAATATGATGTTTTACTTGAAAGCCTAAGTTATAAGTACCAAAGCTAATAATGTAGCGCTTTATAAAATCAGATTACTATATTATGATGACTTAAAACTGTGTAATTTTTTAAGACTTGCTCATAGATTTTTGTACTACTTTTTCGTAACATTGCTAAGACTTCAAAGATGTCTTAGAAATTTGTTATTATTAAATATGATTTAAAACCCGTTTACTACATAAGAAGCTGTCAAATTAATTTTAAGTGATTAGAAATGTGTGAAATTTAAAATATTTTATGTTGAAAAAATGTTAGATGGATTTCTATGTGTATAAACAACGAATAAATTATTGTCTAAATGTTTTGTTTTATTTTAATATATAATTCAAGAATAATAAATAAATTTCAATAATTTTCTAAAACATTTTGAAGTTTGTATATAAGGAAAGTTACAAGGACCATTGAATATATTGAATGGTACTAATGGTACAGAACATAATTAAAATATATGTGATTATGATAAACTATTTTATTTACTAACAATTATTAATATACACCTATATTGGTATTTATCGCTTAAATCTATCACTCTGGTTAGGTAATTTCTTCATAAAAATGGTGGACTCATCAAAGTAGGTGTTAAACTTCTTGTAGCCAAATCTTTTCTTTGGGTCCTTTTTACAATTGTTTGGTGTTAAGTTGATCATCAGACCTACAAAAATTAGAAGATTTTAATAGAAAGAGACAACTAACTGGTCTAATTAAATAAATTGTCAATCACTAATTACTTTGGTAATCTTTTATCCCTTTTTCTTTAAATCTACATCTTGGAAATTTCTGTTTCAGTAGTATACAGAGTAAGAAAAACAAATTATGCAACTAGGTACACAATCTGGTTATAAATATAAGTCCTATTTCAAAGACCAATGATTCTTTAAAGACAGTACTAACCAGCTTTCTGTGCCATAGTGACCATTTTTCCAACTTTCTTCTGCTGTCTTGGGCACAAGCCAGTAATCCGACGCGGTAACATACAGCCATCGGATCGAACAAACTGACTTAAAATGAGTACATCCGTATGTTTCACATCCAATCCCAATTTACACAAGTAACAAGTTTTTTTCTCAGGGTCCGTCGCCAAAGTAGCATCGGCAATATTGTCCAGTTTAACCAATAATGCTGTTCTAGGCGATGGAGCTATTACACCTTCAATGATTAACTTGTCTCCCTGTTTTGTCTCTCTAACTAAAAATGAATATAAGTTTTTAAAACTTTTAGGTTATAAGTAATTAAAAAGAAAGAAGACATTAACTTACATTCTTTAATTCTGAGATTTTGTGTCAAAGACAATGCCCTCATAGATGTGGAAGAAACTGCATTTTTTAAAAAGGAGAAGGTTGTTTTTGTAAACAGAGCCATCGTTAGCCTTAGGTATATTTTTAATCCTCGGACCTCGACTAATTTTTAAATTTTAATTTTGTTTTGACTTTTGACATAATCTGTCAAAACATTTGACATGAAGAATAGATCACTAATCTATAGGCTAAAAATTGTGTAATAGATGAGAAAGATTTTAATTTCTGAAACAATCTTATATAAGTTTCACTACTTGAAACAGTAAATCCATTCATTAATACTATAGCATACCTAAAGCACCATCGTGCAGCATCAAGACGTGTTGATGGAGGTGAAATTAAAATTCCAGCTTTTAATGCCAAGTGAAGCTAAAAGAAACTTTGTTTTCTAGATTGCAAATTGTTATAATAAAGTTAACAATTGCCCGCGACTCCGTCTTGATGGACTTTCATATAAACTTTAACCCCCATTCCCCCCTTATAACCCTTTTTTCCAGTTAAAAAGTAACTTATGTTTTATTCAGGCTCAAAACCATATATGTACCAAATTTCATTACAATCGGTTCAGCGGTTTGGCCGTGGAAGCGTAAAATTATAAAAAGTTTCAACCCCTCGCGCAACCTTTTGGGGGTTGTTAAAAAGAATAGCATATGTCCTTCACCGGGCTATAAACCATCTGTGTACCAAATTTCGTTTTAATCGGTTCAGGGGTTTAAGCGTGATGGAAAGACAGATAGACAGACAGAGTTAGGTACTTTCGCATTTATAATATTAGTATGGATTGGGTAAGGGATCCGAGTCTCAAACTCAGCTAGGTACAGAAACTTGGTGGCGACTTCGATCCAATTTAAAACATTTTCGCACATGCTGGTAGTATGAGCTTTTTTTATAAACAATTAACAAATATCCAACTAAAACATATAGGAAAATAAATCAATAAACAATATTGCTGTATTTATTGAACAACACAAATACATAGTAACTTAAATTTAAATATAGCAAATATTTTTTGTATGATTTCATAAACATGATTAAAATTTAAGAGTAATAATAACACATCATATATTTTATAAATGTATAATGAAATTTTGCATGTAGGTAATACATTAAACAATTTTCTTAAAATATTATTTAGTCAATACATAGTTAACTATTTAAAAAATGAGTTAAAAAACGGCTATATATACCGACTTCTATATATTCATAGACAAAAGTAAACATTTAAAGTAAATGTTAAGCACTAGTCATAGAACATAGACCAATATATAATAGACATAATATAGACTTACTTTTAGCCATTAAATAAAAAGCTTAAGGAATCGTTGTCACAGTATTTAAAAGTAGGCCCTTGTATTTGTGCCATTTTAAGCCTTGAATAACAGATTCAAATATTTTAATATCTATGGCTTACCATAAAATTGTGCGAAAATAATTGTCGATGGTCTATTTTAATTATAACATTGTATTAAAAATCTGTAAAGGCAACATTGGACGGTTTTAAAAAGCTAAGCGTGATTTTAAAAATGCATTAAAAATGCTACCTTAGCTTAAAGCGTTTGTTATAACTAATCAGAAATGACATAATATTATAAATATTTGTACAACATTTTAAACTTGAAATACAACTTAAACATAACTTAACTTGGTATTTTAATCCTATGATTATTGAACGTAGATAATTGTGAGAAAATAAAGTTTTTTTTTGTGAGATATTTATTAAGAAACTGGACAACTAACAGATTTCGTTAGTTTTTGGTGATTTATAAGATGTCGGAGTATTCTGTAAAAATTAATTAAGTTATGTGGGAAAGTATAGACCAGTTTAATGGACTTTATTATAAGAGGATAATTCGATAAAAAAAATAATTTTCAACGCCATTAAATAATTTCAAACTTAACATAATCGAACCTTAGTTTAGTTTGAAAAATTTGCTCATACATATAAAAAACAATATTTACAAAGCAATCTGTTAGTTTTCCGCAAAAGACGAAAGTAAAGAACGGCTGTAGCTTTTTTGATGCGGTTTTACTTGAAGGTACTCAGCCCCTTGCTGAGCAGTCCAGCGGCACCCTCAGCACCCTCGTGGGCTTTGGTTGACAAGTTTGAAACGAGCTGGAAACAAAATAATGTGTTATAGAATATTTTTATAACTACATCGATTTCATATATGATTTTTAGGACAAATCATATGCGTCAGGCCGCACGCTGACATAAAAGTGTTGCCAGAATTTGACAATTTCCTCGAATTTGGGTGAATTTTGCATTATAAACAATTTTTAAAATGTTATTAAATGTATATTGTATACGGTTATTTTTTTTTATTAATAAATAAAAATTCTCGGACATAAGTTTCTTAACATCCTTTTTATCACGGCAAAACAGGTGGACATTTCGTTGAAATTTGGTATGTCGATAAAAGATATCCTGGACATAGGAAACTTTTTATCCCGGTATTGCCCTGGGAACGGGAGCTACGCGGGTAAAACCGCGGGGAGTGCCTAGTATTATACAGTTCATACTAAAATAATATATTCTTACCGTATCCCTCTTCTCGCTGAGGTATTTATCGGCATCCTTAATCTTGGCATCTACGACATGTCCGGCGTTCTTGAGGCCCTCGTCAGCGGCCTCTTCGACCCTCTTGAGCGTGTTATCTACAGTGCTGTGGACTGCGTTAGAGGCGTCGGCTGCGGCCTTTTCAGCCGCCTTTTTGGACTCTTCCATTGCTGCATCTTTAATTAAAATTTAATAATAATATTAAAATATTTTAGGACACTTATTCACAGCGCCATATAGTCCCACGCTAAGCAGCAGGAAACCTAGAACACAGCCCTTAGCAGAAAAAATAGTTGTGCTACCACTGCGCCAAGCGGTCGTCAATTAAATAGTTCAAAAAATCATTAAGACGATTTATAGAATGTAAGTTTTTGTAAAAAATTAACATGATATGAATTTCCAACAGTATGGTTTTTTATTGATAAATATGAAATAATTTAATTAAAAATTTAGAGTATTAAAAACAATCTTTGCCAACTCAGTGTAAAATTGTCTTAATAAAACAAACTATTTTACTATAGGTATTCTACCTAAACCTAGATAGTACAAAGGTTATACAGTAAAAAGGTCGATTAACTTTGCCACAAGCTAAAGATTTAGGCAAGTTATTTTTATTATAATACTTACTGGCAGCCCGTTTGGCCTCTTGTGCGGCGGCCTCTGCGGCCTTGCGAGCCTCTTCCTTGGCGGCCTCTGCGGCTACCCGCGCCTTCTCTTTAGCATCTTCTGCCGCCTTCTTCGTGTGGTCTACGGTCGTGTTAATCGTGTCTGCAATGATATTTTTTCTATAAGTATAAAGTACATTCAACGATGAATTTGTTAGATCTTGAAAACAGATCAAAATTGATAGTTTTATTAATATTCCACAGTTATAAATCACTCTAAAACAATTTGTTAGACAAAAAGCGACAAATATTTTAAAGTCAACCAAAAACGTGTTGACACGTCTGGTCTTCTTTGTGATTAAAATTTGTTATTTCAAAAAATTATATCATCACATATATAACCTATATTATGCAATCAAACTTAGTCATATAATCGCGAAACTCAATTTAAAAACGATCTGAAAACACATACAAGTTTACGTCAAACCACACACTCGCCCATAGAAAGAATTGATTAGTCACAAATCTTAATATAAAATGATTAGTACCTTTACCGCTCTCAATAACACCTTGACCAGACTCCGATCCACCCGACACCAAACTTGATACTGTATCTACAATTTACCAAAACCACACAAGCGTGAGTGCAAAAAGAAAATGCATTAGGGAAACAGAAAAAGAGTTATGATCATAGAAAATGAGACATTGTCTTCTTAGATACAAATTTTGAATGTAATGACAGAATTAATCAAATAAACATCGAAGATTCCGCGTTAAATGAGAAGAAACTCATTGAACGAAGAATGCTAGATGTTATTGCTACAATACCTTTGGCTCCCGATACTAATGAAGCACTTTTGTCGTACACCGCGCCGGTGACACTTTTAGTTGAATCTACAGTGCTTTGAACTGTTCCTGTGATTGTATCTAAAATAAAGGTGCGTATAAGGCTAAAGTCTTTAACGAGCGTAATCATAGAAAGCGTTTTTCTTAAATTATTTTGCTAACCGACTTCAAAAAAAGGAGTAGATTTCTCAATTCGACTGTATTGGCTTTTTTAAGTGATGCTAGGAGCAGGAGATTCGCATGATGCTTAACTTCGTTGCCGACCCTTGGAATAGGAAAAGGAAATAATTTTTGGCAAAAGGGAAACGTTAAGTTAACTTAAGTTAGAGAAGGGCAGAAAGGGAAAAATGGGTTTCGCAATGACATCTCTGGTGAGATGCCATTACTTGATGTTGTCTGTTGGAGGGTGACACTACCCCCGTCGAGCCTGCCCAATTCAGTCTATCGATATTTCCTATAAACTTATCAAATCTTGAAATAGCAACAAAATACAATCAAACTAACCTTTAGCACTACCTATGAATGATAAGCCCATATCAAAAGCAGACGCAGCAGCCGTTTTAGTTGAATCTACAGTATGTGCGACCGAGTCTAAAATAATGAATATAAAATTAAAAATAATAAACACAACAGACTAAAAAATAACGAACAATTTCTACCTTTAGCACTACCAACTAAAGAACTGCCTTTTTCTACCGCTGAGGATGCCACATTTTTCGTAGTATCAATAGTGCTTGCTACTGAATCTACAAGCGAATATTAAAATTAGAGTCGAGTGCATAAATAAATAAAAAATAAATAGTATAAATAAGCGAATGAACTACCTTTAGCTACTCCTACAATTGACGTGCCTTTCTCGAAAACTGATGAGGCTACATTTTTGCTGGTGTCTACGGTACTGTGTACGGTATTTGCAATAGAATCTACAAGTTATACAAAAATAAATAAACATAACTTGGCAACTAATAAGCATAAGTATTAAAAGTAATATTGGCAAATTATAAGTTTCAAATAAAAAAATGGATGTCAACTTATAAAATTTCAAATTTAAAAATGAATTGGCAACTTACATACTTCAAATAAAAAAATAATTGGCAACTTATAAATTTGAAAAAAAAATTTACAAAGCAACGAATAAAACTCATATTAAAAAATTCTACCTTTTGCACTGCCTATTAATGACACGCCGGTGTCAACGGCTGACGCAGCTGCATTTCTAGTACTATCAATACCACTAGCAACCGTGTCTACAAAAAATGATCCAAATGAAAACAAAAATGAACTCCTTACTTACGATTTCAAATTTATGTAGGGCTTCATACAGTGTACTTTTAAAGAGAAAAGATTTTATTGTTAGAAATTATACTTCGAAACTGCGAAACCGATTTAAAGCAAAAAAATTAAGTGAAATAATCACTGTTGTAAAAGCTTGACTATACTCAGGGATGAAATTAAAACCTCATTCAGAAGGAAAAAAAATTGTCAATACCTTTAGCTGAGCCTACAATTGATGTGCCCTTCTCGTAAACAGATGAAGCTACATTTTTGCCAGTATCTACAGTACCGCTAACTGTGTTTGATATAGAATCTAAAATAAACGAAAGCAAAATAAATAATAATTAAGCCACTTATTAAGTACCCATAAAATTGCATCAAAATAATACCTTTGGCTGTGCCTACTAAAGATGTGCTTTTGTCGTAAGCCGATGCGGCTACATTTTTAGTCGAATCTACTGTCGAACTAACTGTGTTAGCTACTGTATCTACAAAAGCAAGTGAAAAAATTATAATTCGGTAATTATAAAACAAATAAATAATTTTCGCAATAGTAGAAGTGAACGAGTATTTGTTGAAATATTTTCTACGACACTAAAAGAACGCGAGCAAAACCTTACATAGAAGGAAAAAAGAAAATGTGTCAATACCTTTGGCTGTGCCTACAAAAGATGTGCTTTTGTCGTAAGCCGATGCGGCTACATTCTTAGTCGAATCTACTGTCGAACTAACTGTGTTAGCTACTGTATCTAAAAAATCAATTAAATATGGATGTGAGTTTGTATACCTCAATTAAAATTAAAAACAAAAAAAAAATACTACCAAATAAAATGTACCTTTGGCTGTGCCTACAAAAGATGTGCCTTTATCATAAGCTGATGCGGCTACATTCATAGTAGAATCTACTGTCGAACTAACCGTGTTAGCTACTGTATCTACAAAACCAATTAAATATGGATGTGAGTTTGTATACCTCAATTAAAATTGAAAAAAAACTACTAAAGAAAATATACCTTTGGCTGTGCCTACTAAAGATGTGCTTTTGTCGTAAGCTGTTGCGGCTACATTCTTAGTCGAATCTACTGTCGAACTAACCGTGTTAGCTACTGTATCTACAAAAGCAAAAAGAACAAAAAATTCGAAAATTATGAAATAATCTATATGAATTGGATCTGTATGATTTTGATTGGTTTTCTAGCTTCTAGCCGATTACAAAAACTTTTTCTGTAAAGTTTTACTATACTCGGGTACGAGAATAAAACCTCATTCAGAAGAAAAAGAAAAAAGAAAAATTGTCAATACCTTTGGCTGAGCCAACAAGCGATGTGCCCTTATCGTAAGCTGATGCAGCTACTGTTTTTGTAGTATCTACTGTGGAGCTAACTGTGTTAGCTACTGTGTCTAAAATAACAGAATAATATTCTATACATTGGTGTAATATATGAACCCATCAAACTTATCAATATAGATTTTTGTGAATAATATGTATATAACCTGAATGATAATGAAATACCTTTAGCAGAATTCAATAAATTAAAGCCTTTATCTGCAGCAGAGGAAGCGGCATTTCTAGTTGCATCAACTGTGCCAGATACCGTTTCTACAATGGACATAAAACGTGAACAAAAACAACATAAAGGTACAACTAAAAAGCCATGTTATCTAAAAAGCACACACGAAGGAAATGTATCTCTACCTTTAGCGGTGCCTACAAATGCTGTGCCTTTTTCTATAGCCGCATTAGCTACACTTTTAGTCGTCTCTAAAGTGCTCTGAACAGTGTTAGTGACAGTATCTAAAATGACGATTGTGGGATGGTTAAAGACTTGAACAAGTTTGTACAAGTTATGACACTTAATGATTCAAGAATGGTATTTAGATGTGATCATTCTAATTTATAAATAACTAATAAGTAGACAGAGAATTGATATTGATGTTAATCAGCTCAAACATTCGCAAAAGAAGTGCTGTCAATGTTATGTGCGTTTACTATTTAAATTCTGATATGATTAATACTGGATGAAAGTCCAAATCGATTTTTTTTTATCCAAGTAGTGTATTAACAAGCTGGAAATTTTCTGACTTTCTATCTCAAGTAATGATGAACTTAGTATTACATTTTACAACTTCACAAACATCAAGGACGTCACAATCAATACCTTTCGCTGCACCGACATAAGACGCGCCGGTGTCTACGGCGGATGAGGCAGCTTTCTTCGTAGAATCAACCGTATTAACTACGGTTTCTATGAAAAACCACTCACTATAGACTAGATGTTTTAGGTCGAATATAATTTATATGACATCTAACACTTTATAACGGATAATGGTGGCTCGCCTGCTCGCTTGCCGCCTATTTTATATATAAAAACTTATATTTCCTCTCTTAAGCTTTGGGGTTCAAAAAATCTTTGTGACATCCGTTTTAAAGAATTTAATGATTGCTTTAACCAATCGTGTAACTTGTCCATTATATAAGATTCCATACCTTTCGCCGAGTCAATGTACACTTTGCCCGTCCCAACAACTGATTCAGCAGTACTTTTTGTTGTATCTATCGTACTTTTTAACGTGCTTTCTACTGTATCTACAAGTGCAACAAAATCATGATATGCAGTTCTTTAGTAAACCATAAATTTCTTAGCAAAATCATCATTTCTACCTTTAGCTTTATCTACGTAAGCTTTTCCCGTTTCTACAGTACTTAATGCCGCTTTCTTTGTACTATCCACAGTGCTTGCAACCGTATCTACAAAAACATAAAATAAATAACAAAAAAGGAACAAAGTAGCAAACAAATGAAGCTGCAAAAACTCAAACCTTTGGCTATATCTAGGTAAATAGGATATGGCATTTCGTAAGCAGAATGTACATAGCTTGAGCTTTTTAATAGTGATTCTAATATCATTAACAGAAACAGAATGTTAGAACGACATATAAAGCTAAAATCAGGGTTAATGACAACATCGGACACACTAACACACACATTAATAGTACCTTTGCTGCTCTCTAAGCTATCTTTAACTGTATCGACGCCAGAACTAGCTACATTCTTACCATCCTCAACTTTACTTGAAAGAGTATCTTTAAAAACAAAAACAGGTTTAAAATTTTAATTTGGATCGATTTCATATTAACTTGATTCGTTTTCAATTACCTTTTGCGCTATCCATATAACTTTTTCCTGTCTCAAATGCTGATTGAGCTGATTTCTGTGTAGCATCTACTGTGTTTGATAAAGCATCTATAAGAAATGATTTTTATTAAGGATTTCTTTGTGTAATTTGAAGAAAAGTATTTTGTATAGAAGTAGCGAATTAGCCATGGAATGTGCTGTTATTGCATAGGAAAGTCCTTTAGGCCAATATTTGTATGCACAGTTGCCATACACATATAATGTAAGCAAAGTTGTCATAAACTACTAGTTAGTAATAAAAATAATATTTTACATCATACCGAAACATCACGTCGGTTAGCTTAAAGGAATCTTTTATTCTATACTCAAAATATAAAGCTTTTGTTGAATAGACGTTGGAAATACGCCTCGAATTTTAAACATATTATTTTGATAGATGATACATTCCCAACGAGTAAAGAGCCTGATTACAGGACGTGGGCGAAACAGAACTAGTAAATATAATCAAACGAGATTCTATGAATTAATATAAAACACGTGTTCAGTACATAAGAATAACATCATGACTAAGTCGCTATTCTATGAGATCGTGCAAAATAAAATACCTTTAGCGCTAGCTGCGTACGATTTACCCGTTTCAACTGCTGACTGTGCAGTTTTTTGAGCTGTGTCTACTGTGGCCTGAACGGATTCGCTAATTGTGTCTAGAAATAAATATATTGCTTCGTAGTCATAGCAATACATCTATAATGATGATATTTATGAATGGATGTGTAGTGAACGTGAAAATGACTCGACTCCCAATATCGGTTGGGAATATGTAAACAAAACCTCCTAATATCGCCTTACTCTGGCTGTAATAACAATGACGTCATAGTTTTGAATACCTATAATGAGCCTACATTCAGCTAGACTCTTTCTAATTGTTTTAACAGTGGCGAATTGCATGTTAAATACGACATAAAGGTAAAAACTTAAATGAAATATTTAATAATTAATCAATAAAGCTTTGATATTTGTAGCAGTAGCTGCTTAAGTTATATTGAGATTTATATTATATACTAAAAAAGCGAAAGTATCAATAGTAAAACAATATTTGCTATAAAGCTAGCGTTACAGCGTAGCTTAAATTCTCAATACCAACCTATGGCATTTT
Organism: Eurema hecabe; assembly: GCA_026213755.1. Lineage (NCBI taxonomy): Eukaryota > Metazoa > Arthropoda > Insecta > Lepidoptera > Pieridae > Terias > Terias hecabe. The sequence continues at coordinate 2,587,140 of JADANM010006310.1, read as the reverse complement.
TCGCGTAAGATTTCCCGAAATCTAAAGTATTTTGAACGGTGCTTATAACAGAATCTGAAGATGAGAAGGTTATCAAAAACTGGTTCGAAGGAATTATAATACGAATTCAGTAAAAGAATATTTAACCAGAAATTACCCCCAGCTGTGGAAGCCAGAAGTTTGGCCAATTCTATTGTTAGTTCAGGAGCTGTCCTTTGTAAGACACCGATGAGTATTTTTAATATCCAATATATTAGACGCGACAGAACGACAATTAACTTGACGTAGATTCCTCTCCTGCTTTTTGATTTTCTAGAATCTTCTTGGTAATGAGCATGACAGATGAAAATGATATGGAGTGAAAGAAAAAGGAACATGCATTGAAATAGACAAGCACCCAAATGCACGAGATTTATCGAATACTTTGGAACGCATCAAGATATAAATAAGAAATTCTCATTTGATGTTTTATTGAACGTTTTAGATAATAATACATCTCGTCAATCGTGTGAACGAGTGCCTTAAAGTTTAGAAGCAAATATTCTGCAACCAATTAACTAAAGAATTACCCTTTCCACCACCAGGCCAGAGCTGCATAATTATTTATCAGACTTAGAGAATAGATTGAACAATAACCATGTAGAAAGAGAGCAATTATGTTTCCAATCTTTGTAAAGTGACAAACTTCACTGAACGCCAAACTTATCACCTTTATAAAAGTATTATTAAGGGCATGGGACCACTTTCAGATTTTTATACTACTCAACTAAAGCAAAATTAATGAAAATATAAGAATGGATCAATATAGTTTGCTGTAGGCAGCCGACTCAGTCGATTCTCTAAGACAATTTTGAATATCTATTAAATTATAATTACTTTCCCTTTAATGGAATCTACACTTTAATTTCTAGACTTACCTTTAGCAGAATTAAGTGCAGATTCAGCAGCTTTCTTTGTGTTATCTACGGTTGTGGCTAATGTGTCTAGAAGTAAAATGAAAAATAGAAAATAAAAATCTATCTACCGAACAAAATCATCGGTACTAAAAATGTAAAGTGTGGCGAATTAAAGTGCTAGCAGATATATTAATTAAACTAATAATAAAAGACTGCTAAGAATACTTCCTACACTGTAATACAATCAAGCGTTGCTCAAATAAAAAAAAAATCAAGAACATTCTATTGATATTATTACCTCTAATAGTGTCAACGGCTTTCTTGAGATTCTAGAAGATTCTATTGATGCAATTACCTTTAGTAGTGTCGATATCATTATTAAAATTCTAGAACATTCTATAGATATCCTTACCTTTAGTAGTATCAACGACTTTCTTTCCATCGGCTACGGCTTTAGCAGCAGCATCCTTAGCTTCACCAGCTGCTAGAGACACCTTGGATAGTTCTTTGTCGAGAGCATCGATGGCCGAGTGCTTGGCATCGGCCGCTGGAGAAGAAATGTTTAAAAAATAAAATATAACTCTAGAGAAACTTTGGTGATCCCTAGGAAAGCCTGCGTCTAATATCTGCAGATGCAATAAAGCTTAGTCGATTAGATTGTTCATTGTTAGAAGAGATAAAAAAAATGTTTGCTCCGGAGTATGAAATTGTATTCTATGAACTCTACAAGTTGCAAGTATGTCTATGAATACCAAGAAAGGGTTTCGTTCTGTTTGCTAAAAAAATCCCAAAAAAGCAAGGTAGGGTGAAAAACAGGACATGACTTTCCTTTAAAACAAAATGAGAATAAACTGGCAATGCATTCCAAATTACATTTTTCGTGACGAAGGATTTCTGTCTTTTCTTTAACAAAAACAATGAGTTCCTCATACTGCGTTGTATTGAAACAAGTCAATTCAATACGTCACAATGGTTTTTTAACTATCCATTTGGTTATCACGCCGTCCTAGATCGACTAATCACCTCATGTTGTAACAAATTGACTGAATGATGCACAATTGTGTCACCGTAATTTTCCAGAGGTTTAGATAAAAAACTTTGATTTATTTATTGCTTCTTTTTATTATTGTTCTTTTGAAATTGCTTTCCAGTTTCAACTGCATTCCCGTAAGCAGGTAATTTACCATAGAGTGAAATATACGAATATAGAACTACTCATCATATATACGAACTCATCCAGAGTTGACGTAACGATGAAGATTTTTTTCCAAATCGGTTCAGTAGTTTCGGACCGTGGGAAACGGCTAGTTATACTGTATACATATATACGTCTTACGCACGTCACAAAGTCCAACTCTATTCGATTAAAAATAAAATAGATTTACATCCAACGTAAAAAATATTAATATTCCTGTCGAGCTATCGTCTTATCTTTTGTTTTAATCATATGAATATTAAGATCTAATCGAAATCTGGTTCTAGGATATAAATGGTTTGTGGGAAACAAGATTTTTGTCAGAATTTATATTTTATCAGCATGTCGAAGATTAGCCACTTTTCTCTGCATTACATTGTCGTGTGGCGATACATATTTCCAAAAAAATAGCATAACTCTCTTCCCCCCAGGGGCGCTTTTTATGAAGGGAAAAAAGAACGGCATGTGTGACCAGTACACAAAACGCAGGTCACACAGGATAGCCATTATTTTAATAAAGTTGTTCAGCTAGAACGCAACAATCGACATACAATACTAAATCAATTAGGTATATTTACCAGTGCTAGCAGCTTCGTTAGCGCTCTTCTCAGCGCCGGAGACGAGCTCGCCGGCCTTCTTGACCTGGTCCTCCACCACGTGGGCAGCTTCAGCCACCTTCTCCTGAGCTAGCTGCTCAGCATCCTTCTTCTTCCTCTCGAAGAGAGACGCAGTCTTCTCGCCGATGCTTCGGAACGCCCCTAGAAGTTATTTATGACAGTTAATTAGTTGATCACTACATAATATAAAACAAAGTCGCTTTCTAGGAATATAGGGAATTCCTATGTATGCTTAAATCTTTAAAACTATGCTATTGTAAGTACCTACGCAACTTTATAATCATTGAATCTGAACTAAAATGTATGGGTGATGGAAATTCCAAGTCTTCTCGTATAACAAATCTTATATGTTTCTTATATCCTAATATATTCCCTATTTTATCCTTGAGTATTCCCTTTTATTAAATCAAACAAGGCATTTAGGAGGTATAGCAAAGTTTTCTTTTTCCAACAGGCGATTTTATTCTTATTATATCCCCAATTGCTATATTACAAATAATAAATAAATATTTTCAGGACATTTATACACAGCGCCATCTAGTTCCAAGCTAAGCCGAAGCTTGTGTTATGGCAACTAGAACGTAAATTACATATATATACTTTGCTTTTGTAAATACATACATACAATACATACCAACACCCAGACCCCAGAAAAATACAAATGTAAATTACAAATATATTTTTCCGGTGTGGGAATCGAACCCACGACCCTTCGCGCAGAAAGCAGTTGTGCTACCA
>JADANM010006310.1:2559174-2571214 GCA_026213755.1 Eurema hecabe | reverse complement strand
GTATAAAAATATATGCCCGAAACCAGGTAGAGTCGATTACAGATTTTGACTAACACATACGTTAATTTTTTTTTAAGGTAAATTTTCTTAGCTCTAAAAATCCTTAAATAGGTACTAACTAATTCATGTAATCTATACAAGTCTATACTATTATTATAGAGAAGTAAAGTTTGTGTCTACTGAACCGATTTTAAAAATTCTTTCACCAATAGAAAGCTACATTATTGCTGAGTGTCATAGGCTATATAAAAAATCGACAAGGATAATTAACATTATGGCCAACGAAGTGGGCACGGGTCAGCTAGTATTGTATATATAGCTAATTCATGTCGCATGTATTCATCAACGTTATAAGTTGTCTATACATTAACGTAATGTCAGAATATATTAATTTTAGCATGTCACTATATAATAATTAACGAAATAATTTAATTCAGACCGGTTGCTCTTGGGTGAAAATTTCATAGAGATAGAAACACTTTATCTTTATAAGCTCTACCTAATATAGATAGAATTAAAATTATTTAAATATTATCAAGTCATTCACCTTAAGTTGTCTATGAAACTTTAAATTATTTTATACCGTTAGAACGTTTAATTTAATTTAATATATATTTTCGTATTTCAGTAAATAGGTATGTATTTAGCTTCATCTTTTTACCAAAAACATCATTATTATATAATGCTAGTTGAACTAGCTAAAAAACTAGTTGGTTGAAAGCTGGGTAATTGATTATTGATTTATCATTTAGCCTTTTCTATACGCTTTAATTTCATTTTAATAAGTCAATACTCTGTTAGTTGTTTGTATTTCTTCATATACCAGTCTAAAATTTAATTTTGTAAATCTGTATGTTACGCTTTTACGTATACAGTACGAATTAATCGATTTCGATGTCATTTCTAGTCATTATTATTAACCACTAAGCTATGTTTATTCCGAACTTTTAACCTTTTTGCACTATTATAACGTAACCTGCCTTTGATAAATGGTATAGAAAAATGTCGGAAACGGTTAACGGTATCGCTTGATGACAGATGTCATCAATAACATAAAAATGAACATACCTAGATATTGTCTGATATTCAAACAGTTAATAATGAAACATTACCCACAAACAGTACCCACGCGCTTCACGCGTGTTATTCATACGAAGTGCATACCCCGTCTAGCCAGGTCAAGTCAGCGATTATAAATTATAATCACGTTAATAATAACTGTCATCAATCGAAACAAATAAAAAGAATATTATTAATTAAAAAACAAAATATAGGTGTTGACGTTTGGTTCGTAATGGCAACATTAACAATATTTTGGATATTCTTATTTATATAGACTAACAAATTGTACTAAAAATATACATAATTATTACACTACTTATTCTTTACTTTATTTATAAAAATCGTTGACATTTGTATAATATGTAAAATTAGTACTAAATCGTAAACATTGAAATAAACCGCGCTACATTCTTTGTACTGCAAATGGCATTATTGAGAATGTGATACTTGCTGATGCCTGATACCGTGAAACTGTTTTCCCTCTCATTTATCGCCATGAGTCATATGTGTAAAAGAGAGAAAAAATTGCGGCTCAGTTCCTACCGGTTGACCTTGGTGATGTCACACCGCAACGCGGGAACACGGATTGTAATAATATTTTATATTTTGTTCGTACGTATTATTTTAAATTTTTGTGCTTTAAAAACTAATTTAGCTACTTTAGAAAATACATAGATGACCATATTATGTTTTCAGTTTTAATCAATTGTAGTTGCATTGTACCTACTATTACTTTAGGCTTCCAGGGTAATAAAACTATTACGTGGAACTAGGAATATTTTTCACAATTTGGATATTTTAACATTAAAATAAATGACAATCTGACAGGTTTAGTACTCAATTTAGCAACTATTTTTAGTGTTTCGTAAACACGTATTCGTTAATATGTTAGTAGTGTGTTTCATTAACAGTTAATCAAACCTAAAGCAAAACGGAATTCGAGGTGTTTATTAAGGTTCAATGATTCATCGAGATTCCATAATATTATATCAAGACCTTGGCAGAGTCGATTAATGAATATAACGACTTAACGACTGAGAAGTGAGAATGTTCTTGTACCTACGTTTTTATATGCGCTGCAATTTGGGCAAATTCTTTGTTCATAGGGTTTTTTATATGAAGAATGAGCAGAAATTTATTTGTGAAAGAAAAATGTAAAATAACTTATTCTATTAAGTATGAATTAAGGTAAGTATAGCTGTTAGTGTTCTGTGATTATGAAATGAACCTTCTAGAGGTACCTAATGTAGATAGCTTGGTAAAAAACTCCATGAAGATTTTAAATATGAGTCAAAACCAATGTTCTTATAATTTGAAATTATAATACGTATTGTGATCGTAAAACCCGTTTAGTAAGTTATAAAAACCGCTTTAAACGTTCCAAACCTATAAACTATTTTTATTATTATTAATATAATATTATAACTAAATGCTTATTGAACTATGCCAAATATTGTGACACGAATGTTTAATTTAGAACCCAAAATAGCTACGCAAAATCTACTGCGCAGTTTCAAATGTAGGTATCCACTATCCTTGTTTTGTTGTATTGTGGTGCATTTCCTTTCTTGGTGAAAATACCTAATACCTTTTAATATTTATTTAGAAAAAGTTTTTTTTTGTGTTTGAAAATGATACCTTTTTTACCTTGATGAAGGTGTTTAGGTACAAATACATAATATTGATAGCTTGGTAAAAAACTTCCAACTTCCAATTTGGTTTAAAAAATCATTCTTTTATAAAAATATTTCTTTATTTTAAACATTAATTTTTTTATGCCATTTGTAATAATAGTATTCAACGGATGTTTGAGATAGAAACACATAGACTATATTTTATGTAAAACAAAGACGAAGTTTCTCGTCAATAATCGCGCGAGATAATTAAATAATAGTTTCTGTTTATTTCAAGTTACCTATAGATATATATTATATATTGTATTCAGTATTTGCAATTAAGTGCATCTTATGTAGCATAGACAATTAATGTTTTAAATTTTACATTTTTAGTGTGTTCGAATGTTTTTTTTTATTTGTGATGTGAGCAGGTTTGGTCTGTTAAGCGGTAACCTTCACCTATAGACATTCACAAGGGCCTCACGAATGTGTTGCCATCTTACAGTATAGAGAGAAGGGCGTCAAACATACTAAGATGATAAAAACTTACTATGATACCATTGTTTTATTTTCAAATAATACCTGAGCATCTAAAAACTAAGTAAAGATATCTATATCATGAGATTGGCCAAAAAATAAATGTCTCTTTCCATGTGTTTACATCTTTAAAACAAGACAACCGATTATCATGCGTTTTTTTTATTGATTCAAGCAGAAGGTTTATTTCTAATACATGCATAAATTATATATGCAAGAAAAGCCAGGGCGAGTCGTTTGTAGATTTATATAATCAAACCTTTGTTTATTTATAAAAAAAAATGTGTGTCGTCAGAACTTGGACTATTGATAAACCCTACCAATATAACGCGAACCTACCTACCGCGCTAAACTTAATTTCGTTTCGTGTTAGTACACTTAATACACATGAGTCATATGAAGGCTGGATCGGCTCAATTCAATTATAGAAACAGACGCACATACAAATGTTATCTGTAGCTGTAATTTGGAGCGATATGAATACCTAATGAGATATTTTCGGGATTTGTTATAAGTATAGGTCGCGTCACGAATCTTTAGCGCTGAACGAAACCTGCGCAGAAGTGAACGTCGGGTGCGCGAGCGTTGATTGGTTGTCCCAGTCGTGTTGTCTTTCTCGCACCAATACGTCAATTACGAGCGCGTTTCTACCGATACGCAGCTTTTCTCGTCCAGCGCTAAACATAAATGACGCGACCTATTTGTACTTATTCGTAACTCGTAACACACGGTCACACCTAACACCATAAAACATTCTGTTGCATCGGTTAAAGCTTTTATTTAATCGTTCTTGAAGTAAATACTCGAAGTATGGAAATAAACAAATAATATTTTCATTTAATAAATTATTTTCATATTTTAATACGTTAAGGTTGGATGCGGGGGACAAGAATTTCCCAATTTTTCCAAAACATCGTAAGTGCACTTTCATAGAATTATGAATGTCAGAAAGTTATGACTTCACTCAGGATATAGATATTTATAGTTATATTAATAAACGCTAATCATCACGTATAATAAAAATGCAGGTATTACACTATACTTCTTAGCTTAAAGTTCTAGAAACATCCTACTTACTGCGTTTGAACCAATTAAATACAAAGGAATAAAAATTATATTATAGTATGTAGTATGGTTAAATTTAAAAGTTCTTATTTAAAATATTTAATAATTTTCGCTAATATATGAAAACACGAAACCAATATTAACTTACATGGACGTTAAACGTATATTATTCTATGCTTAAAAGCATTTTTTATGTGATATAATAGGCTTTCTTGAAATACTAGAGTTATAAAAAAGTAATATTTCAACCCTAATTTTTTTTTCTTCCACGCTAGAATTAAGGTAGTTTTGCATAGATAACTTAATGTAAAAATAGTAAAATGAATAAGTGAATAACTGTTCTACAATATTACCTACCATGCATTAATTATTTAAAAACGAAGTTATGAGTAGTAAAATTAAATTAAAGATTTAAACTTGTAATTCTAGCTCTATCTATACATGCTAACTAATTAGTATCTTCTAAAGGTTTAATTAAAATACATATTATTATTATGCGTAGGAATAAAGCTATATAATAATGCATAAAATTTAAAAACAAATTTAAATCTCACCTGCGATTCCGCTAAACATTTTTGCCGATTTTTAGACTACAAAGCCTACGCAATAATCACAACACTAATTAATCACTCAATGTATGAACCGAAGCACCGAAATAAATTCAACGCGCAACCTTCAAGAAAGTATGGAATTCGAACTGTATTCGCTCACCGATTGAATGACACAAGAGCTAGGCGAGACGAACAAGTACCAAGATGATCAATTCCAGTTATTTTTATCTCTGACGTCATGCCATTAAAAATGACCGTTCTGAAACAAGAAAACTGTGTATAGAATATACATTACAAATAATTTTAATAAAAGGCTTATTTTGTGATGTTTTATTTTATATACAATTAAAGTAATAAAAACATCATTGGAGGTATGAGAATGATAAATTGTTCAAAACTTATTTCTGGACGAACCGTTAACTGACAGTTATCATGACAGATACGGAATTGACGAGCCGACTGTCAAATGAGTGGTAAAAACTAAAAATTCAAATTAAGTGATTGTCATTTATGACATTTACCGTTCGTTTCCTAGCAACGACAGCTTTGTCAACAAACAAATTTTAAAATGCCTCAATCGATATTACTAGGCAATAACTGTCGAGAATTCGACGAATTCTTGTTATATTTTTAGTAATGTCGAAAGAGGATAATAATTTAAGACTATTGGGTTCGCCTGTTAACCTTTCATATAGGAATAAAAAGCGTGAAGATAAAAGAAATAACGGAAGCCGTCCACGCTCCGCTTTGCAGAATTCTTCTGTTTCGGTATAAAAAAATATTTTAAATAGGTTTTTTCTTTAAATAATATTATTACTAGAAATTCTCTTCTTTCATAGAGTCAAAAATTATTATTAAGTACTACAATATTTGTACAAATATTTTAAAGATGTTCATTTTTATTAAAGGATAATCAAGAGCGATACAAGCGGCCATTTTCTGCAGATACTAAGGATAGGAGACCTACAACCAGGTCATTTTTCAAAATATTCAGCGCTGATCTTTTGCAGTCATACAAGAGTAGGTATATGCTATATTTATTTTGTATGTGTTTGACATGATCTAAATATATCTTATTCTTAAACCGATTGATATTTCAGATTCACCTTTAACAGTAAAGGTTTTACCTCCCACTGAAGAATTATTAGCTAGTTCAAAGAATTTCAACAAACAAATTACAAAGTTTGACAAGGATATTTGCAGCAACGCTTCAGACTATGGCTCAGAGGATACTTTCATAAGTTTAGGAACTAAGATAAAAGCTAAAGCTCAGTTAGGACCAAAGAATAGAAATACTAACCCAAAGAATGCTTTAAAATACAGAAATAATAAAAAAAATCGCAAATTGATGGATAATGTTGTCAATGAAAGGAACTCTCCTAGAGATAATAATTACGGATTGGAAGTTACTATAACAGAGAGACCTCGGTCAGCTTCACCGACTCACAGAGACGGCTACCATGTAAGGGCTTCATCACCAATCTTCAAAAAGCGAGAATATGAATCTTATTTCCTCCCCTTAGATGATAGAAGATCGAATGAGAGTAACATAAGCAGTCAAACATTAAACAATGATTCAGTTAACTCAAAAAATGCGTATTCACGCCGCCTCATGCAAACGAAGCAACAACTATCTCTAGTCGAAGAGGAATCTAATCAAGACCTGGATAGCACTATCTCCCAGCATTTGATTAGCCTACCCCGAGATGATGGCCAAGATAAAAATATGCCAACAAATAATATGGAAAGGAATTACACAACAAACTATTTAAGTCACACACAAGACCAAAACGAAGAACCAAGAGACTATGTGTCTGGATCTAACACTTATAGGACTATTTTTAATGATTTTCACACTAGTATTAATACTAAATTATCCAGTAACATCCACACAGATACATCGTCAAAAGACTCCGGTTATCAAGAGAGTGCTACTAAAGAGGACAGGGCTTATTTGCAGAATTACTCTCTGCCATCAACATCATTTTCTCATAGACCTAGTTCTAACGCTCGCAACTACGAATCTAAGAGCTTGGATAGTTCTTCTTCCAAAGAATCTAATTATAAAGATTATTCACTTGATAAAAACGCAGAGCCTTTAAACCATAGTCGGTTATTATACAAGGATTTCTTTATTAAAAAAGAAGGACATATGGCACTACCCCCACAGAATACCCCAAAGAAAGATGATACACCTGTTTCTAGTGAACCCAGTTCAAAAATTGATGATGAAAACCCGAATTTAGATTACCCGTCATATCTTTTGAACAGTACAACGAAGGCGTACACTTCAAAAGTTATTGAAGATTATAAAAAGGAAATTGCTGCTATTAACACCCTGCATGAGCTAACTTTAAAAGATATCAAAACTGATGCCGTTTCGCCCACTCCGTTGAATATCAATGAAATGTTTGAACAATGTTCTGGTGTCAGTGCTGATTATAAACAAGAGGAAAGTGGTACTTCTAGTTTAAACAACGACGATCCCAACGCAAACGATAAAAACTTCAACGAAAACATAAAAGATGTGTCAAAAGTTTCAACTAAAGAACTTATACAAAACTACTTTAAAGTTAAAGGGGACTACAAGCCTGAGAATTTTCCGAAAAATATAAAGAAGTTTGATAAGAAATTAAATAATATGCAATCGAAGAGCGATGAGAATTCTGGGTATAAAAAGTTCTGGAATAACCGGAATGCTACAGTTAAAAGTAATTCGGAGAAAAATGGAGCTAATAGTAAGAATCCTGGTCAACGAAACGTCTTCACTATGAAGACTCCTTTGAGCGCTAGAATGGAAAATGTTCAAACTGATAAGGACATAGAATCTTGGATGTCCCTCTCGGCTCCATCGCCTAGAATACTCGACATGGATGTAGAAGAGACTGTTATTGAAGAGCCTTCTGCAAAACCCAACAGTCCTATACCTAAAGAAGTGGAAAGTCAAACTTTGCCTAATAGCCCTGTAAGAGATACTAAAGAAGCGACGCAAAAAGCTATTGTAGATTGTCAAAGTTCAAAGGAGTTAAGCTCAAAATCGACAGTTCTAGATATTTATTCTATGTTAAAAGAGATAGAAAGTTACGGTGAGAACCCCGTTACGTCAGTAGCAGATGTTTGTGTAAGTCAACCACAAATAAAGGAAGAGGAACGAAGCCACACTCCGAAAGATAATTTTATGTAAGATATTTTATGAAATTTACAGATACATGGTTTTGTTATTGTTTTACATTTAAAGAGACTGGTAATCCATCACCGAACTATTCTTCTGATCTATTTTGAAATTATTTTGTTTTAAAAAATATCTGTCGTATTTATTTTTCCTGTTATTTTAGGGAAATATTCGAGTTTTTGGAAAAGGTGGAACAAAGCGCCAACGATGCCCTCTCTGTGGTTACCACAACAATTCCTCAGAGCATTCCTAAGTAAGTTACTTTAAACGTGTGTAAATATAAAAAAATCATAATTTAAAATATTCTCTTTTTAATGCTTCTATCACTTCTATCTTCGATAAATCACTTTTAATACCAACCATTATTTGAACTTCTAAAAAAATAATTCAGATTAGATGGGTTACTGAAACTGCCGCAAACGGAATTAGCTCAGCGTTTGGTGACTGCGTCTCTACAGTTGGAAGAGAGGTCTTGTTGCATCGCACTATTGCAAGAGAGTCTAGCCAATCATAAGGAACAGGTAAAATTATAATCTATACTAATATTATAAATGCGAAAGTAACTCTGTCTGTCTGTCTGTCTTTTCATCACGCTAAAACTACTGAACCGATTAGAACGAAATTTGGTACACAGATGGTCTAGACTCTAGAGCCTGAGGTAAAACATAGGCTACTTTTTGAAAGGGGGGGTCAAAGTTTATATGAAAGTCCACGCGGACGGAGTCGCGGGCAACAGCTAGTATAATATACATATAATAAAGTATATCTAATACTTCAGCGCACTCATTTATAACTATGCCATATAGTCCCACACACACTTATTTTAAAAATTTAGAAGTCGGTGCCAAGTAAAACAATAAGTGTTTGTTTGGTTAAATCGATATTGTATAGATTGTTGTACCATTTACTTGGTACCGACGTCTAAATTATAAAATAACTATTAAATCATTTCTATATACTAAATGAAAATGCGTTTTACTTTCGGGGAAGCGAATTTATTTTTTGATTTTTAGTTTGAAGTTGGTTTATTTTTGTTAAAAATTATTTTTGTAGTCCTCTGAACCTAAAGTAATCAGATAATTTACAACCTTCATTCAAAGAAAATGTGTTGGGAAAAGAAGAAAACTTTGCTAGTGTTTATAAAATGGACTAGAGAAAAGTGCTTTATATATTTGGTTTATTCTAATGATATTAAAATCGAAACTTCCAGATGATAGCAAAAGTGAGCAGTCTCGAGAAGCAATCGCACCGCAACATCGCCAAAGTCAAACAGGAATGCGAAGAGACTATTAAGAGGCATCAGAGCTTTATTGATCAGGTAAATCCTCAAAAAATAGTTTGTCTTAACTCAATTATTACATTTTGGAATAACTAAACCAATTTCGTCACTAAATATCAATAGCAAGATATGTTATTTGTCAGTTTTCATATATCCTGAAAAATCGTAAGGTTTTTTCATTTTAGTTTCGGAACCTTAAAAAGGAGCTTAGAAGTCTTTCAAAAAGTGATTTCAACCTACCTTCCTACTATTAAAAGGAATTAAAAAATATCTCAAAGTTGCTGCGTTGATAAGGCGTCTGTTTGTATATACGTCTGGACAGGGCCGCGCCAACCCCCGGCAGCGCCTGTGTGCAGATCCTAAGAAGCGCCTCTTTTTATCGAATCTTCATAAAAAAAAACCGATTAAAATTTTTAATGAATAATTTAAATATAGAGAGACTTGTTCAATAAGCTTAATATATTATGTTTTGTTGTTTACAAGGCCTATTGAACCTGCTTACTTATCGATACTCCACTACAAGAAGTCGGTTAAAAAACAATAATAATTTAGGTAAAAAAAAAATTTCGATGGCAGTGGCGTCTTGGCGCCTGTGTGCAACGCACACTTCGCACATATGGACGGCGCGGCCCAGTGTGCGGACTATAAGCACAAAAAATTACCCGTACAATACGATAACATAATGCAATAATCCCGCTCGTTTCTGTCACTATTGACTAAATTATGATATATTTTAGCAATTTATTTTTAAACGCAATAATCCATTTATGCGTGTACAAAAAATAATTCTCTAACACATGTCTGGTATTTCCAGTTGATCAACGACAAGAAAACCCTGAATCATCGTATAGAAGAGCTGGTGGACGAACGGCGTTCGCTCGAGGAGAGATGGAAGAGATCCGCTCAAACACTCGAGGAGAGATACAAGTTGGAGCTCAGGAATCAACACGACAAGATGGCGGCCGCTCAACAGGTATATTTAAGAAAAAAGTTTGCTATAATTATCCGCTGCTGATATTCGCAGTATTGTCAGTTGGATCCAGTAGTTGGAATTTTGTATGTATAAAATCTATGATTTTCTATTTGAATGTGTTATTTTTTTATTATAGGTAGCTCGACAACGCTGGGTCAGGCAGAAAGCAGAAAAAATAAAGGTATACTACTAATATATAACTATAGATTAAGGTAAGTGTGCACAAAGAAAATTAAGGTTAGGTTACATATACATTATACATGGAAGATTACGGTTCCTAGCGATAAAGCCGCCTTTTGATAAATTTGATTTTAATGTGTGTTTTGTTTATGATAGATACATCAATAAAGTGTTTTTTATTTTATTTTTATTATACGTGTACAAAATACTTATTATTTACATAACACTTATGACTTTTCTTTCATTTATGATTCTAACAGGATCTAATGTTTCAGGAATTAACAGTAAAAGGTCTAGAAGGCGAACTTCGCGAAATGGCAGAAAGACAACAGAAAGAGATTTCTGACCTGAAAATGAGTCACGCGGAACAAATAGGCAAAATGAACGCGAAACGTGCGAGTGAGATGGAAGAGTTGAGGAGGACGCTGGAGAGTGAGAAGGAAGAGGCGTTGGTTAAAGAGAGACAGTTGGCTAGCGCTAGGTAACATAGTCATAATAAATAAATATTTTCAGGACATTTATACACAGCGCCATCTAGTTACAAGCTAAGCCGAAGCTTGTGTTATGGCAACTAGAACGGAATAAATTACATACACATACTTTTCTTTTGTAAATACATACATACAATATATAGCAACACCCAGACCCCAGAAAAATACAAATGTAAATTACAAATATATTTTTCCGGTGTGGGAATCGAACCCACAACCCTTCGCTCAGAAAGCAGTTTGTGCTACCACTGCGCCAAGCGGGGGTCAAGTTCTTTGATACTTATTAGTATCTAATATTATAAATGTGAAAGTTGACCTGAACTAATATGTGTTAAATAAATTCCATAAACAAACACACATTATATTTTAAGAACAAGGAGTTCCACAAAAATATATAGAGCAAGATCCCAGGGCCATCAGACATCATGTATTTTCTATTGAACGAAATGTGGATGATTGAGTAGTGTTAGTATGTACTAAGAACGTATGCCTACCTGCTAGATTGCTCAGTCGGCCAATTTTCAGGTATCAGGTAATAAAGGTACATAAACAAATTATCCATCTCAGAGGAATTCTAGTGGCTGATTTTCACATATGTTTTAGGCAATACGCTCATAAATAAGTCGCCAATACTGGTAGACTCTTTCCGTCGGCCGTATTGCTGATCAGACGCTTTAAAGCTCCCAAAATAATCACTTAACTTCACGTTAATTCTCGGATGTTTAATTTTTTTATGTACCTTCATTACCTGATACCTGAAAATTGGCCGACTAAGCAAGCTAGCAGGTAGGCATACGTTCTTAGTACATACTAACACTACGCAATCGTCCACATTTCGTTCACTAGAAAATACATGACGTGACGTCTGATGGCCCTGGGATCTCGGACCAATAAGCAAGGCTCCTAAGCAGTGGCGGGGCAAGACCTAAATTTGATGTGGGCAAAACAGATTTCGCGAGGCCCTGTTCAGTGGCAACCTGAAGACGGATTTTATATAAAAAAAAAAGAAATCCCTGTAAGTTCTTATTCATAAAATACAAAATAGATTAATATTAATGAAAAATTACATATCGTAAATGAGGTGGAAATGACAATACCAATAAATTAAATATCG
>JADANM010006310.1:2538592-2559074 GCA_026213755.1 Eurema hecabe | reverse complement strand
ATTACATATCGTAAATGAGGTGGAAATGACAATACCAATAAATTAAAATCGGCTTTCAAAAGATGCTTCCAGTCCAAAGAAAAAACAATTATATTTATGCAATCAGGACAGCAGTCAGGACATAATTTTATTATCTTAAATATTTTTTCTACATGCTGTATAAAGTACCACCATAGGGGTCGATGATGTGTGCATCGGTAAAATATCATGTTAACATAATTAATTTAAAATATTTCAGTTTTTGATTTCTTGATTCAGTGCTTATTTTTATAGGGCTAATGGAGCCAAAATATAGTGTTCACTTAAAACCGCACTGATGCTTAATTTTGTGTATGATTTTTGCTAACATAAAAAAATTAATTTTTTTTGTAGCTATGTAGAACTTATATTTAATGTCATCTGCCTAGTATACATTTAATTTAAAAATTTTATGCATTGCTTAAAATTTTTTGAGGCGCGAGGCCCCTTGTACCGCGAGGCCGTAGGCGGTGGCCCACGTCGCCCACGCCTTACGCCGCCACTGCTCCTAAGATAGTACAAACTGTTGTTCAAGAGACTGAACATGCAAATCATGGTACTTATTCACACAATCCAGAAAAATTCATGTTTAAATCAGTAACAAAATAAATTAATACAATAAATGGAAGAAAATAATAAAACATTAAGAAAAAAATGCTTTCTCTTTTTCAAAAGAAGATTAAAGAAGAAGTTTAGCAAGTTCTAAAGGTTTTAATTTAAAATTTACAGGCTAGAGAAGCAGATATTAGAGTTGGAAGTGTCATATCAAGAACAGAGGACGCGATTGATCGCGGAAATGAGGGCTGAGAACGAGAGAGTTGCGCACGAGCTTAGTGAGAGAGAGATTAGACAGAGAGAAGAGTACGGTGAGAGATTTGTTTTTTTTTTCTTTCTTTATCTAGATGCCGATTTTTGGTTGTTCTTTTTTAATTTAAGAATTAAAAGAAATTAACAAAGAATTTTATTTATTATAAACGAGCCGGCCCAACGTGACTTTGTTCACGCTGTACCTATATTACCCGATACCCTACGACTACTATTTTTTTGCTGAAAAACCATCCTCGTACATCCAGGATTATTGCAAAAAAGAATTATGTAAATCGGTTCAGCTGTTATCGAGTTATACGCTTACCAACACATTTTGCGATTCATTTTTATATTACAGATAAACGGAAGAAAAGAGTTTGTCGATCCGTTGATTACTATTTATTTAGTAATAAAAGTAATTTACATTATTGCAGAAAAATGGCGCCAAGAGCAAGAAAGTTTGATGGAACAGAAGAAACAGGGTATCGAACAGGAGATACTTAAAGAGAAGGAGAGACTACAGGTAATAAAATACGTCATATTTTGAAAAATATAAATACTATCGTAAATAATATAAGTGATCCTTATCCTTTATTCCTTATTTTTTCTCATATACCTATCTTCCATGTACAGACAGCGACTCGTTACGTTTTTATTATAGGTATAGATTAAAGGACTAACAGAACATTGAAACAGGTGGACCGATTAAAAATTTTCTTACACCATTGTTAAGCCTTTTTAATACTGAAAGCTAAATTATTTAGTTATGGAAATACAAGCAAAACCGCAGCGCGTGGCTAGTTATATACAATTTATTTTCAAAACAACTTCGTAATCACAGGAACAAATAAACCAAAAACGTAAAGAACTCGAAACGGAATTCGAGAAATACAAAAAGGAATATGAAGCGGAACAGCACGTGGTATTGAAACGGAAAGAGACGGAGATAGCGGCGAAGCACAAGTTGGAGCGGGACAGGGAAATCGAGAAGGCGATCGAGAGTATGGAGGCGGAGGCTCAGGCAGGGAGGAAGGAATTGCAAGATGCTTTGAGGTTAGTTTGTTAGTAGAGAATCCTGAATCGCGCTATTAAAGTTTTTTTCAGAGCTATAAGTTAGAATAGAAGTATTGATGTAGTTAGAGAATCCTGAATCGCGCTATTAAAGTTTTTTTTTCAGAGGTATAAGTTGGAATAGAAGTATTGATGTAGTTAGAGAATCCTGAATCGCGCTATCAAAGTTTTTTTTTCTAACTATAAGTATTGATGTCGATGCTCATGTGGGTAACTGGGTAATAAAAATTAAGGATATTGTAAACTTGTAAATATTAATAGAATGTATTTAGGATTAAGGAAAATCTTAGAAGTCATCTTAATAAAATAATAATAACAAAGTAACTATGTAATGTAGTATGTAAGTTTATTTCGATACTTGATTGTTAAAAATTAAATGAAGAATGAAACCTAAGGACCATACATAAAGGAATGAGTTGCAAGGTGCTTTGAAGTTAGTTAGTTAGTGATTCCTGAATCGCGCTATTAAAGTTTTTTTTAAGAACTATAAGTTACAATAGAAGTATTGATGTTGAGGCTCGTGTGGGTAATGAAAATTAAGAATATTGTAAAATTGTGAATATTAATAGGTTGTACTAAGAAGTAAGGAATTTCTTAAAAGGCAAGAAAACAAATTATATATGTAATATGTATAAAGAAACTTTGTAAGTTTATTTCAATATCTTCTAGAAATTTGAATTTTGATAATGTAAAAATGATAAATTTTATGTAAATTTGAAATTTTAATGGCAGTATGGAACTTAGCTCACACGTAAAAGCTATAAGATGATTTGAAGTTAGTCAGTTTTACTTGACATTCTCGAATCGCGCTATTAAAGTTTTTTGAGCATGTTCTATAAGCACAGAATGAACGGAAGTAGGTTTGATAATAAAATCAATAGTACGTCTAGTCGACGTACTTTATCACTTATTGATGAATCAAACGTAGTCAAATATTTAATCTGGGCTTTATATTTTCATTAATGTATGTTTTGCTTTGACATGTCCAAGCGGTATTTTATATCTCGATATAGAAAGCGCCAACAAAATTTTTACAAGTTAAGGTAAAGCACCCTTAAATTTCTCTTGTAAATCTCATTCTAGTATACTAGAAATATCTATAGAGTAAGAATTTATATACATATTAATCTTTTTCAGGAGAAATAAAGAGCATTACGAAACCGAGTTGAAAGAATTAGCTGAAACCGAACAAGCCACCTTGAAACGATACCAGGAGGCTCAGGCCAGAATACGGTTGCAGGATGTTAAATGTAATATTATTTTTCATTAATTATTTACATTATACTACATAGTATAAAACAAAGTCGCTTTCTGACCTCTGATCCTATGTATGTTTAAATCTTAAAAACTGCGCAACCGATTTTCATGCAGTTTTTAACAGATAGTCTTATTTCAAAATTCCCTCGCAGATTATTAAAACACAAGTGACTATATAGTAATCTATGTGGGAATGAAACATGAAACTACTTCGAGAAAGTCTTTGTTCGCGTTGCTGTTTCGCGCATATTTAATTCGTACATATAACTTTGACGTCACTTCCGAGTAAGGCGCCTTATAAGAGCGTTTTAAATAAATAAAAATGTATATTAAAGAAAACTTTTGTTAATGACGATTTTTCAAAATAATAATTTAAAAAATTGTTTTCAGGCGCTGAACTAGAAGTTACAATCAGCCAACTAGAAACAAGAAACAGAGTTTTGACAGAGGTTGGTTATATATATCTATACTATTATATATACATTTTTTTAATAGCCTGCAAATGTAATGGACCCCTTATAAAATTGGCGTCAGATATAAACTTAGGTCTGAAGAGCAATGTAGCCAGCGAGATTTAGCCTTATGAGTCTTAACATCTTATGTCTCAGTGGGGAGCGTCAATGTAGTGCTCCCCTTTTTTTTCCCAGGGGGAAAATCCTATTACGGATACCCGCCTATCATGGGGAGGTGGACGGGTTATGTCGGACTCGGCAAATACCGACCAAAAACCCCCTGAACGTTGGCCCTGTATTTTAGGTGGTGTGAAGCCCCATTCACACAACACTAGGGCTTACAAGGGCTGGAGTTGCTGGGCATACGCCCTCCTTCTTGGCCCCTGTCTGCGTTGGCGGATTGGATTGGAGAGATGATTGTCTTCTCGAGTCCGTTCTCTCCTTCTGCGACATTACATCTTCACAGAAGGAGAGAACCGCACTCCACGACCTATTGTCGCCAATCATGGCCTTAACCACAGCTGGCAATGAGAGGTCGCGTCCCACCACCTCAACCAGCGACGTCCGCTGTTCCATCCAAGCAGGGCATACTGCCAGCGTGTGCTCGGCCGTGTCTTCGCTGTTTGAACAGTGATGACACGCTGCCATAGGCTCCTTCCCAACAACGTGGCACAGATATCTGCCAAAGCCACCGTGCCCTGACAGAATCTGCGCCAGCCAATGTAGTGGTCCCCTGCCCAGAGCAAAGTTCTGGGTATCACTGCTGGCGTTTCTCTTACCATCAGGTCCGGCTAACTCGATTCACCACTTCATAGAATAAAAAAAAAATAAAAAAATCTTGATCTAATGTAGCTAAAATTTGTTAAAACATGTAAATGTTTGGGTGAGATTAAAGAATGTTTTGTTTATGAAAGCTTCATTTATGGGGAATATGGTTAATTATCTTTAGATGTGTCTGAATTTTAATTTTTATCTATTAGTATCGCGTTTTGCGATTTCTCCTGTGTTCCCAAAACAAATTCGTTAGGCGCTATTTTAAATTTGACGACCGTTTGGCGCAGTGGTAGCACAACTGCTTTGTTTTTGGTCGTGGGTCGTGGGTTCGATCTCCACACCGGAAAAACATATTTGTAATTTAGATTTGTACTTTTCTGGGGTCTGGGTGTTGCTATGTATTGTATATATGTATTTACAAAAAAAATGTATGTACAAGTAATTTATACCGTTATCTAGTTGCCATAACACAAGCTTCTGCTTAGCTTGGGACTAGATGGCGCAGTGTATAAGTGTCCTGAAATACTATATATTATTATTATATATGTCTTGTTCATACATTAGATTTTGTTCAAAGAGAATTTAGAGAAAAATGTTACAACAGTTTTTATTATGGTCTCCACAACTTTAGAGTCGATGCCACACACACAGACAATTAAACATTTTCTTTTAATAAATTTTTTAAAGGTAATTAATGATTTTTTCAGAAAAACATCCAGCTAGAAGGTCGCGCTGAAGAGATAAAGGCAAAATGTGAGGAGTCCTGGAGGTCTAAGGTTGAGGGCCTTCAGAAAGAGATGGAAGAAGCGAAGAAGACTCACGAAGAGCAGATGCACCAGCTGTATGCCAAGTACGTGGTTTTTTGTCAACATTTTTTTATATACAGGGCAATACAGGGTGCTTAGTAAAGTATGTCTGAGTCTGAAGGGGATAATTTTCTCTTCCTAAAAACATTAAAATAAAAAATCTATATTTAAAAATAACAATGTATTAAAGTATTAAAGATTGCGTTCGTAGTGCAAATTGACCCAATTTCAAGGAAATTTTAAAATAGTGGTAACACTACAATTATGTTCCCTATTAGCTGATTTCACACTTTCTCTTTCCCACGCACCAAAAAACTTAAAATAAAACTTATTTTCTTTAATTTATTAAATCTTTATTGCACTGTTATCTTTATCATGTAGATTTTCTTTATTCGACAAATTTTTTTACAAGAGAAACCATTAGAATTACCATTTAGACTCGGTTATAACAGTATAAGTTTCCTAACACCCTGTATTCGATTTTTAACCGATTTAAAAAAAGAGGAGTTTTCTCAATTCCAGTGGTTCTTTTTTCTAGAGTAAAAGTGGCAGTCGCCCGCAAAGACTCGGCGATACAAGCGTTGACAAGAGAAGCAGGGAAATACCAGGAGAAGATCACTCTACTGGAGCAAAAGTTGCAGCAGCAGAGGAAAGACTTCCTCAAGTCCAAGTGAATGTTACATCTCTATGGATAAAGGAATTATTTTTATTTATTTAACCC
Source organism: Eurema hecabe (assembly GCA_026213755.1). Classification (NCBI taxonomy): domain Eukaryota; kingdom Metazoa; phylum Arthropoda; class Insecta; order Lepidoptera; family Pieridae; genus Terias; species Terias hecabe. The sequence goes on along the minus strand of JADANM010006310.1, from coordinate 2,553,168 downwards.
TCTTCCTTTTCAATAAGTCCCTTAAGTATTTTTTTATCTACTTGTAATGTTTTGATCTCAGTTAGATATTATGTGTAATAAGTAGATTTTTTACAGTATTAAAAACATATGATTAATGAATAGTACTAGCGTTAATTTTTAAATAAAAGCTTACTTGTCAACTTCTCTACTTCCAAATTTACGTTTCTAATTATATTATATGTTTTATTATTATGTTTTTGTGTGATATTAAAACAAGTAGTCTCTTGATATACTTCACCGATTATGAAACTTACCCTTTGGCTCTTCAAAGGTAAGTTTATTTTATATTACTGCATTCAAATAAATTATTAGTACATGTAAAATAAGCGTATTGTGTGAAAGAGAAATTGCTCTGTGTCTCTTTCTAAGGTCAATGTGCTGAATTAAATATAACTGGATTTTATTTGATGCTTTTACAAAAATATTTTTTCGTATTTATAATAAAATGATAGTTATAAATTATTCCGTCCAAAACAATTGTTTTACAGTGAGATAATGTTAATTTGTGTGAAATATTTAAGTTATTTTGTTGTGTGTGCTTTAGTTGTAATAAATAAATTGTTATATGAAGGAATTGCAGTTTTATTGACTGTTAAAAATGTCTTCATTAAATATATCATTTTAGTCCTTTTGCTGTATATATAAAAACTATTTTTTGTAGTAAGGTTCATCAAAATCGGTACAGCTATTTTCCAATAATAAATATGAATATAACTACTCTAAATGTGTGGTAAGTATTTTGTAAAGACGATATATTCAATCTTATGATGGAAATTCTTCATATTGAATTTTCAACTAATTTGGAATCACACAAAGAAAATGTTTATCAATAATAACATTTTAATACTCCAAGGTAAACAAGAATACCAAACAGGTAAATTCTTAAAGCCACATTTTGTTAAATTATATACTATTATACAATCTTAGATATAAATTGCGATAAACCTGCTTTGTATAGCACCTTTGACCACAATAACGTATTTCATAAACATAAATCGAGGTACCAAAGGTAAACCTCTATGTCCATAGACTAAATATTTTTCCACAGACAAAAAAATCTTTAAAGCTTGATAATACTACTTCTGCTTTTTCTATTACAGCAGAAAAGCTCTTTCTGTGACAGAATGCCTGACGCTGAATGTTCCAATTCAGCAAGCCGGACTTGGCGCACTCTACCGGTGGATTTGAAAAGTAATTTAACACGTTTCTATTAGCTTCGGCATAATTCGACTTAATTTTGCGCCATTGAGCTGAATTCTGCTCTGTTATAAAAACCAGGATAATCAGGAAAGAAACATCTTTAAGAAACACTTAAATTCTTATTAGAATCTAATGAGACCATTATTTTATCATATTTCTAATTTCAAAAGATATTTTCAAAGCTCCTTACGTTTTAAAAAATCGTAAAATGAAATAGCTTAAAACTAAATAACAAAACTGTTACATTTCAAATAATTACGACGCGATGATATTGTTAGGGACGCTGAATTACAAATATTGATGATTACATAATATTTCATAAAATTTCAACACTACACACATTGTATTGGGATAACTGTTTCATCAAAAGTAATTTCTTAATTTTTCTCGCAACGAAACATTTGCATCAATATTTTTTTGTTTAAAAATTGTTTGTAATATTGGCTATGGTCAACTTTTGTAATTCAGTTTTTAATAAAAATCGTCGCAAGAAACCCATTATCCTATTCGGACACATACAATACGCTTTTAAATCGTATATTAAGCACTTGATATATTTATATTTCGCGTTAAAATTGAGACATATCACAGATCACCAAGGACGCCACATCTCACTCGTGCCTTGACTTGGAGATTTAGCACTTGTATCAGCTTCAACCTTTTTCTCCACACTCTCTGAAGAACTAGACTGTGCCAACGACTCCGCAGTGTGACTTATAACAGATCGGGGCAAATTTTGCCTTAACTCAATAGGTGCTGGAATGCTTGGAGGAACAGTTAATTTTCTTTCTGGTAACATTGGTATTCTCATAAACGCTGACTTCGATTCTTTAACTTTAGAAGGTTCTGTATGAGTCAGATCTATCCTAGGTATAGTTCTTTCGGGGATCGCGACAGTCTTTTCAGCTTCCAAGCGAATCATTTTCGACGGCGGTCCTATAGACTCCGCATGCCTCTTATATTTATGTCGCATAGAATAGTCCACTGCGCGTTTAGGAGACGCGTCGATGCCTATTTTATAGTTCTCCACGTCGATCACTATAGACAGAGGTTCCATTAACTTCTTGTTTCTTAAAGCTTCTTGTTTTAAGGTTTCCGGGGATATGGTTGTTGATGAGACAGTTGCTTTCTGTTCAGGACTCGAGTCCTGGTCTGAGGCGGAGTGACTGGGAGGTGTAGGGAAGGGGTACTTTTGGACTGGTCGTGGAGGAGTTTCTAGTTCTGTGGAGGAGTCACATGCGGAGTCGCAGGATAGCGGGCTGAGAGGTGGACTGGTTGGTTTCATGGATTTGACGAAGTGGAAAGCGCTGGGTCGTTCGTCATCAAGGCGTAAGGGGTCAGGGACTAGAGGAGGATAGTCGGATGGGTGTAACCGTTCGATACCAGAGATGCAGGAGTTGAGATGGTTTCCGAGACGATAGCGGATTCCTGTAGGCACGTTAGCCAGACGGGAGAGGTATCGGCGGACTTCCACGGCGCAGTCTCCGAAGCCAGCCTTGAAGCGGTGCAGGACTGCTGGGTCGGCGGCAATGGCGGCCGCCAGCTGTTGCCGCTGCAGCGTTTGAAGATGCTTAACTGTCATTTCCAGGATATCAGCTTTTTCCAATTTTGAATGGCGCGTCGGCTGTAAGAAAAAATATATGTTTGATAAGAATTACATTGGCGAATGTAAGGCATTGATAAAGTTTAAAAATATTGCAAAATAAATTTAAAAAAAAAGACGTCTCCAGTATGTATTATAGAGTTGCAAAAAAATCTATTTCTATAAAAAATATGCAATAAGATCGTGTGTTGTAGTCCTCCGAAATTTCTAAGTAAGTAAGAGGTAGCTATAATAATAATACTTACGTCTGTATCCATAGAGTCCATCAAAAGATCCTTCAGCTCGTTCAGGCAGTTGTTGATGCGCGCGCGACGCTTTTTCTCCATTATGGGCTTATTAGTCTGAAAATTTTTAATTATTCTTAAATTCTGACATTGTTATTTGTTTTTTTTTAAGATTCATATTACAATAACATATTTTATTTTGACAGATACGGTGCTACTTTACTAAGATGTTATATTTTTAAATATACATAACACAATTATTTCACTTGTACTAAATTTTCTTTATTTGACTTTTTTTAATATAAGATGCATTAATGTATTAATTTAAATAGCCCACTGATTTAAACACTGAAAATCACACACACCTTTCTCAACTCCGCTTTAGACATTCCTTGAGTTGGTTCAGAGAATCCATGTTGAGAATCATCATCTTCACTGCACGGCATTTTTACGTAAATCCAACAGGCAACAATTCACAATCACAATACACGTCCACTCACAGCGACGTCTGTCGACGTTATGAAATAAAATTCTACTCGATTCAGGAGCAAAATTTAAATTGACCCTATATCCTTATTCATCCTGTTTAAAAGTTGTACAAGGAAATACGTGCTGTCTCTTTCTCTCTCGCGGTGTAGAGCGGTGGGAAGTGTATCGGAATGTTTTGTTTTCGTTCCATCTCGCTCTAGCAAGGGTACATGAATGGACTTAGTAGGTTAATGATAAAACAGTTTGTATAGAGTTCAAATCTGGCTTATAAGTTATTTGCGTAAGAATTATTATTATTATATTATTTATAAGTAAGCAAGAGACCTAAAAGGAGGTAAGGAATTTAAAACTTATTCTGTATAATATAATTATATGAGATTAAACGTAAAAAATAATGTTGCAAAAAAATTATAATATCAAATACATATAATATCTTTTTCTATACAGTAAACACTTGTAAGCGTATTTTGTGCATTGCGTCAATACCTATCAAAACAATAAAAAGAAAACAGTACATGTAAAGAACCTACGAAAACATAAAATATTTATTATACATTACTACTAATAAAAACAATAAACAAATAGGTATAAGTTATGCCACTTTTCTATCCCTTTGTATAGGAATGCAATTTGTACGTAATTTGCGCTTATAAAAGCGACTTTAAGTAAGTACTATAAAACAACGCTTAGTAAATGGCGAGCAATCCACCACATCTCCATAAAGTACCATAATAATTGTACGTATAATGTTCATGTAAAGAAATGCTAAATACGATACTTGATGTGCGCACTGAAGCGTAAGGTACCGGCTTTTTTACTGAGTATTACGTTATGGGGTGGCTTTCTCACGGTGTGTGGGAATTCGACAAGGTGTAAGGGTTGCCATAATAATTGTTTGTTCATACGATACATGCCGATACAGTTACTGGGTATTGTGAGGTATTTAAATATATTTTTAATGTGTAAATTTTAAAAAATATAGCGCTTTTTCAATATAGTAAGTATAAAAATCTTTCGATTGGCCTTATTTTGTTACTTTGAAATTTGTCCATCCATAAAGAAAACACGTAAATACTTAATAGTTTTAATTCCAACCAAGCATAAATATGTCATGTTCTACAATTAAATATTAAAAGGTATATTCCATAGAAATTAACTTTTATTTTAACCTTCCTCTTGAATCTAATAAGAAACCGCATCAAAATCGGTTGCTTAGTTATAAAGATTTAAGCAAACATAGGGACAGGCAAAGAAAGTAACTTTATTGGCCTACATAATATTCTAAAACCAAAAAAGTTGGGAAGGCTATGTCCATTAAAAGAACCCATGAATCAATTTGGCATTTACTGCAAATTCCATTCTTTATTTGAACTCTTAAAATCTGTTAAAAAAGGGCGCGATTTACCCACAGATAAATCACAGGTAACCAATAATAGCTACATAAAAATACTTCATTCCTTTTAAACTAAAATATTTACTTAAATAATATTACCATATATAAAAATAAAAATATTTAAAAATTTTACGTTTCGTTCAAAAACAAAATAATGGTCCATATGAAAATAAACTAACGCTTTTAATCAGCTATCTAATGATCGCAATATGAGTTCCCTGACCGGCCCAGGTGCGACCTTTATACCGTATTTGTTCACATACCGACATACTCCTTATTAATATTCAATTTATATTCTCCCACGGTCTCCCCTAAACAAACAAACTTATCAATAACTCCTTATTATTTTTACGTTCAAAAACCAACTTTATAAAATCGAAATAAGAGCCTAATTCTATTTTCAAATTGCAAATATATTTTTGTTAATGACCAGTGTCGCTTGATATACGAAATTTAAACTCTAAATTCTAAGCTATACGAGCCCTATAGTGATGTACCTATTTAATATTTAACGATTATTTTAAATAAAGAACGGTTTTAATTTTAAAAACCGTATTACTGTTTAATAAGGTTGCAGTTAGTTTTAAATTTTTGGAAAAACGTTCATTGAGGTGAAGCGACATTGCATGTTGCAGATCGCGTGATGGGTGTGCAATAAAGGTGAACGCACTGTCATATGTCGTTGACGTGCTAATAGGGATGGGAGTGGGAACTTTTTGAAATTTCAATTTGAATTGAAACAAAATAAATTGGTTAATTATGCACGTTATAGTAATTAAATTTCGTGCATGTTTAATGAATAGAAACAATTCTGTAATGAACGTGGGAAATGTTTTTCGAACGGTCAGTCTTTATAGTAAGTATAGTGTAAGCTTTTTAAAAATTGGACTTCATAGGATATGGGTCTTAGAAAAAAGGAGCATGACTTATGTTAGACTTCTACTGACCAATACGGAATACCTCACTTTGTTCCGTCTTATCGTCTTAGGTATATAGTAGTGTTTTGAAGATCTTAATCAATTGGATTTCTTAAAAATGTTAGAAAATAGTTTTACATTTTCATATAAAATTCATTCTCAAAATCGTATGACCCACAATAGATAATGTTTTTAAAGTTTAAAAAATATATATATTATATAAATATTATATAAAAGTCCTATTAAAACAAAGTCAATAACATCTCTTCACATAAAACAAAGACTACCCAAAAACTTTAAAAACGCACAAAAACACGACTCTACAAAATCCCTATAGGAATAAAAACAATAATAAAAAGATGCGACGAAAACGCGAGTTATAAATTTCTCACATATATCTAGGAGGGTCGTGTGAACCGGACAGACAAGACCGCCCTTTTTCTTCCAGACGTGAAGCGGTAACAACATTTTTGAGCTTATTGGTACATCTTGGGTTAAATTCAGCCGAGTTGTAAGTTTTTATAAAATATATGATATATTATGAAGGATAGATTATTTTGTTTTGAATCGACTTCAAAAAAGAAGGAGGTTTCTCAATTCAGATTTTTTATATCTTCAACCGAACAAACCTATATATCGGAGCAGATGGAGGAAAAGAATAATCAAGATAGTGAAAACTATTTCAATATTAGTTAATTAGTCGAACCTCCTTGCTTTATTAGAATGTTTAAATTCAAATTTAAAAGATTTGTGTGGAATTTGTCAGTTCCTATAAAAACGTCAGCATTGTGAAAATAATCTTATATTTATTGTATTATTATACGCCGTGAATATGTAACTCTGAAGTTTTACTTATTAAGAACCTAAGAAAGAGCCATCATGAAGCAAACAATAACTACCTCGGCATCACTACAACTACTACTACGTCACCCTCTGCGACAGATATATTATGAAGGATAGATTATTTTGTTTTAACCGACTTCAAAAAAGGAGAAAATGTTTTAATTCAGATTTTTATATCTTCAACCGAACAAATCTATATAATATCGAATTAACCAAATAAACATTAATTATTGTTCTACTTGGTACCGACTTCAAAACAATAAAATAATTATAATCCTTTTATCTTTTTAGTTAAGTAAATAAATGCAAGTGATATAATTTGCATTTATTTGGATTTTTTAAATGTAAAAATAGGCTGTACATAATAATTGTCTTTCAATTAAAATAGGTCGACGAAAATCATGCAGCCCCTAATGTTTGACACAGCTACGAGTCGGGATCTCTCGGATGTTGGTGTTCTCAGGAAGGTCATCACGATTCTTGTGAAAGGGATCATACAGATTATTATAATATTAACACATGTTATTATTTTGTTTGCGTTGTAAATGTGTGTACTCAAATACATGAATCATAAATACATTGCGAATCGATTCTATTAAACATTGCATTACATTTTTCCGTTAAAATAGAATATTTTCTATAACTCAAATACCTAAGAAAAACCTTCATATTACCAACTTACGTAGTTACCATAGTGGATTATAGATTTTCATTATATAAGAAAAACCTACAATTACCTAACTACCATAGATTTCATTTTTTTTTACATAAAGAAAGCTTTTATGTAATTCATAAATAAATAATCTAGTATGTAGACAGGTATATTTTTATAAGTAAATATGTTCCCACTTATCTTCCTACGAAACCAACAAGTGTATACAAATATTTATCTATTTGTTTATTAATCACAAAGCATCACGCGGCACCCGGAAATCAACCCCGGACGCTGTCAGGAAACGTTTTTTTTTACAAAAACGAGTTGATAGCCAAGGGCGCTAGTTTTTTGGTACACCTGTTTCTATGGGAACTATATTGTTTGAGAAAAAAATACAGGAAACTAATCAAAGTTTTGTATAAAAAAGGGAATATGGGAATCATTTTATAAAGTCTTATTGATTGATCGTTTCTTAGAATTTGTTAATATAAATATAGGTGTGAAATTTAATTACGGTTTATCTAATAAGTAATTACTTTTTGAATGCTGTGTCATTATAAGTGATGATTTCGTTCTTCTATTTGCGACAGCGTATTTCCCAAAAAAAAAAATATTTGGAAGAACCGTCTGTATTTTACTACACCAAAAAACCTAGACTGATTATTAACGGATTTTATTGAAGAGAAAGCAATTTTCGTCTATGTTTAGAAACGTTTCTTTAACTGAGTTGGTAAGTTTTTTTATTCAAAGAGAAAATGCAAGCTTGAAAACTTATTTTTTAATTGAAGATTGTACATAATATTATGACATACAACATAATATTTAGATACTCTTTAATAAATGGTACAAATACCAGAAAGACTTATTAATTACGGCCACGTTATTTTGTAAAAAACTAAATTAGATACTTTATCCCTTATAAAAGCTATAACAAATGAAAATGACCTAACTTCCTGGCACATAATACCATTCACGATTCCCGTTAAGTAGTACGTCATACATTTATTAAATCAAATGGTTCTTTCCTCCCCAGCGATCGGAGCCCTATATTCTCACGCTTGCTTCGACAGGTGTGTCAAGACGTCACCGTTGCGTACAAATTTGCGTTCTAAACGTACGGAATAAGAACTATCGCGATTTCTTTATTGCGTGAAGGAATGACCTCTTTTTCAAACTCTTGAGCGTTTTTATGAAGGGCGTGTGATTTTCGCTACATAATAAACGTTTGGGAGCTTTGTGTATTTTGTAAGACGAAATGCTTGCTCGTCTTTCTACGTTGATTTGACTGGTCTCAAAATTAACTCTAAAGGTCCTTAACTATGCAAAATAAAGTTTAGAACATACATACCTACATTTGTATATTTATTATCTGTAGCCTATTTTACCAGCGTTATAACAGAATCTATGTTTTATGTAGATATACCTATTGTTTTGATTTACAAGTCTATTAACAGTTTAACACGGGATTTCACTGTGTCTTTTTATTACAATCTCAGATAGTTAGATTTAAACTCATATAACTATAATTTTACAACAATAATATAATTTTACCATAGATAAGATAATAATTAAAGACTACCTACTCCTTTTTTTTTATTTAAACCTCATAAAAGATTAAATATACAAGCTACGTTTTGAACGCAGCTTATTTAAAAAGCGATCAATCAGAAGTCACTTCACCCTAATCCTGTTTAAGCTGGACCACAAATCTTAGAAAAAAATCGCAAGCTTGTGGGAAGCGAATGTCGAATCATTTCTCAGTTTCGTCCGGTCCATTGTGTCAGCACCTTGACTCTATTGTGAATGCATAAAGGGAATTTGGACTGGCTTGTATGATATTTTACGGTCAGATTAATGTTGCGTTAATGATATTCTTGAGTGGGAAAGGATAAAAATGGACTTTCTAGCATTGTGTGGATTGATTTAATTAAATTTTGCCTGAAAATTTGGCGAAGTTGAATTGAAAGTAGCTATTCCTTTTACGTTTAAATTGAAAATAAATATAACGTTTTAATTACTTACAAAGAAAGGTAGCATTCACTAGTTAAGTAGTCTGTAGAATAAGTAATTAAATTCATTAATTCGTCATAATTAGCCCGAGTTACTGTTGTAAAAACTCAGAGACTAACTTGTGTAGTAGGTAGAGGTGATGCCGTGCCATAGGGCTGAATATAGTAGTTATCTGAACTTAGTACATTTTTTTAATCTGTATTTCAACAACACAAAAAAATCTTATATCTAACTATCAAATAAGTTTATCACGATTAAATAAAAAAATTAAACTTTTTTTGTCTATTTCATAATTACCTCGCAAATTTCAAAACACAAGTTACGCCATCGTTATGTTTCTCTCTCGTTCCCACATGAACGATTCAAATCATTTGTCGCGTTGCTGTTTCGCGATCGTCATAACTTTACCGTCACTTCCGTTAAAGGCGTTCAAAAATAGCAGTCATTTAATTACTTTTTTTAACTTATTCAACGGGTTGTTTTCATGGGGCAAAGTATACTATTCTATAATAAGCTACCTAAGAGCGTCAAGGATCTAACTTAGTACAGGTTTAGAAGCTTCGTTGAAAATGTCTAATTAAGAAGGCGTACTATACATTAAATGAATATATTGAAGATAAAAACCCTTGGAATGATATTTCTTAACGCTCGTGGGATGGTGACCTTTTTCATGTCTAAATATTACAATAGTCGTTGTTTATATTTACAATTGTATGTTCTTTTTAAAAAAAAGAGCGACTATCAGTCTCTTGCCGGACTTTACCATGACGATTCAAAAGTGTTACTGTGTGTTTTACAATAATGTAGCCTAATTTAATAAAGATACTTTTGACTTTGACTTTGTATTTTTTTAGTACCTATAAGTACATAATATTATGACTTATAGAAGTGTTTAAATCATTGAAAAATATGCATATACCCGGACTCGGTGTGGTACCACCCAGATACCTAACCATATAATCATCAGAGATGTCATTGCCTTTAGATCTCTAAACGAGAGTTCGGGAGGCCCGTTTTTTTAAACGCCTTTCTTTATTTATATCTTATTCCCTTTAGTCACAAATATTTCTTTTTCCTATATTAGGTCGACAACGCAGCCGTGAGGGAGCCTTGCTGCTCATGATCGGAGATGGTTACTTAGCAGTTAATTAAAATTCACGACTCAACTTATAAATCATACACAATCCAGTAATTTCAGTAGACATTTGACTATTTTCAATTATTTACAATCTAATAATTTTTATATTTAGCGTATACCTTATGTCTTTAACTCATTAAGCAACCTTTTCTGCTTTCAGTTTAAAAACGAATTAACTTCCAATACAAATATTTAAATGCACTTTTCTATAGGTAGGATAGAATAAAACAACCAATCATAATACTAAACTAATTTATTTATAAATGCTTATTTAAATGCGTATATTATACGTGCCAAAAAAAACAAACCTACTACATATAAATCTTGGAAGAAAAAATGGTGGGAAAAAAGTACAGATAATTAAGACAGTTTTATAACTTAGTAATACAAATAAAAAATAAAGATGGAAAGCTGTGAAAAGGTTATAATATTTATTACAGTTTTACGCATAAAAAGAAAAAAAAAACAATGCGCGCGAAAACTGACATCTTTTGTCAAAACAAAGTCAAAATATTTTCTAAGCCTTCGTCGAACGATATCTTTATTAATTTTTCGTAAACTTTAAATAAGGTTCAGACTTATAAAACTGCAAAAATTAAGGAAACTTAGATATAAATGAGAATTATAGTATTGATAGAAATTCAAATTAATAAAAGACGGTCACATACAACTCCATATATATTATTATTTACATCCTATGTTCTTCTTAAAAAAAATTGGAGTCTCACAAAAATGTTTAAGAAAGCAGTTATATGTATTGATTTTTTCATGAAAGTTGATAGCGAGTTATTAAATATTTTACAATAAAATATTATTTTAATTGAGTAATATTTTTTGAAATAACTGTATTTAGTAAAGTAAAAAGATTAAAATCCAAATTTTCCATTTTATTATATTTTTAATCATTTTATAAGGTAATAGAAATTCTTAAAATAACTTATAGCTACCACTGGCACAGTTTATCACATTTAATATGAATTAAGAGTACAACATTAAAATTCTCAGTAACAACAACACAGAAAAACATATTAATTTTTTATTTATACAGTATTTCGAGATTAATAAATGATATTATCATATATATGTTATTATTTGTTGAAATATATTTATTAAGGGAAAATTTATAATAAATGCAAATAATCACACAAATAAATGGTCTTTTAATTTGATTGATTTTAACATTTAGTTTTACAAAATAACATGTCTTTATCAACATATTGTTCCCATTTACCTTTTTAATATTTTCCATAACATTAAAATTAAAAAAAAAAAAAAAATCTCTATGAGTATGTACAATGATAAGAAAAAGACAATCAATTTCTTAAAATTACTTGTCATATTTGCTTCAATATAAATTCTTTGGGATTGTGCGTTTAGTACTTACCCTACTTAAGCAATTATATAATAAATTTTAATGTTTTGTCAACGTTAAAACATTATTAAAATCTGGATTATAATGAGTAATAAAAATGGCCTTATTATGGCCTATTTATTAATAAGATAACATATTTACAAATTTAAAATGTTTTTTTTTTTAATTCAAATATGCATGAATTCAAACTTAATACTGTACTATGACGTCACAAGAATAAATTGCTAACTACTGGAGTGACATTAGGCGAACATGACGCTTTACGTCACTTCGCATTTGTCCACACGATGTCATATTATGTTAAATTGTTTATGAATTAAAAGAGCGAATTCGTTTGCCGGCAACGTGACAATTATTCACTAACCTTCAGATGACGCGCCAGCCCGTTTGGCATATCTTATATATTTATATACAAAAATAAAAGTATTTTTAGAATCTGAATCTAGAAAAAGAAAATTTTCAAGCTTCATATGATTGACGAAATATCAAACTAAATAAAAACCAAGATAAGGCACTCCCTTCTTTTTAATATAAACCCTCATGCAAAATGTAACTACTTATGCTATTACAGGCCTTATACTATGTAAAGGATTCTTCTAACTCAAATTAAAATTACAGATTAACCAATAACATAGAAAATGACATTTTTAATAAACAAACAAAAAACCACTCATAGATGGCAACATCCATCATACAACCTCACACAACCATAAACATTTTTATTAATCATTTATTACATAGGCACTTCAGCTCCATACTCGACCCGTAGGAACATATCCACTATATCCCGGGGCTGCATCCATCGCCACTCGCACGGCACGACATTGCCCCGTGCCGTGCCGTGACGTACCGTGCCGTGTCGTGCCGCGTCGTGCAGCGCGAACACGGCGCACACGAAGCAGATGACCGCGAATATTTGAAACAAGCTCCTTATGGGTTCCCTGAAAACGCGCTGCTCTTAACGTTGCGGTCGGTGTTGCCCTACCTAGCTTTTGTAAATATATTACATTATCGTTGTCACTTTCTTGTATCTGTATGCTTAAAGTTTTAAAACTATGCAACATATTTATACAATTTTTTTTTAATCAGAGAGTAAAGTTGAAATTTTTAAATAAATTATTTTTAAACTTAAATACTCACCACAGGTACCTTTTAAGACGTTTCGGCACAGTGTTTCTTTTGGCACAGTCTGAGCAAGGCAGGTCGGTTTGACACTGCACTGATGTCACATCTGAAATTTAAGAATTCATACCATTTTAGATTTTGTATTCTTCTCTATAACATTATCTGTGGATTTCGCTTATATTTCTTTGAGACTATATATTTATATAACTATCAACTTTATATAAGGTTTACATAACACTTACACAAATTCTTTAAACACATTAATCTAAATACCTAACTACGGGACATCACATTCTATCTACAATGAAAACTTACTAAACTAAGTACAACACATTACTACTATTCTTCTTTAACAATTTACAACCACATTTGATACTTATTAAGTATAAAAAAAATCCAAACTTAATCATACTACGCTCTATATCGGCACATAAGTTGAATTTTATTGAAAGACATTATATTAGAATGAAAGCTGTTAGCCAAGTGAGATATGCAATTTAAACTGAACGTTTTCGTACTTTAATACGAAAATGACTCGATTCATTTATAATAGTTGTATTTAAGTATAATTTTATACATTCACCAAGATCCTTTTGGTTTGAGCGCAGAGTTGGTTCGGACAAAGCAATGCTTAAGACAAAATACATCTATACTAGTCTATACTTCTATACTAATATAATATTATAAAGAGGAAAACTTTGTTTGTTTGTTTGTTTGTTTGTTTGGTTGTAATGAATAGGCTCAAAAACTACTGGACCGATTTCAAAAATTCTTTCACTATTCGAAAGCTACATTATCCACGAGTAACATAGACTAAATTTTATTTTGGAAATAAATAGGGTTCCGTAATATATTTGGGTTTTTCGGACACAAGGTGTAAAAAATCAACCAGAAAAGTTACTTATTTTGCGTACGCTGCCTAAACTATAAAAGATAGAACTATGAAATGTTCTAATTAGTTGTAGATCTTATAAATATCTACAAAAAACTCCGCGACACACTATACCTATCTATGTCAAGTGAGGCACAACAACCATTTTTTAAATCAAAAATTTTGAATTTTTTTGGACTACTTTTATACGCATTTATTTTACTCATTCTATTAATCCTTATCAAAATAATTTATTTCATCATTAAGTACAGTTAATGTAGATGATATTTGGTCTTTGAATGATTAAAATTGGATGTTTAGTTTCGAAGTAATGGCGAAATTAAAATATCACGATTTCTGCTGCACGGCCCGTTGCGAAGTGAGCGTCACCAAGGCGGGGGTGCGCGTGCGGGAGGGGAGTTTAGATCTATGAGTAATATACTATATGCGTAAGCTCTGATATCGCGTAATATAAAAGTGTTCCTATTATGTAACCGTTGTAATACTCTAAAATACCCGTGCTGAGCCGGGGCGGGCTGCTAGTGATATATAATTTGCTTATGTCGATTCTATGTATAAACGCTAAAATTACTAAAAATGTATTACTCTGCTCAGGTGTCAACTTATATGCCGAGAATTACACTAAAATATAAAAAATTTCTAAACATATAGCTACTACCGACCACCTCCTAAGTACTCCTAGTAATCAACTCAT
>JADANM010006310.1:2517772-2529423 GCA_026213755.1 Eurema hecabe | reverse complement strand
GTATAAAAATATATGCCCGAAACCAGGTAGAGTCGATTACAGATTTTGACTAACACATACGTTAATTTTTTTTTAAGGTAAATTTTCTTAGCTCTAAAAATCCTTAAATAGGTACTAACTAATTCATGTAATCTATACAAGTCTATACTATTATTATAGAGAAGTAAAGTTTGTGTCTACTGAACCGATTTTAAAAATTCTTTCACCAATAGAAAGCTACATTATTGCTGAGTGTCATAGGCTATATAAAAAATCGACAAGGATAATTAACATTATGGCCAACGAAGTGGGCACGGGTCAGCTAGTATTGTATATATAGCTAATTCATGTCGCATGTATTCATCAACGTTATAAGTTGTCTATACATTAACGTAATGTCAGAATATATTAATTTTAGCATGTCACTATATAATAATTAACGAAATAATTTAATTCAGACCGGTTGCTCTTGGGTGAAAATTTCATAGAGATAGAAACACTTTATCTTTATAAGCTCTACCTAATATAGATAGAATTAAAATTATTTAAATATTATCAAGTCATTCACCTTAAGTTGTCTATGAAACTTTAAATTATTTTATACCGTTAGAACGTTTAATTTAATTTAATATATATTTTCGTATTTCAGTAAATAGGTATGTATTTAGCTTCATCTTTTTACCAAAAACATCATTATTATATAATGCTAGTTGAACTAGCTAAAAAACTAGTTGGTTGAAAGCTGGGTAATTGATTATTGATTTATCATTTAGCCTTTTCTATACGCTTTAATTTCATTTTAATAAGTCAATACTCTGTTAGTTGTTTGTATTTCTTCATATACCAGTCTAAAATTTAATTTTGTAAATCTGTATGTTACGCTTTTACGTATACAGTACGAATTAATCGATTTCGATGTCATTTCTAGTCATTATTATTAACCACTAAGCTATGTTTATTCCGAACTTTTAACCTTTTTGCACTATTATAACGTAACCTGCCTTTGATAAATGGTATAGAAAAATGTCGGAAACGGTTAACGGTATCGCTTGATGACAGATGTCATCAATAACATAAAAATGAACATACCTAGATATTGTCTGATATTCAAACAGTTAATAATGAAACATTACCCACAAACAGTACCCACGCGCTTCACGCGTGTTATTCATACGAAGTGCATACCCCGTCTAGCCAGGTCAAGTCAGCGATTATAAATTATAATCACGTTAATAATAACTGTCATCAATCGAAACAAATAAAAAGAATATTATTAATTAAAAAACAAAATATAGGTGTTGACGTTTGGTTCGTAATGGCAACATTAACAATATTTTGGATATTCTTATTTATATAGACTAACAAATTGTACTAAAAATATACATAATTATTACACTACTTATTCTTTACTTTATTTATAAAAATCGTTGACATTTGTATAATATGTAAAATTAGTACTAAATCGTAAACATTGAAATAAACCGCGCTACATTCTTTGTACTGCAAATGGCATTATTGAGAATGTGATACTTGCTGATGCCTGATACCGTGAAACTGTTTTCCCTCTCATTTATCGCCATGAGTCATATGTGTAAAAGAGAGAAAAAATTGCGGCTCAGTTCCTACCGGTTGACCTTGGTGATGTCACACCGCAACGCGGGAACACGGATTGTAATAATATTTTATATTTTGTTCGTACGTATTATTTTAAATTTTTGTGCTTTAAAAACTAATTTAGCTACTTTAGAAAATACATAGATGACCATATTATGTTTTCAGTTTTAATCAATTGTAGTTGCATTGTACCTACTATTACTTTAGGCTTCCAGGGTAATAAAACTATTACGTGGAACTAGGAATATTTTTCACAATTTGGATATTTTAACATTAAAATAAATGACAATCTGACAGGTTTAGTACTCAATTTAGCAACTATTTTTAGTGTTTCGTAAACACGTATTCGTTAATATGTTAGTAGTGTGTTTCATTAACAGTTAATCAAACCTAAAGCAAAACGGAATTCGAGGTGTTTATTAAGGTTCAATGATTCATCGAGATTCCATAATATTATATCAAGACCTTGGCAGAGTCGATTAATGAATATAACGACTTAACGACTGAGAAGTGAGAATGTTCTTGTACCTACGTTTTTATATGCGCTGCAATTTGGGCAAATTCTTTGTTCATAGGGTTTTTTATATGAAGAATGAGCAGAAATTTATTTGTGAAAGAAAAATGTAAAATAACTTATTCTATTAAGTATGAATTAAGGTAAGTATAGCTGTTAGTGTTCTGTGATTATGAAATGAACCTTCTAGAGGTACCTAATGTAGATAGCTTGGTAAAAAACTCCATGAAGATTTTAAATATGAGTCAAAACCAATGTTCTTATAATTTGAAATTATAATACGTATTGTGATCGTAAAACCCGTTTAGTAAGTTATAAAAACCGCTTTAAACGTTCCAAACCTATAAACTATTTTTATTATTATTAATATAATATTATAACTAAATGCTTATTGAACTATGCCAAATATTGTGACACGAATGTTTAATTTAGAACCCAAAATAGCTACGCAAAATCTACTGCGCAGTTTCAAATGTAGGTATCCACTATCCTTGTTTTGTTGTATTGTGGTGCATTTCCTTTCTTGGTGAAAATACCTAATACCTTTTAATATTTATTTAGAAAAAGTTTTTTTTTGTGTTTGAAAATGATACCTTTTTTACCTTGATGAAGGTGTTTAGGTACAAATACATAATATTGATAGCTTGGTAAAAAACTTCCAACTTCCAATTTGGTTTAAAAAATCATTCTTTTATAAAAATATTTTTTTATTTTAAACATTAATTTTTTATGCCATTTGTAATAATAGTATTCAACGGATGTTTGAGATAGAAACACATAGACTATATTTTATGTAAAACAAAGACGAAGTTTCTCGTTAATAATCGCGCGAGATAATTAAATAATAGTTTCTGTTTATTTCAAGTTACCTATAGATATATATTATATATTGTATTCCGTATTTACAATTGAGTGCATCTCATGTAACATAGACAAATGTTTTTAAATTCTACATTTTTAGTGCGTTCGAATGTTTTTTTTTTTATTTGTGATAGAGCAGGTTTGGTCTGTTAAGCGGTAACCTTCACCTATAGACATTCACAAGGGCCTCATGAATGTGTTGCCATCTTACAATATAGAGAGAAGGGCGTCAAACATACTAAGATGATAAAAACTTACTATGATACCATTGTTTTATTTTCAAATAATACCTGAGCATCTAAAAACTAAGTAAAGATATCTATATCATGAGATTGGCCAAAAAATAATTTCATTTTCTTTCCATGTGTTTACATCTTTAAAACTTGACAACCGTTTGTCATGCGATTTTTTTTTGAGAGTGATTCAAGTGGAAGGTTTATTTCTAATACATGCATAAATTATATATGCAAGAAAAGCCGGGGCGAGTCGTTTGTAGATTTATATAAGCAAACCTTTGTTTATTTACAAAAAATGTGTCTCGTCAGAACTTGGACTATTGATAAACCCTACCAATATAACGCGAACCTACTGAGCTAAACTTAATTTCGTTTCGTGTTAGTACACTTAATACACATGAGTCATATGAAGGCTGGATCGGCTCAATTCAATTATAGAAACAGACGCACATACAAATGTTATCTGTAGCTGTAATTTGGAGCGATATGAATGCCTAATGAGATATTTTCGGGATTTTTTATACTTAAAAACTCGTAGTTAATACGTAGACTTCTAACACTATAAAATATTCTGTTGCATCGGTTAAAGCTTTTATTTAATCGTTCTTGAAGTAAATACTCGAAGCATGGAAATAAACAAATAACAATTTTCATTTATTTTATTATTCTCATATTTGAATACGTTAAGGTTGGATGTGACAATAATTTCCCAATCTTCCCAAAACATCGTAAGTGCACTTTCATAGAATTATGAATGTCAGAAAGTTATGACTTCACTCAGGATATAGTTATTTATAGTTATATTAATAAACGCTAATCATCACGTATAATAAAAATGCAGGTATTACACTATACTTCTTAGCTTAAAGTTCTAGAAACATCCTAATTACTGCGTTTGAACCAATTAAATACAAAGGAATAAACATTATATTATAGTATGTAGTATGGTTGAATTTAAAAGTTCTTATTTAAAATATTTAATAATATTCGCTAATATATGAAAACACGAAACCAATATTAACTTACATAGACGTTAAACGTATATTATTCTATACTTAAAAGCATTTTTATGTGATATAATAGGCTTTCTTGAAATACTAGAGTTATAAAAAAGTAATATTTCAACCCTAATTTTTTTCTTCCACACTAGAATTAAGTTAGAGTTGCATAGATAATTTAATGTAAAATAGTAAAAATTATGCCCATTACCATGCATTACTTATTTAGGTATTAAAATTAAATTAAAGATTTAAACTTGTAATTCTAGCTCTATCTACACATGCTAACTAATTAGTATTTTCTAAAGGTTTAATTAAAATACATATTATTATTATGCGGAGGAATAAAGCTAGTATATACCTAATAATGCATAAAAATAAATTTAAATCTCACCTGCGATTCCGCTAAACATTTTTGCCGATTTTTAGACTACAAAGCCTACGCAATAATCACAACACTAAATAATCACTCAATGAACCGAAACACCGAAATAAATTCAACGCGCAACCTTCAAGAAAGTATGGAATTCGAACTGTATTCGCTCACCGATTGAATGACACAAGAGCTAGCCGAGACGAACAAGTACCAAGATGATCAATTCCAGTTATTTTTATCTCTGACGTCATGCCATTAAAAATGACCGTTCTGAAACAAGAAAACTGTGTATAGTATATACATTACAAATCATTTTAATGAAAGGCTTATTTTGTGATGTTTTATTTTATATGCAATTAAAGTAATAAAAACATCATTGGAGGTATGAGAATGATAGATTGTTCAATACTTATTTCTGGACGAACCGTTAACTGACAGTTTTCATGACAGATACGGAATTGACGGACCGATTGTCAAATGAGTGGTCAAAATTCAAATTAAGTGATTGTCATTTAAGACATTTACCGTTCGTTTCCTAGCAACGACAGTTTTGTCAACAAACAAATTTTAAAATGCCTCAATCGATATTACTAGGCAATAACTGTCGAGAATTCGACGAATTCTCGTTATATTTTTAGTAATGTCGAAAGAAGATAATAATTTAAGATTATTGGGTTCGCCTGTCAACCTTTCGTATAGGAATAAAAAGCGTGAAGATAAAAGAAATAACGGAAGCCGTCCACGCTCCGCTTTGCAGAATTCTTCTGTTTCGGTATAAAAAATAATTTTAATAGATTTTTTTCTTTAAAGAATATTATTACTAGATATTCTCTTCCTTCATAGAGTCAAAAATTATTATTAAGTACTACAATATTTGTACAAATATTTTAAAGATGTTCATTTTTATTAAAGGATAATCAAGAGCGATACAAGCGGCCATTTTCTGCAGATACTAAGGATAGGAGACCTACAACCAGGTCATTTTTCAAAATATTCAGCGCAGATCTTTTACAGTCATACAAGAGTAGGTATATGCTATATTTATTTTGTATGTGTTTGACATGATCTCAATATATCTTATTTTTAAACCGATTGATATTTCAGATTCACCTTTAACAGTAAAGGTTTTACCTCCCACTGAAGAATTATTAGCTAGTTCAAAGAATTTCAACAAACAAATTACAAAGTTTGACAAGGATATTTGCAGCAATGCCTCAGACTACGGCTCAGAGGATACTTTCATAAGTTTAGGAACTAAGATAAAAGCTAAAGCTCAGTTAGGACCAAAGAATAGAAATACAAACCCAAAGAATGCTTTAAAATACAGAAATAATAAGAAAAACCGCAAATTGATGGATAATGTTGTCAATGAAAGGAACTCTCCTAGAGATAATAATTACGGATTGGAAGTAACTATAACAGAGAGACCTCGGTCAGCTTCACCGACTCACAGAGAGAGCTACCAAGTAAGGGCTTCATCACCAACCTTCAAAAAACGAGAATATGAATCATATTTCCTTCCCTTAGATGATAGAAGATCGAATGAGAGTAACATAAGCAGTCAAACATTAAACAATGATTCACTTAACTCAAAAAATGCGTATTCACGCCGCCTTATGCAAACCAAGCAACAACTATCTCTAGTCGAAGAGGAATCTAATCAAGACCTGGATAGCACTATCTCCCAGCATTTGATTAGCCTACCCCGAGATGATGGCCAAGATAAAAATATGCCAACAAATAATATGGAAAGGAATTACACAACAAACTATTTAAGTCACACACAAGACCAAAACGAAGAACCAAGAGACTATGTGTCTGGATCTAACACGTATAGGACTATTTTTAATGATTTTCACACTAGTATTAATACTAAATTATCCAGTAACATCCACACAGATACATCGTCAAAAGACTCCGGTTATCAAGAGAGTGCTACTAAAGAGGACAGGGCTTATTTGCAGAATTACTCTCTGCCATCAACATCATTTTCTCATAGACCTAGTTCTAACGCTCGCAACTACGAATCTAAGAGCTTGGATAGTTCTTCTTCCAAAGAATCTAATTATAAAGATTATTCACTTGATAAAAACGCAGAGCCGTTAAACCATAGTCGGTTATTATACAAGGATTTCTTTATTAAAAAAGAAGGACATATGGCTCTACCCCCACAGAATACCCCAAAGAAAGATGATACACCTGTTTCTAGTGAACCCAGTTCAAAAATTGATGATGAAAACCCGAATTTAGATTACCCGTCATATCTTTTGAACAGTACAACGAAGGCGTACACTTCAAAAGTTATTGAAGATTATAAAAAGGAAATTGCTGCTATTAACACCCTGCATGAGCTAACTTTAAAAGATATCAAAACTGATGCCGTTTCGCCCACTCCGTTGAATATCAATGAAATGTTTGAACAGTGTTCTGGTGTCAGTGCTGATTATAAACAAGAGGAAAGTGGTACTTCTAGTTTAAACAACGACGATTCCAATGCAAACGATAAAAACTTCAACGAAAACATAAAAGATGTGTCAAAAGTTTCAACTAAAGAACTTATACAGAACTACTTTAAAGTTAAAGGGGACTACAAGCCTGAGAATTTTCCGAAAAATATAAAGAAGTTTGATAAGAAATTAAATAATATGCAATCGAAGAGCGATGAGAATTCTGGGTATAAAAAGTTCTGGAATAACCGGAATGCTACAATTAAAAGTAATTCGGAGAAAAATGGAGCTAATAGTAAGAATCCTGGTCAACGAAACGTCTTCACTATGAAGACTCCTTTGAGCGCTAGAATGGAAAATGTTCAAACTGATAAGGACATAGAATCTTGGATGTCCCTCTCGGCTCCATCGCCTAGAATACTCGACATGGATGTAGAAGAGACTGTTATTGAAGAGCCTTCTGCAAAACCCAACAGTCCTATACCTAAAGAAGTGGAAAGTCAAACTTTGCCTAATAGCCCTGTAAGAGATACTAAAGAAGCGACGCAAAAAGCTATTGTAGATTGTCAAAGTTCAAAGGAGTTAAGCTCAAAATCGACAGTTCTAGATATTTATTCTATGTTAAAAGAGATAGAAAGTTACGGTGAGAACCCCGTTACGTCAGTAGCAGATGCTCGTGTAAGTCAACCACAAATAAAGGAAGAGGAACGAAGCCACACTCCGAAAGATAATTTTATGTAAGATATTTTATGAAATTTACAGATACATGGTTTTGTTATTGTTTTACATTTAAAGAGACTGGTAATCCATCACCGAACTATTCTTCTGATCTATTTTTAAATTATTTTGTTTTAAAAAATATCTGTCGTATTTATTTTTCCTGTTATTTTAGGGAAATATTCGAGTTTTTGGAAAAGGTGGAACAAAGCGCCAACGATGCCCTCTCTGTGGTTACCACTACAATTCCTCAGAGCATTCCAAAGTAAGTAACTTTAAACGTGTGTAAATATAAAAAAATCATATTTTACAACATTCTCTTTCAATGCTACATGTACATATCATTTTTAGTACCAACCACTATTAAGCTACATGTACATTGTACACACCACATTTAGTACCAACCACTATTTGAACTTCTAAAAAAATATTTCAGATTAGATGGCTTACTGAAACTGCCGCAAACGGAATTAGCTCAGCGATTGGTGACTGCGTCTCTACAGTTGGAAGAGAGGTCTTGTTGCATCGCACTATTGCAAGAAAGTCTAGCCAATCATAAGGAACAGGTAACATTATAATACCAATATTATAAATGCGAAAGTAACTCTGTCCGTCGGTCTGTTTGTCTTTTCATTACCCTAAAACTACTGAACTGATTAGAACGAAATTTGGTCCACAGATGTTCTAGACTCTAGAGCCTGAGGTAAAACATAGGCTACTTTTTGAAAGGGGGGGTCAAAGTTTATATGAAAGTCCACGCGGACGGAGTCGCGGGCAACAGCTAGTATAATATTTATTAAAGTATATCTAATACTTCAGGGCACTCATTTCTAACTGCGCCATATAGTCCCACACACAGTTATATTATAATTTAGAAGTCGGTGCCAAGTAAAACAATAAGTGTTTGTTTGGTTAAATCGATATTGTATAGATTGTTGTACCATTTATAGTACGCGTCATTTATGTTTAGCGATTGACAAGATAGCTGCGCATCGGTAAAATCGCGCTCGTAATTGACGTATTAGTGCGAGAAAGACAACACGACTGGGACAACCAATCGGCAATCAACGCTCGCGCACCCCACGATCACGCGCGCCGCGCCGTTAGCTCGATACCTCGTACTATACTTGGTACCGACGTCTAAATTATAAAATAACTATTAAATCATTCATCATCATCAATAGTATATAGATACTAAATGAAAATGCGTTTTTCTTTCTGGGAAGCAAATTTATTGTTTGATTTTTAGTGTTTAAGTCGGTTTATTTTTTGTTAAGATTATTATTGTTGTCCTCTGAACCTAAGGTAGTCAGATAATTTACAATCCTCACCATAAGAAAACGGGTTTGAAAAAGAAGAAAACTGCTATAATATAATATTTCGATGATTCTAATGAAATAAAAATCGAAACTTCCAGATGATAGCAAAAGTGAGCAGTCTCGAGAAGCAATCGCACCGCAACATCGCTAAAGTCAAACAGGAATGCGAAGAGACTATTAAGAGGCATCAGAGCTTTATTGATCAGGTAAATCCTTAGGAAATAGTCAATTATTACATTCTGGAATAATTAAACCAATTTGGTCACCTAATATCAATAGCAAGATATGTTATTTGTCAGTTTTCATATATCCCGAAAAATCGTAAGGGTCGTGTTTTTCCTTTTAGTTTCGGAACCTTAAAAAGGAGCTTAGAATTCTTGCATGAAGTAATTTCAACCTACCTTCCTACTATTAAAATGAATTAAAAAATATCTCAAAGTTTCTTCGTTGATAAGGCGTCTGTCTGTATATACGTCTGGACTATAAGCACAAAAAATTTCCCGTACAATACGATAACATATTACAATAATTACAATAATCGTACATTCACTGCCAACTCGCTCGTTTCTATCACTATTGACTAAATTATGATATATTTTAGCCATTTATTTTTAACGCATTAATCCATTTATGCGTATTTCCAGTTGATCAACGACAAGAAAACCTTGAATCATCGTATAGAAGAGTTGGTGGACGAACGTCGTTCGCTCGAGGAGAGATGGAAGAGATCCGCTCAAACTCTCGAGGAGAGATACAAGTTGGAGCTCAGGAATCAACACGACAAGATGGCGGCCGCTCAACAGGTATATTTAAGAGAAAAGTCTGCTAAAAATATCCGCTGCTGATATTCCCAAAGACAAAACACAGTATTGTCAGTTGGAATTTTGTATGTATAAAATTTATGATTTTCTATTTGAATCTGTTATTTTTTTATAGGTAGCTCGACAACGCTGGGTCAGGCAGAAAGCAGAAAAAATAAAGGTATACTACTAATATATAACTATAGATTAAGGTAGGTGTGCACAAAGAAAATTAAGGTTAGGTTACATATACACTATACATGGAAGATTTCGCTACCTAGCGATAAGGCCGCCTTTTGATAAATTTGATTTTAATGTTTGTTGTGATTATGATATATACATCAATAAAGTGTTTTTTATTTTATTTTTATTATATGTGTACAAAATACTTATTATTGACATAGCACTAATGACTTGTCTTTTCTTCCATTTTTAATCCTAACAGGAACTAATTTTTCAGGAATTAACAGTGAAAGGCCTAGAAGGCGAACTTCGCGAAATGGCAGAAAGACAACAGAAAGAGATTTCTGACCTCAAAATGAGTCACGCGGAACAAATTGGCAAAATGAACGCGAAACGTGCGAGTGAGATGGAAGAGTTGAGGAGAACGCTGGAGAGTGAGAAGGAAGAGGCGTTGGTTAAAGAGAGACAGTTGGCTAGCGCTAGGTAACATAGTCATAATAAATAAATATTTTCAGGACATTTATACACAGCGCCATCTAGTTACAAGCTAAGCCGAAGCTTGTGTTATGGCAACTAGAACGGAATAAATTACATACACATACTTTTCTTTTGTAAATACATACATACAATATATAGCAACACCCAGACCCCAGAAAAATACAAATGTAAATTACAAATATATTTTTCCGGTGTGGGAATCGAACCCACAACCCTTCGCTCAGAAAGCAGTTTGTGCTACCACTGCGCCAAGCGGGGGTCAAGTTCTTTGATACTTATTAGTATCTAATATTATAAATGTGAAAGTTGACCTGAACTAATATGTGTTAAATAAATTCCATAAACAAACACACATTATATTTTAAGAACAAGGAGTTCCACAAAAATATATAGAGCAAGATCCCAGGGCCATCAGACATCATGTATTTTCTATTGAACGAAATGTGGATGATTGAGTAGTGTTAGTATGTACTAAGAACGTATGCCTACCTGCTAGATTGCTCAGTCGGCCAATTTTCAGGTATCAGGTAATAAAGGTACATAAACAAATTATCCATCTCAGAGGAATTCTAGTGGCTGATTTTCACATATGTTTTAGGCAATACGCTCATAAATAAGTCGCCAATACTGGTAGACTCTTTCCGTCGGCCGTATTGCTGATCAGACGCTTTAAAGCTCCCAAAATAATCACTTAACTTCACGTTAATTGTCGGATGTTTAATTTTTTTATGTACCTTCATTACCTGATACCTGAAAATTGGCCGACTAAGCAAGCTAGCAGGTAGGCATACGTTCTTAGTACATACTAACACTACGCAATCGTCCACATTTCGTTCACTAGAAAATACATGACGTGACGTCTGATGGCCCTGGGATCTCGGACCAATAAGCAAGGCTCCTAAGCAGTGGCGGGGCAAGACCTAAATTTGATGTGGGCAAAACAGATTTCGCGAGGCCCTGTTCAGTGGCAACCTGAAGACGGATTTTATATAAAAAAAAAAGAAATCCCTGTAAGTTCTTATTCATAAAATACAAAATAGATTAATATTAATGAAAAATTACATATCGTAAATGAGGTGGAAATGACAATACCAATAAATTAAATATCG
>JADANM010006310.1:2498211-2517672 GCA_026213755.1 Eurema hecabe | reverse complement strand
ATTACATATCGTAAATGAGGTGGAAATGACAATACCAATAAATTAAAATCGGCTTTCAAAAGATGCTTCCAGTCCAAAGAAAAAACAATTATATTTATGCAATCAGGACAGCAGTCAGGACATAATTTTATTATCTTAAATATTTTTTCTACATGCTGTATAAAGTACCACCATAGGGGTCGATGATGTGTGCATCGGTAAAATATCATGTTAACATAATTAATTTAAAATATTTCAGTTTTTGATTTCTTGATTCAGTGCTTATTTTTATAGGGCTAATGGAGCCAAAATATAGTGTTCACTTAAAACCGCACTGATGCTTAATTTTGTGTATGATTTTTGCTAACATAAAAAAATTAATTTTTTTTGTAGCTATGTAGAACTTATATTTAATGTCATCTGCCTAGTATACATTTAATTTAAAAATTTTATGCATTGCTTAAAATTTTTTGAGGCGCGAGGCCCCTTGTACCGCGAGGCCGTAGGCGGTGGCCCACGTCGCCCACGCCTTACGCCGCCACTGCTCCTAAGATAGTACAAACTGTTGTTCAAGAGACTGAACATGCAAATCATGGTACTTATTCACACAATCCAGAAAAATTCATGTTTAAATCAGTAACAAAATAAATTAATACAATAAATGGAAGAAAATAATAAAACATTAAGAAAAAAATGCTTTCTCTTTTTCAAAAGAAGATTAAAGAAGAAGTTTAGCAAGTTCTAAAGGTTTTAATTTAAAATTTACAGGCTAGAGAAGCAGATATTAGAGTTGGAAGTGTCATATCAAGAACAGAGGACGCGATTGATCGCGGAAATGAGGGCTGAGAACGAGAGAGTTGCGCACGAGCTTAGTGAGAGAGAGATTAGACAGAGAGAAGAGTACGGTGAGAGATTTGTTTTTTTTTTCTTTCTTTATCTAGATGCCGATTTTTGGTTGTTCTTTTTTAATTTAAGAATTAAAAGAAATTAACAAAGAATTTTATTTATTATAAACGAGCCGGCCCAACGTGACTTTGTTCACGCTGTACCTATATTACCCGATACCCTACGACTACTATTTTTTTGCTGAAAAACCATCCTCGTACATCCAGGATTATTGCAAAAAAGAATTATGTAAATCGGTTCAGCTGTTATCGAGTTATACGCTTACCAACACATTTTGCGATTCATTTTTATATTACAGATAAACGGAAGAAAAGAGTTTGTCGATCCGTTGATTACTATTTATTTAGTAATAAAAGTAATTTACATTATTGCAGAAAAATGGCGCCAAGAGCAAGAAAGTTTGATGGAACAGAAGAAACAGGGTATCGAACAGGAGATACTTAAAGAGAAGGAGAGACTACAGGTAATAAAATACGTCATATTTTGAAAAATATAAATACTATCGTAAATAATATAAGTGATCCTTATCCTTTATTCCTTATTTTTTCTCATATACCTATCTTCCATGTACAGACAGCGACTCGTTACGTTTTTATTATAGGTATAGATTAAAGGACTAACAGAACATTGAAACAGGTGGACCGATTAAAAATTTTCTTACACCATTGTTAAGCCTTTTTAATACTGAAAGCTAAATTATTTAGTTATGGAAATACAAGCAAAACCGCAGCGCGTGGCTAGTTATATACAATTTATTTTCAAAACAACTTCGTAATCACAGGAACAAATAAACCAAAAACGTAAAGAACTCGAAACGGAATTCGAGAAATACAAAAAGGAATATGAAGCGGAACAGCACGTGGTATTGAAACGGAAAGAGACGGAGATAGCGGCGAAGCACAAGTTGGAGCGGGACAGGGAAATCGAGAAGGCGATCGAGAGTATGGAGGCGGAGGCTCAGGCAGGGAGGAAGGAATTGCAAGATGCTTTGAGGTTAGTTTGTTAGTAGAGAATCCTGAATCGCGCTATTAAAGTTTTTTTCAGAGCTATAAGTTAGAATAGAAGTATTGATGTAGTTAGAGAATCCTGAATCGCGCTATTAAAGTTTTTTTTTCAGAGGTATAAGTTGGAATAGAAGTATTGATGTAGTTAGAGAATCCTGAATCGCGCTATCAAAGTTTTTTTTTCTAACTATAAGTATTGATGTCGATGCTCATGTGGGTAACTGGGTAATAAAAATTAAGGATATTGTAAACTTGTAAATATTAATAGAATGTATTTAGGATTAAGGAAAATCTTAGAAGTCATCTTAATAAAATAATAATAACAAAGTAACTATGTAATGTAGTATGTAAGTTTATTTCGATACTTGATTGTTAAAAATTAAATGAAGAATGAAACCTAAGGACCATACATAAAGGAATGAGTTGCAAGGTGCTTTGAAGTTAGTTAGTTAGTGATTCCTGAATCGCGCTATTAAAGTTTTTTTTAAGAACTATAAGTTACAATAGAAGTATTGATGTTGAGGCTCGTGTGGGTAATGAAAATTAAGAATATTGTAAAATTGTGAATATTAATAGGTTGTACTAAGAAGTAAGGAATTTCTTAAAAGGCAAGAAAACAAATTATATATGTAATATGTATAAAGAAACTTTGTAAGTTTATTTCAATATCTTCTAGAAATTTGAATTTTGATAATGTAAAAATGATAAATTTTATGTAAATTTGAAATTTTAATGGCAGTATGGAACTTAGCTCACACGTAAAAGCTATAAGATGATTTGAAGTTAGTCAGTTTTACTTGACATTCTCGAATCGCGCTATTAAAGTTTTTTGAGCATGTTCTATAAGCACAGAATGAACGGAAGTAGGTTTGATAATAAAATCAATAGTACGTCTAGTCGACGTACTTTATCACTTATTGATGAATCAAACGTAGTCAAATATTTAATCTGGGCTTTATATTTTCATTAATGTATGTTTTGCTTTGACATGTCCAAGCGGTATTTTATATCTCGATATAGAAAGCGCCAACAAAATTTTTACAAGTTAAGGTAAAGCACCCTTAAATTTCTCTTGTAAATCTCATTCTAGTATACTAGAAATATCTATAGAGTAAGAATTTATATACATATTAATCTTTTTCAGGAGAAATAAAGAGCATTACGAAACCGAGTTGAAAGAATTAGCTGAAACCGAACAAGCCACCTTGAAACGATACCAGGAGGCTCAGGCCAGAATACGGTTGCAGGATGTTAAATGTAATATTATTTTTCATTAATTATTTACATTATACTACATAGTATAAAACAAAGTCGCTTTCTGACCTCTGATCCTATGTATGTTTAAATCTTAAAAACTGCGCAACCGATTTTCATGCAGTTTTTAACAGATAGTCTTATTTCAAAATTCCCTCGCAGATTATTAAAACACAAGTGACTATATAGTAATCTATGTGGGAATGAAACATGAAACTACTTCGAGAAAGTCTTTGTTCGCGTTGCTGTTTCGCGCATATTTAATTCGTACATATAACTTTGACGTCACTTCCGAGTAAGGCGCCTTATAAGAGCGTTTTAAATAAATAAAAATGTATATTAAAGAAAACTTTTGTTAATGACGATTTTTCAAAATAATAATTTAAAAAATTGTTTTCAGGCGCTGAACTAGAAGTTACAATCAGCCAACTAGAAACAAGAAACAGAGTTTTGACAGAGGTTGGTTATATATATCTATACTATTATATATACATTTTTTTAATAGCCTGCAAATGTAATGGACCCCTTATAAAATTGGCGTCAGATATAAACTTAGGTCTGAAGAGCAATGTAGCCAGCGAGATTTAGCCTTATGAGTCTTAACATCTTATGTCTCAGTGGGGAGCGTCAATGTAGTGCTCCCCTTTTTTTTCCCAGGGGGAAAATCCTATTACGGATACCCGCCTATCATGGGGAGGTGGACGGGTTATGTCGGACTCGGCAAATACCGACCAAAAACCCCCTGAACGTTGGCCCTGTATTTTAGGTGGTGTGAAGCCCCATTCACACAACACTAGGGCTTACAAGGGCTGGAGTTGCTGGGCATACGCCCTCCTTCTTGGCCCCTGTCTGCGTTGGCGGATTGGATTGGAGAGATGATTGTCTTCTCGAGTCCGTTCTCTCCTTCTGCGACATTACATCTTCACAGAAGGAGAGAACCGCACTCCACGACCTATTGTCGCCAATCATGGCCTTAACCACAGCTGGCAATGAGAGGTCGCGTCCCACCACCTCAACCAGCGACGTCCGCTGTTCCATCCAAGCAGGGCATACTGCCAGCGTGTGCTCGGCCGTGTCTTCGCTGTTTGAACAGTGATGACACGCTGCCATAGGCTCCTTCCCAACAACGTGGCACAGATATCTGCCAAAGCCACCGTGCCCTGACAGAATCTGCGCCAGCCAATGTAGTGGTCCCCTGCCCAGAGCAAAGTTCTGGGTATCACTGCTGGCGTTTCTCTTACCATCAGGTCCGGCTAACTCGATTCACCACTTCATAGAATAAAAAAAAAATAAAAAAATCTTGATCTAATGTAGCTAAAATTTGTTAAAACATGTAAATGTTTGGGTGAGATTAAAGAATGTTTTGTTTATGAAAGCTTCATTTATGGGGAAGATTGTTAATTATCTTTAGCTGTCTCTGAATTTTAATTTTTATCTATTAGTGTCGCGTTTTGCGATTTCTCCCGTGTTCCCAAAACAAATTCCTTAGGCGCTATTTTAAATTTGACGACCGTTTGGCGCAGTGGTAGCACAACTGCTTTGTTTTTGGTCGTGGGTCGTTGGTTCGATCTCCACACCGGAAAAACATATTTGTAATTTAGATTTGTATTTTTCTGGGGTCTGGGTGTTGCTATATATTGTATGTATGTATTTACAAAAAAATGTATGTACATTTCATTTATTCCGTTATCTAGTTGCCATAACACAAGCTTCTGCTTAGCTTGGGCGCATGTATAAGTGTCCTGAAATACTATATATTATTATTATATATGTCTTGTTCATACATTAGATTTTGTTCAAAGAGAATTTAGAGAAAAATGTTACAACAGTTTTTATTATGGTCTCCACAACTTTAGAGTCGATGCCACACACACAGACAATTAAACATTTTCTTTTAATAAATTTTTTAAAGGTAATTAATGATTTTTTCAGAAAAACATCCAGCTAGAAGGTCGCGCTGAAGAGATAAAGGCAAAATGTGAGGAGTCCTGGAGGTCTAAGGTTGAGGGCCTTCAGAAAGAGATGGAAGAAGCGAAGAAGACTCACGAAGAGCAGATGCACCAGCTGTATGCCAAGTACGTGGTTTTTTGTCAACATTTTTTTATATACAGGGCAATACAGGGTGCTTAGTAAAGCATGTATAAATTCAAGGAAATTTTAAATACTGGTAACACTACAATTATGTTCCCTATTAGCTGATTTCACACTTTCTCTTTCCCTCGCACTAAAAAACTTAAAATAAAACTTATTTTCTTTAATTTATTAAATCTTTATTGCACTGTTATCTTTATCATGTAGATTTTCTTTATTCGACAAATTTTTTTACAAGAGAAACCATTAGAATTACCATTTAGACTCGGTTATAACAGTATAAGTTTCCTAACACCCTGTATTCGATTTTTAACCGATTTAAAAAAAGAGGAGTTTTCTCAATTCCAGTGGTTCTTTTTTCTAGAGTAAAAGTGGCAGTCGCCCGCAAAGACTCGGCGATACAAGCGTTGACAAGAGAAGCAGGGAAATACCAGGAGAAGATCACTCTACTGGAGCAAAAGTTGCAGCAGCAGAGGAAAGACTTCCTCAAGTCCAAGTGAATGTTACATCTCTATGGATAAAGGAATTATTTTTATTTATTTAACCCTCTTCCTTTTCAATAAGTCCCTTAAGTATTTTTTTATCTACTTGTAATGTTTTGATCTCAGTTAGATATTATGTGTAATAAGTAGATTTTTTACAGTATTAAAAACATATGATTAATGAATAGTACTAGCGTTAATTTTTAAATAAAAGCTTACTTGTCAACTTCTCTACTTCCAAATTTACGTTTCTAATTATATTATATGTTTTATTATTATGTTTTTGTGTGATATTAAAACAAGTAGTCTCTTGATATACTTCACCGATTATGAAACTTACCCTTTGGCTCTTCAAAGGTAAGTTTATTTTATATTACTGCATTCAAATAAATTATTAGTACATGTAAAATAAGCGTATTGTGTGAAAGAGAAATTGCTCTGTGTCTCTTTCTAAGGTCAATGTGCTGAATTAAATATAACTGGATTTTATTTGATGCTTTTACAAAAATATTTTTTCGTATTTATAATAAAATGATAGTTATAAATTATTCCGTCCAAAACAATTGTTTTACAGTGAGATAATGTTAATTTGTGTGAAATATTTAAGTTATTTTGTTGTGTGTGCTTTAGTTGTAATAAATAAATTGTTATATGAAGGAATTGAAATTTTATTGACTATTAAAAATGTCTTCATTAAGTATATCATTTAAGTCCTTTTACTGTATATATAAAAACTATTTTTTGTTGTAGGGTTCATCAAAATCGGTACAGCTATTTTCCAATAATAAATATGAATATAACTACTCTAAATGTGTGGTAAGTATTTTGTAAAGACGATATATTAAATCTTATGATGGATACTCTTCTTATTGAATTTTCAACTAATTTGGAATCACACAAAGAAAATGTTCATCAATAATAACATTTTAATACTCTAAGGTAAACAAGAATACCATACAGGTAAATTCTTAAAGCCACATTTTGTTAAATTATATACTATTATACAATCTTAGATATAAATTGCGATAAACCTGCTTTGTATAGCACCTTTGACCACAATAACTTATTTCTTATACATAATTCGAGGTACCAAAGGTAAACCTCTATGTCCATAGACTAAATATTTTTCCACAGACAAAAAAATTCTTTAAAGCTTGATAATACTACTTCTGGTTTTTCTATTACAGCAGAAAAGCTCTTTCTGTGACAGAATGCCTGACGCTGAATGTTCCAATTCAGCAAGCCGGACTTGGCGCACTCTACTGGTGGATTTGAAAAGTAATTTAACACGTTTCTATTAGCTTCGGCATAATTCGACTTAATTTTGCGCCACTGAGCTGAATTCTGCTCTGTAATAAAAACCAGGATAATCAGGAAAGAAACATCTTTAAGAAACACTTAAATTCTTATTAGAATCTAATGAGACCATTATTTTATCATATTTCTAATTTAAAAGATATTTTCAAAGCTCCTTACGTTTTAAAAAATCGTAAAATGAAATAACTTAAAACTAAATAACAAAACTGTTACATTTCAAATAATTACGACGCGATGATATTGTTAGGGACGCTGAATTACAAATATTGATGATTACATATTTCATAACATTTCAACACTACACACATTGTATTGGGATAATTGTTTCATCAAAAGTAAGTTCTTAATTTTTCTCGCAGCGAAACATTTGCATTTAAAATATATTTTTGTTAAAAAATTGTTTGTAATATTGGCTATGGTCATCAACTTTTGTAATTCAGTTTTTAATCAAAATCATCCCAACAAACCCATTATCCTATTCGAACACATACAATACGCTTTTAAATCGTGTAATAGGCACTTGATATATTTATATTTCGAGTTAAAATTGAGACATATCACATATCACCAAGGACGCCACATCTCACTCGTGCCTTGACTTGGAGATTTAGCACTTGTATCAGCTTCAACCTTTTTCTCCACACTCTCTGAAGAACTGGACTGTGCCAAGGACTCCGCTGTGTGACTTATAACAGATCGGGGCAAATTTTGCCTTAACTCAATAGGTGCTGGAATGCTTGGAGGAACAGTTAATTTTCTTTCTGGTAACATTGGTATTCTCATAAACGCTGACTTCGATTCTTTAACTTTAGAAGGTTCTGTATGAGTCAGATCTATCCTAGGTATAGTTCTTTCGGGGATCGTGACAGTCTTTTCAGCTTCCAAGCGAATCATTTTCGACGGCGGTCCTATAGATTCCGCATGCCTCTTATACTTATGTCGCATAGAATAGTCCACTGCGCGTTTAGGAGACGCGTCGATGCCTATTTTATAATTCTCCACGTCGATCACTATAGATAGAGGTTCCATAAACTTCTTGTTTCTTAAAGCTTCTTGTTTTAAAGTTTCCGGGGATATGGTTGTTGATGAGACAGTTGCTTTCTGTTCAGGACTCGAGTCTTGGTCTGACGCTGAATGACTGGGAGGTGTAGGGAAGGGATACTTTTGGACTGGTCGTGGAGGAGTTTCTAGTTCTGTGGAGGAGTCACATGCGGAGTCGCAGGATAGCGGGCTGAGAGGTGGACTGGTTGGTTTCATTGATTTGACGAAGTGGAAAGCGCTGGGTCGTTCGTCATCAAGGCGTAAGGGGTCAGGGACTAAAGGAGGATAGTCGGATGGGTGTAGCCGTTCGATACCAGAGATGCAGGAGTTGAGATGGTTTCCGAGACGATAGCGGATTCCTGTAGGCACGTTAGCCAGACGGGAGAGGTATCGGCGGACTTCCACGGCGCAGTCTCCGAAGCCAGCTTTGAAGCGGTGCAGGACTGCTGGGTCGGCGGCAATGGCGGCCGCCAGCTGTTGCCGCTGCAGCGTTTGAAGATGCTTCACTGTCATTTCCAGGATATCAGCT
Source organism: Eurema hecabe (assembly GCA_026213755.1). Classification (NCBI taxonomy): domain Eukaryota; kingdom Metazoa; phylum Arthropoda; class Insecta; order Lepidoptera; family Pieridae; genus Terias; species Terias hecabe. The sequence continues at coordinate 2,509,069 of JADANM010006310.1, read as the reverse complement.
TTTTCCAATTTTGAATGGCGCGTCGGCTGTACGACAAAATATGTTTTATATGAATTACATTGGCGAATGTAAGGTATTGATAAAGTTTAAAAATATTGCAAAATAAATTTAAAAAAAAAGACGTCTCCAGTATGTATTATAGAGTTGCAAATCTATTTCTATAAAAAATATGCAATAAGATCGTGTGTTGTGCAGTAGTCCTCCGAAAATTCTAAGTAAGTAAGAGGCAGCTATAATAATAATACTTACGTCTGTATCCATAGAGTCCATCAAAAGATCCTTCAGCTCGTTCAGGCAGTTGTTGATGCGCGCGCGACGCTTTTTCTCCATTATGGGCTTATTAGTCTGAAAATTTTTAATTATTCTTAAATTCTGACATTGTTATTTGTTTTTTTTTAAGATTCATATTACAATAACATATTTTATTTTGACAGATACGGTGCTACTTTACTAAGATGTTATATTTTTAAATATACATAACACAATTATTTCACTTGTACTAAATTTTCTTTATTTGACTTTTTTTAATATAAGATGCATTAATGTATTAATTTAAATAGCCCACTGATTTAAACACTGAAAATCACACACACCTTTCTCAACTCCGCTTTAGACATTCCTTGAGTTGGTTCAGAGAATCCATGTTGAGAATCATCATCTTCACTGCACGGCATTTTTACGTAAATCCAACAAGCAACAATTCACAATCACAAAACACGTCCACTCACGGCGGCGTCTGACGACGTTATGAAATAAAATTCTACTCGATTCAGGAGCAAAATTTAAATTGACCCTATATCCTTATTCATCCTGTTTAAAAGTTGTACAAGGAAATACGTGTTGTCTCTTTCTCTCTCGCGGTGTAGAGCGGTGGGAAGTGTATCGGAATGTTTTGTTTTCGTTCCATCTCGCTCTAGCAAGGGTACATGAATGGACTCAGTAGGCTAATGATAAAACAGTTTGCTTATTAGTTATTTGCGTAAGAATTATTATTATTATATTATTTATTAATTATAAGTAAGCAAGAGACCTAAAAGGAGGTAAAGAATTTAAAACATATTCTGTATAATATAATTATTATATTATGAGATTAGAAAAAGGTAAAACATAAGTTTAATATTCCTTTCTCTAACAACTTTTAAACAGTATATGTAAAGAAGCTAAAAAAACATAAAATATTTATTATACATTACTACTAATAAAAACAATAAACAAATAGGTATAGGTTATGTCACATTTCCATCCCTTTGTATAGGAATGCAATTTGTACGTAATTTGCGCTTATAAAAGCGACCTTAAATACTATAAAACAACGCTTAGTAAATGGCGAGCAATCCACCACATCTCCATAAAGTACCATAATAATTGTACGTATAATGTTCATGTAAAGAAATGCTAAATACGATACTTGATGTGCGCACTGAAGCGTAAGGTACCGGCTTTTTTACTGAGTATTACGTTATGGGGTGGCTTTCTCACGGTGTGTGGGAATTCGACAAGGTGTAAGGGTTGCCATAATAATTGTTTGTTCATACGATACATGCCGATACAGTTACTGGGTATTGTGAGGTATTTAAATATATTTTTAATCTATAGATAAACTTAAAAAAAATATAGCGCTTTTTCAATATAGTACGTATAAAAATCTTTCGATTGGGCTTATTTTGTTACTTTGAAATTTGTCCATCCAATACTTAATAGTTTTAATTCCAACCAAGCATAAATATGTCATGTTGTACAATTAAATATTAAAAGGTATATTCCATAGAAATTAACTTTTATTTTAATCTTCCTCTTGAATCTAAAAAGAAACCGCATCAAAATCGGTTGCGTAGTTATAAAGATTTAAGCATACATAGGACAGGCAAAGAAAGCTACTTTATTGGCCTACATTATATTCTAAAACCAAAAAAGTTGGGATGGCTATGTCCATTAAAAGAACCCATGAATCAATTTGGCATTTACTGCAAATTCCATTCTTTATTTGAACTCTTAAAATCTGTTAAAAAAGGGCGCGATTTACCCACAGATAAATCACAGGTAACCAATAATAGCTACATAAAAATTCTTCATTCCTTTTAAACTAAAATATTTACTTAAATAATAATACCATACATAAAAATAAAAATATTTTAAAATTGTACGTTTCGTTCAAAAACAAAATAATGGTCTATATGAAAATATACTAACGCTTTTAATCAGCTATCTAATGACCGCAATATGAGTTCCCTGACCGGCCCAGGTGCGACCTTTATACCGTATTTGTTCACATACCGACATACTCCTTATTAATATTCAATTTATATTCTCCCACGGTCTCCCCTAAACAAACAAACTTATCAATAACTCCTTATTATTTTTACGTTCAAAAACCAACTTTATAATATCGAAATAAGAGCCTAGTACTTTTTTCAAATTGCAAATATATTTTTGTTAATGACCAGTGTCGCTTGATATACGAAATTTAAACTCTAAATTCTAAGCTATACGAGCCCTATAGTGATGTACCTATTTAATATTTAACGATTATTTTAAATAAAGAACGGTTTTAATTTTAAAAACCGTATTACTGTTTAATAAGGTTGCAGTTAGTTTTAAATTTTTGGAAAAACGTTCATTGAGGTGAAGCGACATTGCATGTTGCAGATCGCGTGATGGGTGTGCAATAAAGGTGAACGCACTGTCATATGTCGTTGACGTGCTAATAGGGATGGGAGTGGGAACTTTTTGAAATTTCAATTTGAATTGAAACAAAATAAATTGGTTAATTATGCACGTTATAGTAATTAAATTTCGTGCATGTTTAATGAATAGAAACAATTCTGTAATGAACGTGGGAAATGTTTTTCGAACGGTCAGTCTTTATAGTAAGTATAGTGTAAGCTTTTTAAAAATTGGACTTCATAGGATATGGGTCTTAGAAAAAAGGAGCATGACTTATGTTAGACTTCTACTGACCAATACGGAATACCTCACTTTGTTCCGTCTTATCGTCTTAGGTATATAGTAGTGTTTTGAAGATCTTAATCAATTGGATTTCTTAAAAATGTTAGAAAATAGTTTTACATTTTCATATAAAATTCATTCTCAAAATCGTATGACCCACAATAGATAATGTTTTTAAAGTTTAAAAAATATATATATTATATAAATATTATATAAAAGTCCTATTAAAACAAAGTCAATAACATCTCTTCACATAAAACAAAGACTACCCAAAAACTTTAAAAACGCACAAAAACACGACTCTACAAAATCCCTATAGGAATAAAAACAATAATAAAAAGATGCGACGAAAACGCGAGTTATAAATTTCTCACATATATCTAGGAGGGTCGTGTGAACCGGACAGACAAGACCGCCCTTTTTCTTCCGGACGTGAAGCGGTAACAACATTTTTGAGCTTATTGGTACATCTTGGGTTAAATTCAGCCGAGTTGTAAGTTTTTATAAAATATATGATATATTATGAAGGATAGATTATTTTGTTTTGAATCGACTTCAAAAAAGGAGGAGGTTTCTCAATTCAGATTTTTTATATCTTCAACCGAACAAACCTATATATCGGAGCAGATGGAGGAAAAGAATAATCAAGATAGTGAAAACTATTTCAATATTAGTTAATTAGTCGAACCTCCTTGCTTTATTAGAATGTTTAAATTCAAACTTAAAAGATTTGTGTGGAATTTGTCAGTTGCTATAAAAACGTCAGCATTGTGGAAATAATCATATATTGGATTATTATACGCCGTGAATATGTAACTCTGAAGTTTTACTTATTAAGAACCTAAGAAAGAGCCATCATGAAGCAAACAATAACTACCTCGGCATCACTACAACTACTACTACGTCACCCTCTGCGACAGGTATATTATGAAGGATAGATTATTTTATTTTAACCGACTTAAAAAAAGGAGAAAATGTTTTAATTCAGATTTTTATATCTTCAACCGAACAAATCTATATAATATCGAATTAACCAAATAAACATTATTGTTTTACTTGGTACCGACTGCAAAACAATAACATAATTATAATCTTTTTTTATATTTTTAGTTAAGTGGGATAATTTGCATTTATTTGGATTTTTTAAATGTAAAAATAGGCTGTACATAATAATTGTCTTTCAATTAAAATAGGTCGACGAAAATCATGCAGCCCCTAATGTTTGACACAGCTACGAGTCGGGATCTCTCGGATGTTGGTGTTCTCAGGAAGGTCATCACGATTCTTGTGAAAGGGATCATACAGATTATTATAATATTAACACATGTTATTATTTTGTTTGCGTTGTAAATGTGTGTACTCAAATACATGAATCATAAATACATTGCGAATCGATTCTATTAAACATTGCATTACATTTTTCCGTTAAAATAGAATATTTTCTATAACTCAAATACCTAAGAAAAACCTTCATATTACCAACTTACGTAGTTACCATAGTGGATTATAGATTTTCATTATATAAGAAAAACCTACAATTACCTAACTACCATAGATTTCATTTTTTTTTACATAAAGAAAGCTTTTATGTAATTCATAAATAAATAATCTAGTATGTAGACAGGTATATTTTTATAAGTAAATATGTTCCCACTTATCTTCCTACGAAACCAACAAGTGTATACAAATATTTATCTATTTGTTTATTAATCACAAAGCATCACGCGGCACCCGGAAATCAACCCCGGACGCTGTCAGGAAACGTTTTTTTTTACAAAAACGAGTTGATAGCCAAGGGCGCTAGTTTTTTGGTACACCTGTTTCTATGGGAACTATATTGTTTGAGAAAAAAATACAGGAAACTAATCAAAGTTTTGTATAAAAAAGGGAATATGGGAATCATTTTATAAAGTCTTATTGATTGATCGTTTCTTAGAATTTGTTAATATAAATATAGGTGTGAAATTTAATTACGGTTTATCTAATAAGTAATTACTTTTTGAATGCTGTGTCATTATAAGTGATGATTTCGTTCTTCTATTTGCGACAGCGTATTTCCCAAAAAAAAAAATATTTGGAAGAACCGTCTGTATTTTACTACACCAAAAAACCTAGACTGATTATTAACGGATTTTATTGAAGAGAAAGCAATTTTCGTCTATGTTTAGAAACGTTTCTTTAACTGAGTTGGTAAGTTTTTTTATTCAAAGAGAAAATGCAAGCTTGAAAACTTATTTTTTAATTGAAGATTGTACATAATATTATGACATACAACATAATATTTAGATACTCTTTAATAAATGGTACAAATACCAGAAAGACTTATTAATTACGGCCACGTTATTTTGTAAAAAACTAAATTAGATACTTTATCCCTTATAAAAGCTATAACAAATGAAAATGACCTAACTTCCTGGCACATAATACCATTCACGATTCCCGTTAAGTAGTACGTCATACATTTATTAAATCAAATGGTTCTTTCCTCCCCAGCGATCGGAGCCCTATATTCTCACGCTTGCTTCGACAGGTGTGTCAAGACGACACCGTTGCGTACAAATTTGCGTTCTAAACGTACGGAATAAGAACTATCGCGATTTCTTTATTGCGTGAAGGAATGACCTCTTTTTCAAACTCTTGAGCGTTTTTATGAAGGGCGTGTGATTTTCGCTACATAATAAACGTTTGAGAGCTTTGTGTATTTTGTAAGTCGAAATGCTTGCTCGTCTTTCTACGTTGATTTGACTGGTCTCAAAATTAACTCTAAAGGTCGTTAACTATGCAAAACAAAGTTTAGAACATACGTACCTATATTTGTACATTTATTATCTGTAGCCTATTTTACCAGCGTTATAACCGAATCTATGTTTAATGTAGATATACCTTTTGTTTTGTTTGATTTACAATTCTATTAACAGTTTATCACGGGATTTCATTGTGGCTTTTTATTTCAATCTCAGATAGTTAGATTTAAACTCATATAACTATAATTTTCAACAATAATATAATTTTACCATAGATTAGATAATAATTAAAGACAACCTACTCCTTTATTTAGTTTTTTTGTATTTGAAGCTCATAAAAGAATAAATATACAAGCTACGTTTTGAACGCAGCTTATTTAAAAAGCGATCAATCAGAAGTCACTTCACCCTAATCCTGTTTAAGCTGGACCACAAATCTTAGAAAAAAATCGCAAGCTTGTGGGAAGCGAATGTCGAATCATTTCTCAGTTTCGTCCGGTCCATTGTGTCAGCACCTTGACTCTATTGTGAATGCATAAAGGGAATTTGGACTGGCTTGTATGATATTTTACGGTCAGATTAATGTTGCGTTAATGATATTCTTAAGTGGGAAAGAATAAAAATAGACTTTCTAGCATTGTGTGGATTGATTTAATTAAATTTTGACTGAAACTTTGGCGAAGTTGAATTGAAAGTAGCTATTCCTTTTACGTTTAAATTGAAAATAAATATAACGTTTTAATTACTTACAAAGAAAGGTAGCATTCACTAGTTAAGTAGTCTGTAGAATAAGTAATTAAATTCATTAATTCGTCATAATTAGCCCGAGTTACTGTTGTAAAAACTCAGAGACTAACTTGTGTAGTAGGTAGAGGTGATGCCGTGCCATAGGGCTGAATATAGTAGTTATCTGAACTTAGTACATTTTTTTAATCTGTATTTCAACAACACAAAAAAATCTTATATCTAACTATCAAATAAGTTTATCACGATTAAATAAAAAAATTAAACTTTTTTTGTCTATTTCATAATTACCTCGCAAATTTCAAAACACAAGTTACGCCATCGTTATGTTTCTCTCTCGTTCCCACATGAACGATTCAAATCATTTGTCGCGTTGCTGTTTCGCGATCGTCATAACTTTACCGTCACTTCCGTTAAAGGCGTTCAAAAATAGCAGTCATTTAATTACTTTTTTTAACTTATTCAACGGGTTGTTTTCATGGGGCAAAGTATACTATTCTATAATAAGCTACCTAAGAGCGTCAAGGATCTAACTTAGTACAGGTTTAGAAGCTTCGTTGAAAATGTCTAATTAAGAAGGCGTACTATACATTAAATGAATATATTGAAGATAAAAACCCTTGGAATGATATTTCTTAACGCTCGTGGGATGGTGACCTTTTTCATGTCTAAATATTACAATAGTCGTTGTTTATATTTACAATTGTATGTTCTTTTTAAAAAAAAGAGCGACTATCAGTCTCTTGCCGGACTTTACCATGACGATTCAAAAGTGTTACTGTGTGTTTTACAATAATGTAGCCTAATTTAATAAAGATACTTTTGACTTTGACTTTGTATTTTTTTAGTACCTATAAGTACATAATATTATGACTTATAGAAGTGTTTAAATCATTGAAAAATATGCATATACCCGGACTCGGTGTGGTACCACCCAGATACCTAACCATATAATCATCAGAGATGTCATTGCCTTTAGATCTCTAAACGAGAGTTCGGGAGGCCCGTTTTTTTAAACGCCTTTCTTTATTTATATCTTATTCCCTTTAGTCACAAATATTTCTTTTTCCTATATTAGGTCGACAACGCAGCCGTGAGGGAGCCTTGCTGCTCATGATCGGAGATGGTTACTTAGCAGTTAATTAAAATTCACGACTCAACTTATAAATCATACACAATCCAGTAATTTCAGTAGACATTTGACTATTTTCAATTATTTACAATCTAATAATTTTTATATTTAGCGTATACCTTATGTCTTTAACTCATTAAGCAACCTTTTCTGCTTTCAGTTTAAAAACGAATTAACTTCCAATACAAATATTTAAATGCACTTTTCTATAGGTAGGATAGAATAAAACAACCAATCATAATACTAAACTAATTTATTTATAAATGCTTATTTAAATGCGTATATTATACGTGCCAAAAAAAACAAACCTACTACATATAAATCTTGGAAGAAAAAATGGTGGGAAAAAAGTACAGATAATTAAGACAGTTTTATAACTTAGTAATACAAATAAAAAATAAAGATGGAAAGCTGTGAAAAGGTTATAATATTTATTACAGTTTTACGCATAAAAAGAAAACAAAACAATGCGCGCGAAAACTGACATCTTTTGTCAAAACAAAGTCAAAATATTTTCTAAGCCTTCGTCGAACGATATCTTTATTAATTTTTCGTAAACTTTAAATAAGGTTCAGACTTATAAAACTGCAAAAATTAAGGAAACTTAGATATAAATGAGAATTATAGTATTGATAGAAATTCAAATTAATAAAAGACGGTCACATACAACTCCATATATATTATTTACATTCTATGTTCTTCTTAAAAAAAATTGGAGTCTCACAAAAATGTTTAAAAAAGCAGTTATATGTATTGATTTTTTCATGAAAGTTGATAGCGAGTATTAAATATTTTACAATAAATTGGGTAATATTTTTTTTTTATTTGAATAACTGTATTTAGTAAAGTAAAAAGATTAAAATCCAATTTTTCCATTTTATTATATTTTTAATCATTTTATAAGGTAATAGAAATTCTTAAAATAACTTATAGCTACCACTGGCACAGTTTATCACATTTAATATGAATTAAGAGTACAACATTAAAATTCTCAGTAACAACAACACAGAAAAACATATTAATTTTTTATTTATACAGTATTTCGAGATTAATAAATGATATTATCATATATATGTTATTATTTGTTGAAATATATTTATTAAGGGAAAATTTATAATAAATGCAAATAATCACACAAATAAATGGTCTTTTAATTTGATTGATTTTAACATTTAGTTTTACAAAATAACATGTCTTTATCAACATATTGTTCCCATTTACCTTTTTAATATTTTCCATAACATTAAAATTAAAAAAAAAAAAAAAATCTCTATGAGTATGTACAATGATAAGAAAAAGACAATCAATTTCTTAAAATTACTTGTCATATTTGCTTCAATATAAATTCTTTGGGATTGTGCGTTTAGTACTTACCCTACTTAAGCAATTATATAATAAATTTTAATGTTTTGTCAACGTTAAAACATTATTAAAATCTGGATTATAATGAGTAATAAAAATGGCCTTATTATGGCCTATTTATTAATAAGATAACATATTTACAAATTTAAAATGTTTTTTTTTTTAATTCAAATATGCATGAATTCAAACTTAATACTGTACTATGACGTCACAAGAATAAATTGCTAACTACTGGAGTGACATTAGGCGAACATGACGCTTTACGTCACTTCGCATTTGTCCACACGATGTCATATTATGTTAAATTGTTTATGAATTAAAAGAGCGAATTCGTTTGCCGGCAACGTGACAATTATTCACTAACCTTCAGATGACGCGCCAGCCCGTTTGGCATATCTTATATATTTATATACAAAAATAAAAGTATTTTTAGAATCTGAATCTAGAAAAAGAAAATTTTCAAGCTTCATATGATTGACGAAATATCAAACTAAATAAAAACCAAGATAAGGCACTCCCTTCTTTTTAATATAAACCCTCATGCAAAATGTAACTACTTATGCTATTACAGGCCTTATACTATGTAAAGGATTCTTCTAACTCAAATTAAAATTACAGATTAACCAATAACATAGAAAATGACATTTTTAATAAACAAACAAAAAACCACTCATAGATGGCAACATCCATCATACAACCTCACACAACCATAAACATTTTTATTAATCATTTATTACATAGGCACTTCAGCTCCATACTCGACCCGTAGGAACATATCCACTATGTCCCGGGGCTGCATCCATCGCCACTCGCACGGCACGACATTGCCCCGTGCCGTGCCGTGACGTACCGTGCCGTGTCGTGCCGCGTCGTGCAACGCGAACACGGCGCACACGAAGCAGATGACCGCGAATATTTGAAACAGACACCTTATGGGTTCCCTGAAAACGCGCTGCTCTTAACGTTGCGGTCGGTGTTGCCCTACCTAGCTTTTGTTAATATATTACAATATTGAGTATAAAACAATGTCACTTTCTGTATGTATGCTTAAATGTTTAAAACTATGCAACCTATATTTATGCAATTTTTTTTTTAATCAGAGAGTAAAGTTGAAATTTTTAAATAAATTATTTTTAAAACTTAAATACTCACCACAGGTACCTTTTAAGACGTTTCGGCACAGTGTTTCTTTTGGCACAGTCTGAGCAAGGCAGGTCGGTTTGACACTGCACTGATGTCACATCTGAAATTTAAGAATTCATACCATTTTAGTTTTTTTTATTCTTGTCTTTAATATTATCTGTGGATTTCGCTTATATTTATTTGAGACTATGCATTTATATAAGGTTTACATAACACTTACACAAATTCTTTAAACACATTAATCTAAATACCTAACTACGGGACATCACATTCTATCTACAATGAAAACTTACTAAACTAAGTACAACACATTACTAATATTCAAAATAAAACATTTGATACTTATTAAGTATAAGAAAAATCCAAACTTAATCATACTACGCTCTATATGTATCGGCACATAAGTTGAATTTCATTGACAGACATCAATTAGAATGACAGCTGTCAGCCAAGTGAGATATGCAATATAAACTGAACGTTTTCGTACTTTAATACGAAAATGACTCGATTCATTTATAATAGTTGTATTTAAGTATAATTTTATACATTCACCAAGATCCTTTTGGTTTGAGCGCAGAGTTGGTTCGGACAAAGCAATGCTTAAGACAAAATACATGATATATAATTTGCTTATGTCGATTCTATGTATAAACGCTAAAATTACTAAAAATGTATTACTCTGCTCAGGTGTCAACTTATATGCCGAGAATTACACTAAAATATAAAAAATTTCTAAACACATAGCTACTACCGACCACCTCCTAAGTACTCCTAGTAATCAACTCAT
>JADANM010006310.1:2481697-2494333 GCA_026213755.1 Eurema hecabe | reverse complement strand
AAGTAACTTTTCTGGTTGATTTTTTACACCTTGTGTCCGAAAAACCCAAATATATTACGGAACCCTATTTATTTCCAAAATAAAATTTAGTCTATGTTACTCGTGGATAATGTAGCTTTCGAATAGTGAAAGAATTTTTGAAATCGGTCCAGTAGTTTTTGAGCCTATTCATTACAACCAAACAAACAAACAAACAAACAAACAAACAAACAAAGTTTTCCTCTTTATAATATTAGTATAGACTAGTATAGATATATCGTAACAATTTATCACGCTATAAACCAAGGCACTGGCATGCCACTTGATAGCAATCTCGACTGAAGCCATGTTACAGAGAACTGTGACCTCAATGTCAGCTACAACTATTTACTGATACGAAACTGTAGCTCAAGTGACAAAGCTACACAAAGTATAGTAAACTACTAAAACACTATTTATGACTTATATTTTTAGGTTAGCATGCTATGAACTAATAGCTGTGGCCCGCGACTTCGTCCGCGTGGACTTTCATATAAACTTTGACCCCCCCATCCCCAAACCTTTTTTCCAGTTAAAAAGTAGCCTATGTTTTATCTCGAGCACTAGACTATATGTGTACCAAATTTCATTACAATCCGTTCAGCGGTTTCGTTTTTGATTTTGATTTTGATTTGTGATGGAAAGACAGACAGATTTCGCATTTATAATATTAGTATGGATGTATGGATTAATAGTATGTTTTTTTTATGTGATAGTGTCTAGCTGAGTTGAAACAAAGAAGAGCTGAAGAGGAAAAGTAAGAAAAATAGAAATTCAGTGTTGTTTTTATATAAGAAGGGTCTGATAAGCGTCACCAAATAGGAAGTGATCCAAACATTCGCGATTACAAATTGTTATAGCCTTTTTAACGTTCTGTTGTTTCTTTACAAGACGATTATAAGATACTAGTTGTTGCCCGCGACTCCGCCCGCGTGGATTTTCATACAAACTTTCAACCCCTATTTTATCCCCTTGAGGGTAGAATTGATCAAAATCCTTTCTTAGCGGATGCCTACGTCATAACATCCACCTGCATGGCAAATTTCAGTCCGATCCGTCCAGTGGTTTGGGCTGTGCGTTGATAGATCACTATGTCAGTGAGTCACCTTTGAATTATATATATTTAGGTTTAATCTTTTTTCACCTTGAATTGCATTTGTACTATACTAGTCAAAGGCTAAGATTAGTACGAAAACCTCATTAATAGAAAAACAACACACATTTATTTCATTAAAAACCGTCTGCCTTCCATTTATTCATATCCTGTAGATAATCTATATAACCCTATAATTTCCGAAAGATATGACAAGCTATTAGATCAACATCGAACATTGGAACTACTAATTTGGGCGAATAAACTTAATGTTCCGTGCAAAATAACCATTTTGATGGTACCTCTAAATTTATGCAATCAAATGTTTGCTTTAGGGTTTAGACCAACAGTACATAACGAATATAAGAAATCAAGATTACATTCGGTCTGCCTTTATTTTTATTATGATAACGTCAAATACTGTGTGTATTATATAAAAAATAAAACATAAAATTAATTCGGTTTATAATAATACTCTCTGAATAGCGTTAGATTATTTAAAAACATACAATGTCTGAATTGTTTGGTTTACGCGACATAAGCCTGCGTGCTTAGTGTGTTACGGCTGCGCAACCCTAAGGAATCGCTGCATCGCTGGATCGCCGACGCGGCTGAATTCGAATCATAATGATTCATAAAGTTTATTCTCATTTATTTTATATAATTTCGAGACACTCTTAACCGAAGCTTGCATCGAGCAAGTACAGGTGTTAGTTAGTTATAAGTTTTAATTTTAATAAATTAATTTTAAGTACTATTTGGTTTTTTTTGAGGCCTTCGGCTGTGTAAAACATAATTAGTGCATAAACAATGTTATATAAATAAATAAATACAATGAATGTCTCATAATAGAAAGAAAGAAAGAAAGAAAATAAATTTTATTCTGAATAAGTTTGAATCAAATACCTTCAGAAAGTCTACATGATGCCTACCACCGGTTCGGGAACTAACCCGGCGAGAAGAACCGGCGTAAGAAACTCGCACGGGTCCCACACTTTTTACCAAAAAAGGGGGAAAAAATCATCTTTTAAAATATACAAAATTTACAATTCTGTAACTTAACGTAAGTATATATTAAATACATCATTGTAAGTCATATTATAATAGTGTAGAAGAAGCCTTGCAAGCAGCCATCCTACTCCCAAGATGTGCCATCATTTAATGGGCTAATCGAAACCCCACAAAGTATTCACTAAAATACTTCAGTATTGCATACTTTCAAACACAAGCTCGACGAAAAAAAAACAAAAACCCTGCAACGTAATATCTATTGCAAAAGTTCGGCTTTAAATCAAGTCACCGTGGAAACCCGTCAAGTGTCACCGGTGCCATAAAACAAACAAAACAAATTCACCAAACGTATAATTGTCGTCTTTTTGCCGAGAAACGACGAACTTTGCATGATCTAATTCAACTGAAACAAGTATAAAGCTTGTGGCACAATTCACGTATTACTTTTTATTGGAATTATAAAAATAGTTTAAAAAACTAAAAAAACACGCTTTCTTTGGGAGGCCGCCATATTGGATTTGTAATGACGTTTCTTAGCTAGTCATGTATTGTCATCGGAACTCAGAGCGTATGCAAAAAGACCGGGAAGTGAGTCAAATTGAGATGCCAAGATTTTCTTACATAGTTACACACACAACTTTCAAATCAATATCAATCCTACTAATATCATACAGTCTGTAAGTCTGTCTGTAGGCATAACTGTTACTGATTATGTAAATTTGATGCATTATTGCCTTCTTTATATTCAACGTCCTAACATTAATCACAACAAATACGTTAAAGAAAATTTTAAACTAGCAATCAAAAGAAAAATTGACAAAGTGATGATCGTATTTATAAACGTAGGTAACAATATTAAGAGGAGCACACATTGATCTATATAAGTTTAGTCACTATAAAAATATTCCTAGTCAAAATTTTAAAATAAAATAATTCTCATTGTGCCCCCAGTACATTGGAATGTTTACGACAAAAGTCGAAACGGCGGCTTTGCGACCGTCAGTGCCGTGGTATCCGCCCGTAACCGCACTTGCTACGGATATCCTATCCGCTACAACACGGCAAATAGCAAAACATTGTAACAAAAAAAAATTGAAAGGGATTTGCCATATCAAAAACTCTTACGGTATACTCTTACGCTATGTTATAATATACGTTTTTACCGTTAATACTAATCAACCAATATTCATAGTTTAACTGTTAAGTTTATAAGATGAATAATTAAAATAAACAATGACATGGATTTTAAGGTAAGTATGTACCTATTTTTTTTAAGGTTGATTAAGTTCAAATCAAAAAATCTACCAACCAGGAATATTTTTTTTTTTTGCTAAAGCTACGAAATCAATTCTATCCTTTAAAGATTTTTTTTTAATTTTCATTTTTCAATCGTAACAGCTATTGTACGTCCAACGTAATCAAGTTTTTCATTCAAAAAGATTTCTTTCCTTTTTCGTAAAATGCATTGTGTGGCGTCACGATTCACTTCACCAATCAGAAACTATTAATCACCATCAACTAATAATAAGTGATTGAGGGGAAAGTGACGTATTAACAGTATTGCAATATAATTTATTATTATATAAAAATGAAAACAGCTGAACCGATTTACAATTTTTTTCTGGATGTACGAAGATGGTTTTCAAGCAAAAAAAAATAGGGTATAAGGTTTCTGGTGAGATAGGTACAGCGTGAACGAAGTCGCATGGAGCCAGCTGGTTTTAAATAATAGTAATAATAATTAAAAACCCTCGAAGAAGAAGTCATTGAATCAAGTGACATGACACTATGATTAAATTACTATCTTGAACTTTTTATTTTTTTTTATAACATGAAGAGGGGAGACGAGCTGGACGCACTCCTGATCGAAAGAGTAACGCCAGCCCATAGCCAATGTAGTGCTACCCGGAACTTTGCTCCGGGCAGAGAACTATATTGTTTCTAATATATGTCAACATTTCAGACACGACTCCTGAATAGATCCCGAGATATAACATCTAATAACGGTAACAAAACGAAGTACCCATCTCAAGAGGCATTGTCGCGTGTTTAGATGCTATTAACCGCGAGTGATATAATATGCCAGCACTCTGGCAATCCTCACAACGACCTATGTACATAAGAACTGTATGGGTCGACGGATTCCGCCACCCAATACTTAATTACGACGACCCTTGCTACATTGAACTGAGCGCAAAGCGAAGACCTCTTTCTTCTGCAAGCAACCAGAAACTTTCCACGAAACGAAGCCTGTTAACCCACCGCAGCGATTTAGAAGGCTGCTTGAGAAAAGTTCATCTAGTTATAACAAACGAGAGACCGCTATCCGACTATCGGGAACCAGTAGAAAAACTCAATTTAGGCGACGTCAGTGAATCCGAAGACGAGCTTAAGATACAGGCTACGCCACAACCTTTAAACGAGTTCACCTCCTCTCGATTCGAAAGCATGAACATGAAAGCTATAAAAAGCAATCGGACATCTCGAACGGATTCGCAAGAAACCAATGAACTGTCCGACAGAGTTCTACAATGGTTAGATTTAGCTGGAAAAGTGGATCTCCTGAAGGAGGACACTGGTGAGAGAATGACTCAGCCGCGCCACAGTTGGCCGGAAATACAGAAACGTAATCTAATCAAGGCGAAAACATCAGCTGATTTAAAAGAACCAAAGTTACTCGAGCCAAAAACGAAGCTTATCGATCGCAATGAATTTAATGTGCCGACGTCGAATACGATCGAGAACTACGCACGGCAGTCACGAAACGCGAAAATCACGCCACGACATGACACAAGGATCAAAGATAAACGGCTGAAAGATATCAAAAGGAACATCGCGGAAACGAGACAGAAAGTGGCGACTGAGAGGAACGCCGTCGAGAAACAGTATGCCGAGTTGGTGAGCAAGAAAATTATACCAGACGTTAGCAAAACTAAGAAGCAAGTTCACATATTTATGCCTGAGGCGTTGCCGAAAACGTATTCCAATGCTACTAGTAGGGCACAAAGTCTATTATCACATAAACTATAAATAATCTTAAAAAGAAAATAATTTGTATATAAGATATGATGTAACATAATAAATTATGATGTTTGACTTGATTAAGAAGTCTCGTACTTGTAGTATATTTTATATGGTGTAAAATATGAAATAAAATAATTATTATTAATTAACTTAATTTAAACGTTAAGTTTTGTTGAAATCAACTGCACGTCGTATTATTAAACTCGAAAATTAAATTTACTATTATCATCCCTTTTTAATTCGTCAAGATTTTTATAATAATGCTTAATACATATAAATATTTATTAACCCCACATTTTTAATTGATGAGATCCGTCCACTGAGCCATACCACACATATACATATATTTCAACTAGCTGTGTCCCGCGGTTTTACCCGCGTTATTCCCGTTCCCGGGGCAATACCGGGATGTAAGCTATCCTATCTTTTAAGTTGGATAAAACTGCACATGGTGTGCAAATTTTATTATAATCGGTTAAGTGGTTTAGGAGTCCATTGAGGACAAACATTGTGACACGAGATTTATATATATTATATTAAGATTATATTAGATATGGACGGAATAAAATCTTCTCACATTATATAAAAGAAAACAATCAGAAATACGAAATATAGTTCGAGAGTTATTCCTGACTTCGACTTCACTTTTCAAAAAGTAACACTCACCCCAAATCCGACTGTAGCCACATCTCTGGCTTGGAACCGTGACCGCAAGGGCGGGTCTAGAGGCTGTCCAGTGTATCGCGGTACGGGCAGCCCGAGAGCTATGACACGGAAATTCTCGTCTACTCGAACGAGGCGCCATTTTGCTACCTCGTCTAGACCGTGTTCCTAAAGAGGTGTAATTGTTGTTGGTGAAATTATTTATTTCTCTAACCTATATGATATCAATAGTACTATTTAAAGTTAAATTCAAAATAATACAAATAAACTTAAAGCTAAGTTCGTGGGCACTTTAAAATTATTAGCTTTTCTTACCTTTACTTACCTATTTATTAAAAATTCATACTAGATCATAAAAATAATGTTAACAGGAAAAATTTAAAAAAGGCGTAAGAAACCGACCTTATTGCTAAAAAGTACCAATTTGTACCAAGCAACCTAAGAGGTACGGAAATTAAAGATAAAATAAAACCTTTAGGTATGATTTCAATGCTACTTTAAGTAACATTTAAAATATATACAAAAATCTTAGAAGAAATATTTATTTACCTCTAATAGCTTATCATATCTTGACGATGGTATTAAAAAACGGCCATCTTCCAGATGCATTTCCCTATTTTCTAGCAAATTATTGAGCACTGGCAACACATTTCGCTCAGCCTTCTCTATGCCCTCTATAACCAACACTCTACCCTCTATGGCTGCTCTCACAGCACTCTAAAAAAATAAATTTGTTGACATATGCATACTACTTATTCAAGCTCCATTTTACTTAAATAATTGTTAGCAAACTGCTAAAACAACAGTAGAAGTATGTACATAAATGTTGTAGGTGCAATTGTGGGACGTATTTCATTTTTTTAACAACATCTTACATATTACTAAGGTACTTAACTATTTTTTTTTTTCGTTTAATAACCCACATAAAAAATTACAAAAAATAAATTCGAGATTTTGTCCTTACAGAATTATACTGAGTACAAAAGCTATTGTAGTGGTAGATATTTAAACATGCCAGTCCTAACACCCTCTTATTCTATACATTACAGATTTAACTTAGAACCGAATATTAACAAAATGTTAAGGGAGCCAGTCTTCCACAACACAGGGAAACCTTCTGTGGAAACTGTGCAAATGCAAATTACATAATGATTATCAATAAATGTATTTTTATTTTTTTAACAAAATGCTACTTTACCTGATCAAAATATTTAACAGTAGAACTCTCTATTTCTCTTCTCTGCTTTAAATCTGCTTCCGTGGTATCTCTCGAAAGAGCTACATATTCCAATTCTCTTTGAGTTAGTTCTAAATACTGTAAAGCCACTTTTCGCCTAAAACAGTTACGTTGATCTTATTCCTTTATATGAAACTAGGAACCTGCTCTGGCTTCGATTACTTACATTATACATGTATTTATAGAATTGGTTGCATAGCATAAACACAAATATAGGGACAAAGAAATCAAACAAGAAGTTATTGAAGATATAAGAAACCACTCACTTCAATAAGGTAATATTTTTTAAAGATATGATTTCCTTGATCATATTCTATGGCTACAAAATGTCCATAGTACATAATATACAGCATTTACAGTCAGATAATTTGATCTTAGATACATTAACAATACGAATAGCATACCTGCTTGGACCAGGTCTTCCCAGAAGAAACATATCTTGACCGAGTAAGTCTTTCTGCATCATCCATCTTAAATTCCGTAAAGTACTTTGAGATAAATGTTTTAATTCTGAACTTTCTATGGTTACTAAAAATAGCAAAACATTAGCAGAGCTATCAATTTTATATTAAAAGAAAATTTCATTAAAACTAAACTTTTTTTAAGCGAAATACACAACAAAAATAAGGTTAAAAAGTTAAGGTTACTTACAATATTTTCTGGGAACATATTCAATCTTTTTAGGTGTTTTTATTTCTTTACTGATATTGCCAATAGTCACTGTGCCTTCACTAGAGTAAGCTCTAACTACATTAGGCAATGTTATAGTTTTTCGACCATTTAAAATGCGAATCAAAACATCTATTCGACGAACAGTAACAGCCGGGTTATAGACCATTCTTAAAAATTATAAAAATTAAAAATACGCTTTATCAAAAACTTAATTTTATTCTCATATCACTAGAGTCATCTTTATTTTAATAAGGTTTTTATTTAATAAAAAAATAATTATTTAGTGATAAACAGTTCAAAGTCTAAACTGATGTCATTTGTCAATAAAATGCTGCTTGTCATTGTCAATTTTTGACAATGACATAAGCAGCATTTAATTGACAAATCAAATTACAAATTCCACTATTACCCACCTACGAGTTACAACAGCACTGCCATTTCACCAAGAATAGAATAGAGTTACAACTGCTGAAATCGTCGTTCAGTATTCACTCTTCAGTTTAGTTAAGAGGGCGGGTTTTGTAGCCTGTATAAATGTAAAATACTGTAATAAATGGTACACTCATTTCAGCGCTTTACGCTACATCATCATCATCATCATCATCTCAGCCTATCCCTGTCCACTGCTAGACGTAGGCCTCATTCATTCATTCATTCATTCATTCATTTTACGGTACAGAGATGATAAACATTGGGTATGCTCATTGCTCACTATGCTTGTCCATGTTATGTTAAAAAGGCCCACAGAAGCTTGAAGATAAATAGCAAATATTACAAATTAAATAAGCTTTTTAACCAAACGGCACTATTCGGTGTATTTAGTCTAACGGTTAAAGTTCTACGTACAACAAATCTTATCCACACAATTGCTCATTACCCAACTATGATCTGCAAAGCCCCGTATTCATGGTATTCAAGCTTCAAATCATTGTAATCGGATTATTAAGTATTAGCTAGTTCGGAATTTCAGATATTATTTTTACATTTTCTCACATCATGGCGAAGGGTTTTTTAAAATAATAATACTTTTAAGATGACATGTTTGTAATACATTATTCTAAGCTATGATTTATTGACTAAAAACCGTCATGTAATTATAATATATTCATAATCTATACACAAATATAAATTATTCTAATCTATTTTCGTCTATATCGACAGGTTCAATCTTAACACTGACAAAATCTGTAGGCTCCAACTCATATTCTGGATTTATGATCTCTTGCTTGAATACAACTTCTGTGAACTTAGGTATCATTTCATTTTGGTCTTCGTTTACATCCGGCATTTCTGCTGAAATCTCTCTCTCTTCGTCATCCTCTTCCGAATCATTGTCTTCTTTATCATTTTCTGTATCTGTGCTTTCTGTTGTCTTGTTTAGTTTGAGATCTTTGGTGAAAGTTACGAAGTCTCCTATGAGAATGTCCGTGACTTTCTTCTTGGGAGGTCCAAATATACTGGTCATTGTTTCTTCGTCTAAATTTAATTGGCATTCCCTTGGTTCTAAACGGTAGTAGTAATCTTTTACATTAATCTCTGCACTGTTTAAATTGTGACGTTTTCTGAGATGTTTAATTATTGTTCGTTTAACCGCGTATGACTTTGGACAGCATTTACACTGTAACAAGTAATTCAATATTAATTAAAAAAAAAATACCATCAAAATGGATATTTTACCTATGGTTCATAGATCAATAGCTACAATATGAATACTGGCTGTATTTTTTACTTTTAATATTAGTCATAGATTTTTATGCAAATAATTAATTATTCATATTATTAATTGGGTCTTTGCTGTCCCAGCTTATACCATACTTATTTTCCAAATAACAATTATCGTTAGAAAATCAGAAACATTAAAACTGACTATAAAATATATAGATAATATATAATGTACAAAATATTTACCAAATGCTAAGTACATAATTCGATAACTACACACAGCTAATCTACACTAATAGTATAAATAGGAAAAATTTGTATTTTTGGATTTATATATCTAAAGAACATACTCAAAAAGTACTGGACCGATTTTTATAATTCTAAAACATAGGCCATGTTTAATAAATGTCTACCCGTGCGAAGCCGGCACGGGCCGCTAGTATAGAATATATTTACCCTAAACATATTGAGAGTGCTATGTGTCATAACATGATGCCGCAACCCAGATGTGCTTGTCACCGTCTTCTGACATATGGGACAGTTGTATTGTGTGTTTGTGTGCGTGGTACGTAGATGTCTCAGCATGTAGCGTTCGTCCTGATATTTTTTATCTGTGGAAAAAACCGTTAATAATTAATTAGCCATTCAAATTAAGGTAGAGGTTAACTAAGGTAGAAATGTCTTTGATATCTTCTAAGTTTAGTTAGTAATCTTAATTTAACTTAATAATAATTTTTATTTTGCATTTTTATTTTCTGATGGAACTGCATTTTAGCTTAAGATACGAAACACTTCTCTTAAATTTGTAAACCCACTAAGTGATTCTAGCATTTTCTCACACTAACTTAATCTGTCTGTTGTTTCGAGGTTAAAAATAATACTGATTCTTTAAAATAAATTACTTACCACACAGAGGACATTTGACACTACCGGACTTGGCCACGTGAGTCTTCATATGTTCCCTCAAAGAACACGCACTTGTGAACAGTTTTGAACACACTGTACATGTCTCCAGATCTGAAAACATAAAATTATAGAGAAGTTAAGGAGTTAGTATGTATTAGTTATCTCCCATGGCAATGGCATAATATGGCGTTTAAAAGCTAATCTTATTAAATATTTTCCATATTAAATTATAGTGTTTACCGAAAGCTATATTGCATGTATTCAGTATAAATGAGACTTCTTTCCTCTGAGTATTTTAAATTTTTTATAGTTTAACAATTTTAATTTAGATCATTAATAATACTTACTTTCACCAGTGTGCCGCCTTATATGGTATGTTAGCTTTGACTTCTGGACAAATGTTTGCCCGCAGTATAGACACGCGTACGACGTGTCCCTCGAATGAGTACTGTAAAATTTTAGAGAATAATTAAACTTTTTTTTTAATTATATTGTCTGTATAGTGTGTATGTGTGTGTGTGTGTGTGTGTGTGTGTGTGTGGGTTCGCGTATACATGTACGTATGCGTGTGCGTAACAACATGACTGCTTGTGTTTGTATGCTAGTGTTTTTGTATATGTGTGTGGGAGTGTTCATGTGAGTGCACTTAGTAACTACAGCCTGACCACGATAGATGACATGGTTTGGTTTATTGCGACTTGTCACCAAAACATATTGTACTTGCACATGTGTGTGGCTATGTAGCACGACCACACACATATAAAAAGCATGTATAAATACCGACGACATTCGTTACTACATAGATTACAATTTGAACACGCAACGTGTAGTTTCCTTCGCTGCACACGCAAACGTTCAAGTATACGTGTGCGTGCATACATGCGTGCTTGTGTTTGTTTGTGCGTGTGCGTGTGCGTGTGCGTACCTGCGTGCTTGTATGTGTGTGTTCGATAGATTGCGTACGCGCTTGTGTATGTCTGTGTGCGTATAATAATCGTCAAAAAAGTTTAGCGATTGACGAGAATAGCTGCGCATCGGTAGAATCGCGCTCGTGGGTGCGAGAAAGACAACACGACTGGGACAACCAAACAACGCTCCCGCGCGACGATCACGCGCCCCGCGCGCCGCACCGCTACCTCGATACCTTATTTTTGACTTCTGCGCAGGTTTCATTCACCGCTAAAGGTTTTTGACGATTACTATAACCACCCAGTGTGTGTGCGTGTATTCGCGTATACATTTACGTATGTGAGTGCGTAAGTGCGTGCTTGTGCGCACACACACGTTCAAGTATACGTAGGCGCACAAAGTCGTCGAGTTGCGGACACTAGCCCGAGCCTACATACATACATACGTATGCGTGCATTCATGCGTGCTTGTGTTTGTGTGTGCGTATATGCGTGCTTATATGTGTGTGCGTACATGCGTGCTTGTATGTGTGTTTTCGATAGATTGCGTGTGTGTATGTCTGTGTGCTTGCACTGACCGCGCGTGCGAGGTGCAGGCGCCCTTGTCGGCGAAGGTGCGTTCACAGTGCGGGCACGAGTAGGGCCGCTCGCCGGTGTGGCGCCGCTCGTGCCGCAGCATGTTGGAGCGCTGCACGAAGCGCATCGGGCAGTACGAGCACGCGTGCCGCGGCCCCGAGTGGATCTGCACGTGCTCGCGGTACGAGTCCTTCTTCTGGAAACATCCATAATCAATACGTATAATGAAAACGTAACGTAGTCGCTGTCTGTACATGGAAGATATATGAGAGAAAGTATTATAGGAGACCTTTATTAACGCAATAGAATCCAAAGCAATGATTTTTGGAATTTTTGTCTGTTTGTTTGTGCACGCTAATCTCAGAAACGGCTCATCCTATCTAGAATGATATATTGTGGTAAGTTTCACTTAACATTTAGTGTTTGATTCATGTCAATCGGTTGATAAATAAAAAAGTTATGGCAATTTAAAGAATCACGTTGAACTTGCTGAACGTTTGTTGGCGCGCGTTAGGCATTAAAGTCACTTTTCTACGCGGGCGAAGTCGCGGGCACAGCTAGTATATTATATATTAATACATACCGCAAACTCTTTGCCACAATAGTTACAAGTATAGCTCTGTCTGTTCGGCTGGTGGTCTTGTTTGTGCATATATAGTGACGATTTGTATTGAAACGACTTGCCGCACTCATTGCACTCGAATGGATGCCTTCCTGGATGACGGAGGAGGTAGTGGAGTTTCCTGAAAAATATTATTGATTGTTTATCAACCGTAATTTCGATGAATTTTTTTTCTAAATAAATATAATAACTTATTAAGTAAGAACATCAAAACAAAAAACCAAATGGTACAGTTTTAAACACA